>RPOG01000895.1:99871-112827 GCA_008086565.1 Thalassoma bifasciatum | reverse complement strand
GTAATTTTCACCTTGTCAAATGTCAGGGTGGTGCAACCGTAACATTAGACTTTTATTTTAAAGTGAAGAGAATAAAACAGGAAACAGGAAACTGCATCAGCCAGAGGAGCCCAAATGACATTTGTGACCAAGTGGAAAAGTTTGTAGATTTCTCTGAAATACTGATAAAAAAGGTTTTTTCACTTCATTGGTGACTGGAACAATTTCCATGTCAGGTGGAACAACCAATGTAATAATGTGAAATGTTATTTTAACATCAAATTATTTATCTTATTCACAAATAAAAGAAATGAAACACACAAAATGAAAATGTATGAGTCACTACAGACACTTGAGAGATACTTGCCAATAATTTCACACAGAAAAAATAACAGGAACATATAAATATATTTTCATATATTTGGTTGCACCACCTGACATTTTTGGGTGCTCAAATTAAAAATACTAAAAAATAATGAACCTAAAAACTTTGAAATGTTGGTCAACTACTGAAATCTGTTAGAAAACATAATTCTTCTCTCAGAAATATGTTTTTATCCATTTTCAAAGAACTTTTTAAAAATACGTTTTTAGACCCTCTGTTTGTCATTGACCCTTTAGTGAAATATTCTGTTTTATTAATCATCAAAAATAAGGCAGGTTTAAATGAAAGTAGAGGCTTTAATACCAAAATAGTAACATGTGACATTTTACAACCCCAAGAAAAGACCAGATCGTCCCTGAAACTGAATAAATGATCAACTCTTTGCTCGTTAAACCTCAGAAATAAACCACGAGAGAAACAAATCAGAGCTGTGAATGTTTCCTTGTGGTTGATGCTCAGTTTTTGCCTCGATAAATGAAATTTACCTGAAAAAAAAAAGCTCTATGTTATTTAGAAGCAGAGACATTGATGAAAACATGTTGTGTTTTTCAAAATCCAAGATGACGACCACATAAGACTCGAGGTGAATGGAAACATTGTTTAATTGTTGTTTATACTTTACAGAAGAGTTTCTCAACCTGAGGGTCAGGACCCAGCATTGGGTCGCCCCAAATGTCTGATTAAATAATTCATTTACATTTTTGGCTAAGTTAATTCTTTGTAAAATCAAAAACACCACACCACACACCACTCTAACTGTTATGAGATAAATCGTCAAAACTTCGACTTTTTGTCTCATAATTTTGACGTTTTTTCTTAGAATTTTGAGATTTTTTTCCCAGTGTTTTAATTTAGTTACCTTATAATGACATTTTATCTTGAATTTCCACTTTTAAACTCATAATTTCTCCTTTCCTATGTCATAATTTGGACAGATAATAATTTTTGACATACCTCAAATCTCTACGTTTCTACTTTTCAGGATCAAACTTTTTTACTTTTATCAGAAAATTTTGAATTTTATCTCATGAATTTGATGTTTTTTCTTATATTTTAGACTTTTTATCATGATTTTGACTTGGTTTTATTTCTTTTTATCTCAAAGTAAGGAAATTTTATCTTATAATGTCTATTTCTTATCTCATTATTCTGATGTCTTCTTCTATAATATCTAATGCTTTTTAAAAAAAAAAATTTATATTAAGGCGCCTTTCACGACACCCAAGGTCGCCTTACAAAGGGTAAAAGACACATAAAAACAAAATAAAGTTTAAAACAGCAACATAAAAGCAATAGAATAAGGGACATTATTAAAACAACAGTTAAAAACAGTAGGTATTGTGAAACAGATGAGTTTTGAGTTTTGATTTGAAGATGGGGAAGGTGGCATATCTACCTTTTATCTCATAATTTTAACTTATCTAATAAATTACCTCAAATTTCTACCTTTAGCTTGTAATTCTGACTTTTTAATCCCAACATTTAGTGCATGATTTCCACTTTTTCTCGGATTTTTTTCTCAATTTTCAGCTTTTTATACTTATAGTTTCCTAGACCTGAGACCTGCCACATGAAAACAGAACCATTTAACATTTCATCAGAACATTAATTTATGAAAATACTGAACAAAAACCTACGACTGTTAAACTCCTCGGCAACTGTGAACATTTCAGACCTGGAAACGTTTTGTTGTTTTTTTGTCTTGTATCTGTTTTTTATTTTTCATGTTACTTTTCTTTTCTTTTCACTTTTTTAATATCACACTTTTGCAGAGACTTAAACTCTAGAAAAAAAAAAAGTCTCCTCAGAAATGTGTGATGTAAAAATGGGGTCACGGCCTGAAGATGATTGGAAAAATGTTTAGTTTTGCTCCTCCCTATAATAAGCACAGTGACCCTGGGGGGTCCCCCAAACCCCCCACAAGACACTAGACCTATCCACACACAAACAGTCCAACACCGTACACACAAACCTTACACCTCAGTACTGAAGTCCAACGTACCAGAGAAAACAAAGTCTAGCAGAAACAGGAGAGATAGAAGGAGAAAGAGAGAGAGAGGGAGATGAACAAGGAGTGGGAGAGAAGCGACTTCGGGGGACGGTTGTTGCGTGAACGTTTCCTGTCCTACTCTCTGGTTTAGTACTCACAGCTTGACTGACACTGCCATAGCACTTTGTGTGTCTCGGTCTGATAATGGTAGCTATGGTTCTGCATGCTGTTGCCAAACTAATCACCATTTATTACCCCCCCATCCTCAAATTGCTCCCTCACATCTGCATCAGGCTCTTGCTACAGAACTACAGCACAACTCGACATGTTGTAGTCTTTCAGCAACAGGCCTTTGACTTTCTGCATATTTTCCTGCCGCTGCGTCTGATTGGCTGATAACGCCACTGTGTGTGTTTCTCTCCCTCCCGTGTCTCCACCCCCCCCACCCCACCCCCTCCAGTTGACGGCCCAGCGTCCCTCTGGTCTGTCCTCGCAGTCGGGATCGGACAGCGCCCCCCAGTGCCTCCTGCTGGAGAGGCGGGGCGAGGCTGGAGCCGAGGCTCAGCTCGTCCAGGAGCGCACGGCGGACATCAGCTCCCCGCAGGACAACGCCCCCACCCGCCCGGGGACGCCCTCGGACCCCCTGGCTGAGGCTCTGGTCAACGGGAACAACCACGCCAAAGCCCAAAGCCCCGCCCTAAGCCGTGCGTCTTCCCCGCGCTCTCCACGCTCGCCTCGCAGCCCCGTGTTCGCCAACGGGCGCCTCTCTCCTCCTGTGAGCGGACAAAGAGACGCCGCAGCGCTCAAAGACTCTGACCCCGCCCCCCCTCCCTGCGCCACAGAGCCTCCGCCCAACGACGAGAGCGGAGACCTCGATCAAGCGCCAGATCAGACGAGCGGCCCCGCCCCCCCGTCGCCAGGACCCCCCCGTAAGGACCTGACCCGCAGACTGAGCAGGATCCCGGTGCTGGAGCCGTCCAGCCTCCTGGAGCCCCCCCCTCCGGGCTCCGCCAAGGAGAAGCTCCTGCAGAAGAAAGCCAACCACCAGGGCGGGGTCCCCTCGCCCAGGCGGAGCGGGAGCGAGAGGCTGTCCGCCCCGGGGTACCGCCGCAGCGACCGGGCCCTGGGCGACAGGAGCCGGAGCCTGGCGAGAGTCCTTCTTCTGAGAGACTACCCGAGGGCGAGTCTGGCGGTTCCTCTGCTCCGCGGCAGCGAGAGGAGGAGGAGGTCGGGCGACAGGGCGTTCTCGGCGTAGGGGGCTGGGCATCACTCCGCCTCCTCCGCCGAGCAGCTCGCCGCACAGTTCGTGCCCCGCCCACCGCCTGGGAAACCGCCATGTCGCTCCACCGTGGAGGGCAGGTAACGTGTCCGTCAACATCTTTATGTTCACCAGGTTCAAAAATCCACACACCTGAACAAAACCTAAAGTTTTAGAATTAAATTAGATTTACTGACATGTCAGCTGAATGTACAAGTGTAAAAATAAAAAAAAGCCTTTTAAAGTTTGATAAAATAGATTTGAAGGAGCCAATAAATTTCCTAAAGTAGTGAAATGAAGCTGAAAGTGTAGAAATTAAAAATATAAAAGCAGAAAGCTGTTTTGAATTTTGCTGAGACTGTGATAGCTATGAAAAAAAGAATCATGCAGCCACTTTCCCAAGACTCAGAGAAAAACAGAGATGTGTGTTTTTTATGTTTGTACTGTTAAAAGTCCCAACACCACAGCCAGTTAAAAAAAAGTTATAAAGAAGTTTGATCATTTTTAATATGAGAGCAGATGAAGCGCTTTTGTCACACCTATCGCTCTGTAGCTTGTTGAGCCAAAATGATCCCTCTGTCTGATTTGGAAAGTGATACCAGGTGAAAAAGGAGACGTTTTCTATGTTTTGACATGTATGTCTTCCTGTGGAGTGAAGTTTGTGGATTTTATGGCAGTTTTTCTGCCAGATTTCTTCTCCATCATTACCTGCAGCTTCGCTTTAAGAGGAGAGAAAACCTGAAAACGTAGTGGTGCTAAAACAGTGATTCCTCATTAATTATAGAAGATAGTACATTTCAAAAGAATTTGGGAAGAAAGATTCAATTACAGAAACTAACAGAGTAATACAGTTGGTCATACAGGCGTACCGGGGTATTATTAAATCACCTATTTCAAAATTGTACCATGAGTTTGGAGAAGGCAGAGAAAATACTACACACTACATCAAAGGGAGATGGGAAAAAGAAATAAATGATGAAATAACTAAACAGCAATGGGAAAACATATGTTAAAATACTTTTACCACGACTTGCTCTATGTATTGGCGTGAATTTGCATGGAAGAATCTTTATTTTATCACTCCTAAAATGGAAAAATATTCTGTGTTAAAAAGTTATTCCTGTTGGAGAAAATGTGGAAGTGATGGAGCAGATCACCACATATTAAAAATTATGGAACATATTCTGGGAATATCAGTTCCGTTAAATTTCACTTTTCTTTATTTGTGTGACCTGCCACATTAATATAAGCAAAGACACTAAATATCTTTTAAAGATATTTATCATTGCTGCTAAGAAAGTTATCACCCGTAAATGGCTACAGGCGGATGCACCCACGATACAAAATTGGATAGAAATTATAAAAGAGATTTATGAAATGTAAAAAATGACTTTTTTATTAAGATTAAGAAGAGATTTGTATATTTCAAGATGGGAAAAATTGACACTTTATTTTGGAATAGTTGAGGTGGAGGGTGTCTGCGAAAACAACAGAACCATTTAACATTTCATCAGAACATTAATTTATGAAAATACTGTAGAAAACCTACGACTGTTAAACTCCACGACAACTGTGAACATTTCAGACCTGGAAACGTTTTTGATGTTTTTTTGTCTTGTATCTGTTTTTTATTTTTCATGTTACTATTCTTTTCTGTCTTTGCTGTTCATAAATGAAAAAATGGAAATAAACTCTAAGTATTAAAAAAGATAATTATAGAAGATAGCAGAAAGCTGAAGAGACTTAAAATTGTGTAAAGATCTGTGAGTATTTTACAGCACGTATGAAGTCTGTGAGTGGAGCTGTGCAGAATCTGCAGGATCTCAAAGTTGGATCAGTTTTAGGCAGAAACTGCAGAAATCTCCCTTTGACTTCCATTCAGAATTTTTGTTGGAAATGTTTTTTATTCAAAAAAGTTAAAGTGTTAGAGCTGTGAAAAATACAAGCACAATTCTCCTCAAGCTGCTGCATTGTTGAATGTTTTTACGACAGAAGTTTCACCTTGTTCATAAACTAAAGGGATGATGTGACTCAGAGCTGATTCATCACTTTCTGCTTCTGCTGAGCTGGTTTATCAGACTCTCTCTCTCTCTCTCTCTCTCTCTCTGTCTGTCTCCCTCTCTCTCTGTCTCTCTCTCTCAGGCTCAGGCGTTACCGTATCCGGGCGGGCAGCACCAGTGACTCCGACCTCCTGTCCTGCCTGGCTCAGCTGATGCACGGCGCCCGCGGCTCCCCCCTCCACCACCGCTCCTCCGCCCAGCACGGAGGCTCCAGGATGGGCATCTGCAGCCTGACCAGCTCCCCGCACCACCACCGCAGCTCCAGCGCTTCCCCCCGCAGCTCCTCCTCCCTGCAGCGCTCCGTCAGCTCCTCGCCATCCCGCCACGAGCACCGCGGCAGCGGGGGCGTGGCCTGCCTGGGCCGCAGCCGCTCCCCTCCCAGCTTCTCCGGCTCGCCGCCTCCTCGCCGCTTCTACCCTCATCACCAGGACACCTGCTGCAGCCGCCAGGCCCGTACCAGCCCCTTCCACCTGTCCAGGGGGAAGGGCTGCAGCCGCGAGGGGAAGTGCTCCGGGAAGCTGAGCAGATAGTCGCCCGGCGGAGGTGGAGCGGCTGCACGGAGGAAGGAAGAGTCCGGCTGAAGGAGGGAAACAGAGAAAACCTGAGTCTTCCTGTGCAGCCAGGCAGATAAACACGCCCCTTATTTCTCCGTCAGCTCGGCCTCTCGCTCCTCGGACTGACAGAGTCACTGATGTGCCACGATTCAGAGGAAACTCTTCAGTAGCAGCTCCTGCATGACGACGACCACGACCATGACGAGGATGAAGATGATGATAAGAGAGACACATTTTACCAGGAAAGGTCCAAAAAGGCTGAAGCAGGTTAAAGTATTCTGATTTTAGTCTGCGAAGCTGCAAAAATGATGGTTACTACATTTCCCATCATGCAACGAGACTACTTAAATCCTTCAAACCCACAGCTTGTTCAGAAAGTTGTTGGTCACAGCCTGAAGAGGTGTGAAATGAGTGGAATGGCCCTTTATTACACACGCTCAAAGGATGATGGTGATGTTTGAGGATCCTGGTTTATTAGATCATGGTGTGATGGGTTTTACTAAAAAGCTCTGAAACAAACTAACGCTCGTATTTATGGATAAGAGCAGCAGATATTTGCATCAAGAGAATCATTCACTTGGTGATGTGAGCAGGAAATTTGGCTCCAATGATCTTTAAGGGTCAATGTTTTGTTTAGTAACACTGGGGAACAATTGGAAGCAAATTTCTGTTGAGTTATATTTTTATGCAATCCAAATTATCCAAAATTGTAGTCTGTTTTTTTCTCGCACCTCAAGTTTTTTCTCCACAGCTTTTCCCTCCAGATAAGAAAAATCCAATTATCTGGAGGGTGAAGCTGTGAAGAAAAAGACTTGACGCTCTAGAAAAGATGTTGACCATTCTTCAATACGGGAAGACTTTTCAAGACCAAGACTTTTGAGAGTCAACACCATAAAAATCCATTAAAAAAAAACACGAAAGGGTTGAACTGTTAAAGACAATTCTCTCTTTAATCTAGTTTTTCTAATACATGCAGTACAACATGCAAAATTCTCAAATCTGAACAAATTTGTTCGACTAAATTCTTGCAAAAATTAACTCCTTGTATTTATTTAAAAGCTACGGAGCCCCTAAAAGGACAAGAAAAGGTAAAAAAAAAAAATTATTTCACGTGCGCACTTGAAACTTTTAGGTGACATTTTGTGAACATCCAACAATAGCCACGGATACTTATCCCCATGTTTGAACGGTTATTTGAATATTGAATATAAAATAACAGCCCTAGTGGACAGTTGTCATGTGCCTGTGCAGGTTGTTAATGGAGTCTGCCCAATAACGTAACAGCAGAATGTACATTCTTTTATTATTTATTCTTTTTATTTAACTTCCACTTTGCAACTTTTGTTAAACTACCTCATTTAATGTCTACATCCTTGCACGACTCTCCACTGCACTATTATCATGTTTTAGCCTGTAAATATTAGTTTTGTCTTTTTGCTATTCTTTTGTTTACGGAGCCCCTAAAGGGACAAGAAAAGGTAAAAAAGAAAATTTAATTTCACGTGCGCACTTGAAACTTTAACGTGCTCACCTGAAAGTTTTAGGTGACATTTTGTGAACATCCAACAATAACCACAGAGCTGGTCAGATGTCTGAAGCTGTTTCTCTACAAAAATCAAACACACGATCCAAAGTGGTGAATCCTTTACGTGGAAACAGACGTGGTCGTACAGGTGATGATACGCACGCACTAACTCTTGAATTGTCATTTTGTAGAGAAGAAAACTGTCAGGTGTTCATCTGAAGCATTTCTGGTGAGCACTATGGTTTCAGGTGAGCACGTAAAAGTTTCAAGTGCGCACGTGAAATTATTATTTTTATTTTTTTACTTTTTCTTGTCCCTTTAGGGGCTCCATAAAAAGCTACTGATAGGTCCAGAATTATTCTAAATATCTGAAAATCTCAGATTATATTTATGAGGTGAATGAGGCCTGAAGTACGGAGCCCCTAAAGAGACAAGAAAAGGTAAAAAAATAATAATAATAATTCCACGTGCTCACTAGAAACTTTTACATGCTCACCTGAAACCATAGTACACACCTGAAATGCTTCAGATGAACACCTGACAGTTTTCTTCTCTACAAAATGACAATACAAGAGTTAGTGCGTGCGTATCATCACCTGTACGACCACGTCTGTTTCCACGTAAAGGATTCACCGCTTTGGATCGTGTGTTTGGTTTTTGTAGAGAAACAGCTTCAAACATCTGACCAGCTCTGTGGCTATTGTTGGATGTTCACAAAATGTCACCTAAAACTTTCAGGTGAGCACGTAAAAGTTTCAAGTGCGCACGTGAAATTAAATTATTTTTTTTAACCTTTTCTTGTCCTTTTAGGGGCTCCATAAAAAGATACTGATAGGTCCAGAATTATTCTAAATATCTGAAAATCTCAGATTTTATTTATGAGGTGAATGAGGCCTGAAGAAAGTGTTCAGAGGTTTTTCTGATTAGAAATAAGATGAACTCATTTCCCAGTTTCTGCAGCTGTTTGACGCATGAAGCCATGAAAAAAAAAGTCTAAGGAAGCAGAACAATACGGAGCCCCTAAAGGGACAAGAAAAGGTTAAAAAAAATAACAATAATTTGATGTGTGCACTTAAAACTTTAATGTGCTCACCTGAAACTTTTAGGTGAGCACCAGAAAAGGTTTCAGGTGAGCATGTAAAAGTTTTAAGTGTGCATGTGAAATTAATTTTTTTTTTTTTTACCTTTCTTGTCCCTTTAGGGGCTCCGTAGAACAATCAGTGAGATAATCTAAATGTTTTAGGTCAAACGAGAACATGAATTCATCAGTTTTAATTATCACATTAATGAAGTTGAAGAACAGCAGATCAGTGCTGGTGTGGACTGTAACAACATTAATATAATATAATATAAATGCTAAATTTCCAGCTTGAATCACCAAGTGAATGATTTTTTTCTTTCTCTGCTGCTTTAAACAAACTCCAGAAACTGTCTCTCCTCCGTGTTTGGAGCCGGCTGCAGGTTTGAGATGTTATTTAAGCTTCATGTTTGGTGCATTAAGGCAGAGTTTGTGTGTACAGACGTATTTATTGAGATATTTATTTTCCCGCTTGGCCGTGCTGACCCTCACCTCCTCCTCTGTGACCGTGGATGAATCAGAGGAATCACCCTGACGTGAACCTTTCGTACAATCAGTCATGTGACGTGTGTGAGGACACACACCTTTCTGTGCCTACTGTGTCGCTGAGAGGGGATCAAACGTCATCACGGCGTAACGGCGTTAGGACGTAGAAGTAGTGAACAGGTGTTTGTCTCAGCGTGTGCCTTGGCGCTGTGGGCAGGATTCACTTTCTTTATCAAAGGAGCCAAAACAGGACGTGTGCCAGTAGTTTAAAGACTTTTAACTCTTTCTGAAGGAACAACAACGTTTCTAAACCAGACACAGTATGAGAGCAGTGTTTACCTGAGGACAGAAGCTAATAATGCAAACGTTAGAGACTTAAAGGACCAGTCTGTCAGATTAAAGTGGATCTTTCACTCACTGCTCAAGTCAAAGCTCTTTACCTTCATTTTCAGAGCAGATCTAAAGCTCCCTCTTCTTAAAAAACGAACAGATCTGGTGGCTCTGGAACTAAATATTTATTTCATCAGTTTTAATGTGACACTTTTGATGTTCAGGTTTAACAAACTCTGAGTTAAACCCTGAACTCTGAGTTAATCTCCTCTGAGATAGAAAACTCTGAGTTTTCTGTTCCAGCTGATTTGAGTTTGTTTGATCAACTCGGAGTAGTTTCACCTGGAGTTAAGCACCACCGCTGTAAAAAGACAGCATTAGTGGAACCCCGATTCGACGAGTCACCATGGCAACAGGGAAGCAGAGGGCGGCGTTTTTTTAACCCCGCGAGAACTGGAAATCTTAATGCGCTCATACAGAGAATTTTAACATGATTTTAGGAAAAAAGTGCAACAGCACAGCAGCTGTAAAAGAGAGGGAGACGGTGTGAGAGAACATCGCTGCTCTGCAGTTATGCATTCAAATTTACTAGTCCAACAATCACAGTAATATTACAGGGAAAACTGCTCTTACATCTAGTAAGTAAATAAAATAAATCCACGTTAGGACGCCCCCTCTTCGAGTGAGTCGACTTTGAATTCTACTTTATATTCTTGTAACAAGTTTGTCCACTCTGGAGGTGTATTAGAGTGCCAAAATGGAGTAAATGGAGGACACGATTACAACTAAGGACAGGTGTACGTCGTCAATAAGACGTCACTAGACTAATTTTTTTTACTCATTGTCATTAAGCAACATTTCATAAAAAGAACTGAAAACACAGCAGGGAAAAAGGACATTCCAGCCCTAAAGTAATACATATATAGAAATGTTTATATTCAATGCTTGTTTAGTTTTAACATATTAAAGAAGTTTATTAAAGCTCAGTAGCTCATTCATGAAAACAACAAATATAGGTCTAATTTCTTTTTTGTTTATGATTTATTTATTACGTTTTCAAGTACATTTTCAACACATATAAACACAATGGTTACACGTTCAAAAGATCAATTGCATAGTGTCCGAATTTAAAACATGTTAAGCGGTATCACACCTCTAATAGACAATGACAAAACTATAAGGGTTCTAAGAGGATATTATTATGCAACCAGATCTAAAAGAAATATTTAAAAAAATAAAACAAAACAAAAACAAAACAACCTGAGAGTCTGTCAATAAAATGAAGAGCCAGGTTACGTTTGCTCTGCTTGGTGAGGTTGGAGTTGGTAGATGAGACCTGGTAGGACACAACCAGGATTCACTAACGTTACTGACATGTATCAGAGCACCGAGCTGTGAGGAGCTAAATGTAGACGGTGAAACTACGCTTCAAACTTACAAAGTTTGATTGTTGTCACGTTTCAAAGAACAGCATAACTGTTGATAAAGAGGAAATAACCACTAAATCTGACAGACCGGTCCTTTTAGTTTCCTGTAAATACTCAGTTTAAATATCAGGTCAGTGTTGGACAAACATCAAATCTACAGAAAACAGAGGACGTGTGTTCATCCCTCTCTCTCTCTCTCTCTCTCTCTTTGTCTTTCTGCTTCCAGGTGAAGCTGCGTGTTCTTGTGTCTGTTCCTGCTTCACATTTCTTTAACATAGTGACACTTTATATTTCCTCACAGAGAGAGTGAACAGTTTGAGTCCTCGCTGAAACACAGTCCGCTCCTTCCTCCTCTTCCTCCTCCTCTTCTTCTTCTGCTTGTAAGATACTGTAAAATAACTCCGGCTTCCCCTCGACGCTTCTCTTTGCATGCTTGACACAAAAACACAGAAAAGAAAAACTACTGAGAGAAAACTTCCCACCTGCTGGACGAGCAGCTTTGAAGGTGTGTGTTAAGTTTCTGCACTGACCGGGAATGATTGATAACAGAAACTGTGTTTTTAACAATGCAACTCGCTGAGATACTAAACCTGAGAGCTTTGCTGCGTTCGTTTCGAGCACTTGCATCATATAAAACGACCTTCGCTGAGAGACGAACGGCGCTCCTCGCCTGTATGAGACACAATGAAGAAATTGCATTGCCAAATATTTTGATAAATTTTGCAGTATGTGGTTTATCTTGAGACATTTGGATGTGTACAGGGGTTGAATGGGTGCACTGCTGTGTAAATAACAAAGTGAACGGCGGCGTGCTTTGGGGATACCTGCGCGCTGCCCTCTCTCTCTCTCTCTCTCTCTCTCTCGGAGCAGCTACGATGACTCATCCTGAAGGCAGACAGTGTTCAGTCAGTCAGCCGCCTTAATGCCTCTCCTCTGCCCCTCTGTGCGTCACGAGGGATGACTGAGCCTTGTCTGTGATGGAGATCATTCCCACTGTCAGGTGGAGCTGAGGCGTTCAGGCGCTCGCCCTGCTTCACCCTCAGAAATCTGCTGTGAGAATGTGACCATTATTGCAAAATACAAGAGAATCACTCACCTGGGGATGCAAAAGAAACTTGGCACTACCACTAATCTGAGGGCCACTCTCTGGAAAAATGACATTAATTATTTTTGTTTAACCTTTATTCAAACAGGTGAAAGGTCATATTGGCCCTGACGACAGCATCATTGAGGTGTCAATGCTCTATTTTTGCTCAACATCTCTTTTTGAATCAGAATCAGAATCAACTTTTATCGCCAGGTTTGCTTCAACATACAAGGAATTTGTTTTAGTAAACTGTGCTCACTTGTACAAGGTCATTGAAAGGCATAAAAAGGGAAATATAGGATATTATCAACAACTATAAACAAATACAGAGCCCAAAAGGGACAAGAAAAGGTAAAAATAATAATAATAACTTCACATGTGCACTTAAAACTTTCACGTGCTCACTAGAAACTTTTATGTGCTCACTAGAAACTTTTATGTGCTCACTAGAAACTTTTACCACCTGAAACTTTCACGTGCTCACTAGAAACTTTTATGTGCTCACTAGAAACTTTCACATGCTCACAAGAAACTTTCATGTGCGCACTAGAAACTTTCACGTGCTCACTAAAAACTTTCAAGTGCTCACTAGAAACTTTTACGTGCTCACTAGAAACTTTCACGTGCTCACCTGAAACTTTCACGTGCTCACTAAAAACTTTCTCGTGCTCACTAGAAACTTTTATGTGCTCACTAAAAACTTTCACGTGCTCACCTGAAACTTTCACGTGCTCACTAGAAACTTTCATGTGCTCACTAGAAACTTTCACGTGCTCACTAGAAACTTTCACGTGCTC
>RPOG01000895.1:76650-98759 GCA_008086565.1 Thalassoma bifasciatum | reverse complement strand
CTCACTAGAAACTTTCACGTGCTCACCTGAAACTTTCACGTGCTCACCTGAAACTTTCATTTGCTCACTAGAAACTTTCACGTGCTCACTAGAAACTTTCACGTGCTCACCTGAAACTTTCATGTGCTCACTAGAAACATTTACGTGCTCACTAGAAACTTTCACGTGCTCACTAGAAACTTTTACGTGCTCACTAGAATCATTTACGTGCTCACTAGAAACTTTTACGTGCTCACTAGAAACTTTCACGTGCTCACTAGAAACTTTTACTGGTCACTAGAAACTTTCACGTGCTCACCTGAAACTTTTAGGTGCTCACCTGAAACTTTCACGTGCGCACTAGAAACTTTCACGTGCTCACTAGAAACTTTTACTGGTCACTAGAAACTTTCACGTGCTCACCTGAAACTTTTAGGTGCTCACCTGAAACTTTCACGTGCGCACTAGAAACTTTTTCGTGCGCACTAGAAACTTTTACGTGCGCACTAGAAACTTTCATGTGCGCACTAGAAACTTTCATGTGCGCACTAGAAACTTTCATGTGCGCTCTAGAAACTTCTTAGTGCTCACTAGAAACTTTCACGCCTATTTAAAAGTTATTTACTCCTAAATTCAATGTTTCATGTGGTGGAAATTCAAATTAGCCTGTGTCAGGATATTTTGATTCTTCTTAGGGCCTGAAAAAATGTTTTCAATTCTTTTTCCAAACATAAATAATTTTTGAAAATGTCATAGACAAACATTTGAGATTAAAACAGCGTAAAAATAATAAATTATTCAGTGTTAAAATGTTTCGCAAAGCATTAAAAAAAGATTATTCATGTAATTACCACAAAAAGAAAAGAAGTCAAATAAAAAAATTGGTCATATTTACATTAAGTTCACACTGTTTTATGTTGAATGCTCAGTTACAAATATTTGAAAAAAAAAATTGAACACTTTTTTTTATGCTTTAAGACAAATAAAAACACTCAAAGGAAAAAATCCTGACACTGACTTTCATAATTCATGATTCATCAGAGGGTTAAACATTAATGCCACCTTAGAAGAAAATCAGAATGAACAGTTTCTTCTTGACCAGAAACTGTTCACGGCCACTTGAAATTTTAAGATTCTTGCCATTTTTTGTCATCAATGCCTGGATCTTTAAGGAGCAATTTCTCTGTTAATTTTAGATCTTTAAAAAAAAGCCAAAAGCATCTTTTTTGTGTCTTTTTTATATGTTTTATTTCATTCTTTGCGCTTGACTTAGATGATCGTCTGAGAGTATTTGTGCCAAATTTAACGCTTGCGTCACCCTCTGATGAACAATAATAATAATGATAATAACTTTATTTATAGAGCACCTTTAAAAACAACAGTTCACAAAGTGCTTTACAGCAGGGACAAACTCAACAACAAACAAACAAACAGTGAATCAAATAGCGAGCAACAATAAAAATTAATAATCATACAGACCAGAATTAAAAGAGAAGAGAACTCAGACAGAGCAAGACCCTATGATGAGACCATGAGGAGGTGAGAAGGAGTAAAAGAGCAAACAGGAACAATATAGAGGATAAAAACAACAATGAAATATAGCAGTGAATAAATAAGGTAATAAAAGGATAAAACAGCCTAAAAATTAGAGTGGAAATGAAAACTGGAGCGCTGAATAAATAAATAAAAACATAAATAATTAAAATAAACTCGTAAGTGAATGAATAAATAGGGAGGTAAATAGATAAATAAATAAATAAGTGAGTCAGCTCTGTAACAGGGTGGTAAAAAATACAAAAGAGGACAATAGAGAGGTGAAGAGATAGACACAGTGATAAGAATAGGAAGAATAGGAAGAATAGGAAGAAGACGACATGATGAAATAACAAACACTTGATGGAATTGGAGCCACTTTGCATTTTCGAGTGTCTAATGCTGTTTTTCCAAAGAGCGCCCCTCAGAAAGTCTTTGCACCAGGTTTCACGTTTGCATCACTTAGTGACTGAGTTATCTGCTGCACTCGTGGGAAAGTTCAGCCTCTAACTCTAACCTGTATTTAACGTGTGTTTGTAAACGCTGCTCTGCACCGGGCGTCTCCAACATGCTGCCAGCAACCTGTCTCTGAATCCTCCTGTTTCCAGATCTCAACACTTCAGACCCCTGTTGTGCAGACTTTTCTAATATATACCTGTAAGATATCCAGAATGATAATTTAAATACTAAACCTTGTAGAACCGTAACTTATCCGCCGACAGGTGTGAGTGAAAAGGACGAGCAAACACTAAACTGCTGCTGGACTAAAAGATAATCACTCATCTTTATTAAGTTATGATGCACATACGTGGTGTGTAGCTGTAGTGTTAGTGAAACTTCAGGACAGATTTAATTTGTAGAGCGGCCTGCTCCTAGAGATATTTATCGTAGCTTGCTGATATTTGCAGATACAGATACTCAAAGGCCGACGGAACAAATCCAGCTGTTATATTTGTTTTAAGAGCTGAAACTAACGAAAGCTTTCAGTGTGCACTGCTACACCCCCCATATCATGACTCCACACGTTTGTAACTTATATCAGAATTATTTATGGTAACATTTGCTTCTCAGCCCATCCATCATTTTTACTTCTATCGTTGGGATTTTTTAATGGTTGATATTTTTGTGTTGTAACGTCTGTCATGTTTTTGAAATGTAACTGTACAGTCTCATGGAAAGAATGTAACAAATGGGAGTTTTGCATTGTATATACCTGTAATTATTTATGTTTATCTATCATTTGTACCATAACAATGCCCTGTACAGTGTTTTTTTTTTCTTTTTTGTTTAAAATTATTTTGTATTTTATTTTTATAAACTGGTTATAAATAAAATACTCATTCCGCATGCAATTAAAATGTTGCCCAGTGTTTATATTTTTGCATCATACACAGTGAGAGATTAACACAAAATGCTACAGAAATGGCATCAATGTTTTTTTAAATCAAAGGTTTAACAAAACTTTTTAAATGTAAGAGTATAAGAGACACTAAAAAACAAATTAAAAAGGTCTAATTAATTTTTTTACTCATTTGATTCTGAGACAAAAAAAGTCGGAATTCTGTCTTTAATCACAGAATTTTGAAATTAAAATTGAAATCTTGAGAAAAAAAATCAGAATTCTGAAAAGAATGAACTTTTTTCCAGCGACCCTTTTCCTCTTCCCTAGATAGGAAAACAAAAAACATTGATTTTTTTTATTTTTACTCATTGTCATTATGATTATTACTCATTAACAAAATCTGGCAATTACATTTATAAAGAAAAGAAAGTTCAGGCTAAGCAACATTTCATAAAAAGAACTGAAAACACAGCAGGGAAAAAGGACATTCCAGCCCTAAAGTAACACATATATAGAAATGTTTATATTCAATGCTTGTTATATAAACACAATGGTTACACGTTCAAAAGATCAATTGCATAGTGTCCGAATTTAAAACATGTTAAGCGGTATCACACCTCTAATAGACAATGGCAAAACTATAAGGGTTCCAAGAGGATATTATTATGCAACCAGATCTAAAAGAAATATTAAAAAAAATAAAACAAAACAAGACAAAACAAAAAAAACAAAGGAAAAAAAACAAACAAACATACACACACACACACTCACACACAAAAGGTGGTATATACATGAAAATAGTAGTAATTGCCACACTATACGTTCCCACATGTCATTAATAAAAGAGATAGCACTCNATGGAAATTAAAAATACAGTGGCATTATTTTATGCTTGAACCTTTTTAAATAAAACATTCTTTGCAAATAAAAAGAATTTTAAAGCTGTTGAGAAATGTAAAAAACTTTTGTCCCGTAATTTTCACCTTGTCAAATGTCAGGGTGGTGCAACCGTAACATTAGACTTTTATTTTAAAGTGAAGAGAATAAAACAGGAAACAGGAAACTGCATCAGCCAGAGGAGCCCAAATGACATTTGTGACCAAGTGGAAAAGTTTGTAGATTTCTCTGAAATACTGATAAAAAAGGTTTTTTCACTTCATTGGTGACTGGAACAATTTCCATGTCAGGTGGAACAACCAATGTAATAATGTGAAATGTTATTTTAACATCAAATTATTTATCTTATTCACAAATAAAAGAAATGAAACACACAAAATGAAAATGTATGAGTCACTACAGACACTTGAGAGATACTTGCCAATAATTTCACACAGAAAAAATAACAGGAACATATAAATATATTTTCATATATTTGGTTGCTCCACCTGACATTTTTGGGTGCTCAAATTAAAAATACTAAAAAATAATGAACCTAAAAACTTTGAAATGTTGGTCAACTACTGAAATCTGTTAGAAAACATAATTCTTCTCTCAGAAATATGTTTTTATCCATTTTCAAAGAACTTTTTAAAAATACGTTTTTAGACCCTCTTTTTGTCATTGACCCATAGATATTGTTTTTTATTTGTGCTGTTCAGGCTTTTTCCAGTTCTATGATGTTGAACTCTGAGTGTGTTTGTTTCCTCCTGCAGAGCGACGACAGCTTCACCGTCAGTGAACCTGCTCTGAAAGTCCATAAACAGGAGTTTGTTCCCTTTCTGTTGAATTTCCTGAGAGAACAGAGCAGTCAGGCTCTCACTCATGGCCCTGCAACGCCAGCCAAGACCCCCAGCCGGCCCAGACCCCCCCCCTCACAGCAGCAGAGCTTCCCTGACAGGAGGGGCTGCAGGTCTGGGGGCGGTGGAGCTGGATCCAGAAGTGCCAGCAGGGTGCAGCTCTTCTCACCTGCCTCCTCTGTTTCACCTGGATCTGAGTGGGAGGCAGGATCCCACAGTCTGAGCGGGGTCAACCCCTTCAGCAGCCCCCCCTTCGCCGCTGCTTGGAGCCCCGCCTCCAGGCCCGCAGGCTCCGAGCGCCGGCCCGGGAACAGGATCAGTCTGGGGGACTACGTGGTTTCTCCGCCCGAGCACCAGCACGGCCCGAGCATCCAGCCGCAGAAAGGACGCAGGAGGAGCGGAGGTACCGCGGCGGGAGGGGGTCAGGGGAGGCACGGGGGAGGGCGGGGGGGACACCACGGCGAGGAGACAGGGCGCTGGGACAGTGGGACGAGGAGGTCGGGTAGAGGTGGAGGTGGAGGTGGGGGGCACGGCAGGATCAGTGAGCAGGTCTCACCTCCACCTGTGGAGCAGCTCAACTTAAGCAACTTAGAAGATTTCCCTCCTGTTGGAGCGTCACCTGTTACACCTGCGTAAGTCCATGACATCACAACGACATCACAACGACATCACAACGACATCATAACGACATCATGACGACATCACAATGACATCATAACAGTTTCTCTCCTCTCCTCCCTCAGAGCGTCCAAACCATCACGGCGGATCAACCCGACCCCAGTCAGCGCAGAACGACCTCACTCCAAACCCAAGACCTGCTTCACCTCCACCCCCTTCAGCAAACCCTGCCCCCCCCCGTCTGCAGGTGTGGAGCTGGTGGAGGTGAACGGGGGGGGTCCTCTGAGTCTGCAGGAGGAGCGGGAGCTGCTCAAGAGAGAAAAGTAAAAATTATTCTGCGTTTTCTGACACAAATAGAAAATAGAACGACTGATCTGTGAATTAAAGATAAAAAGTTGTTTCTGGGGGAAAAAAACAATTCATATAAACATTAGAGCTGCTGTGTTTTTGCTCAAAAATTGATTTATTTTTCCAAATATAAACACTTAAATTTACTCCTCAAGCAGACTTTTAAAAAGAGAATATAAACAACTGGTTCAAAGATAAAGCAGAAAAACTTGTAGGGACATGAGAGCGATAAACACAAACTGAAGGCTTCATCAGGACAAAGGCTTAAACATCATTTTTCAAACTTTAATCCCTATTTTACTGTTGAGAGCAGCTTTTGTAAAGAGAGTGTAATCAGACATATTTCGCTGCTGAATACTTAAAAAAAAAACTGGCTCAAGTAGGGCTGAACTGTTTTAGAAAAATATCTTATTGCGATTTTTCAATTCGATTCACGATTTTCTTTAAATCAAACTTTAGTGAAACTTTCACAATGTATAGAAACATTTACAAACTTGACAGAAAATTACATCAAACCATTGAAACATCAAAAGCTTTTACTCTAATGTGAGGATGAAAATAAAAACTGAAGGTAAGAATTGTTTCAAACTTTGAGATAAAAGGTCAATATTTTAATATGAAAAGTGGAAATTTTGAGAAATAAAGACAAAATTCTGAGACAAAAAGTCAATAAACTTCCAGAGTTTAAGAAATAAATTTAACATTATGAGAAAAAAGTCCAAACTTTCTCATTTAAGGTCAAAATTTTAAGATGACAAAAGTGTAAGATAAAAAGTTGAAATTTTGATATAAAAAGTCAAAACTCTAAGATCTAAGTCAAAATTATGCGAAATAAATACAAAATTATAGGATAAAGGTAAAAAAAATTTAAAAGTAGATTTTTAGATAAATAGTCGAATTTTGGACTTTTATCAAATCCATGAGTCTAAAACCTATTCTTCTTATTTCTAAACCGGACTTTTTAAATTTTATTTTTAGTTATACAAACTGAAGATCAAAAAGAGCTATCTTTGACTCTTAACTTCTAAAAATGATGGAGTAAAAAATATCCTTAATTGCATCAAGTTAAATAAATTAAAAACAACAACAATCTCAAAGAAAAAAGTATTTTTCCAACAGTCTCACACTCAAAGACAGGTGTGTGTGAAACAGCTGATATAACAGATCCTGGGTCAGTCAGGAGCAGGAAAAAATCACAGCTTTAACGATCACATGATCACCATGTTTGAAATTATGATTTTGGTCAGAAAACGATAAATTGTTCAGCTCTAGACTCAATTATGATGTGAATTTTCTGGGGGAATGACTCGTTATTTAGTCTTTAGACTTCATCATTTTTCACTGATGTTGTAAAAGAGAACTAAAAATCTGCAATATCATAGAAAATCATCTAAATCCACTCTGAGGAAAACATTTAGTCTCAGCTCTTGTTTCATTTATCACTTTTCTTTTCTCTCATTTTAAAAGTTTCTCCTTCACAGTTTATTTCTAATATGTCAAGTTTAAACTCACGTTTGACTGTTTTTTCTTCTTGTTTCAGTTTCTGTGTTTTCAGCTGCGTCACTTCCTCTCATCTCTTCTTTTTTTTATTTTTAATTATTTATGTATTTATTTATTCAATTATTTTTAACGAGCTGAGCGCTTCAGTTATCATTTCAGGCTGTTTTATCCTTTTATTACCTTATTTATTCACCGCTATATTTCATTGTTGTTTTTATCCTCTCTATTGTTCCTGTTTGCTTTTTTACTCCTTCTCACCTCCTCATGGTCTCATCATAGGGTCTTGCACTTTCTGGGTCCTCTTCTCTTTTTTATTTTTATTTTAAATTTCTTTATTGTTCATTTCAGTGTTGTTCGCTATTTGATTCACTCTTTGTTTGTTTGTTGATTTTGCTGTGGATCTATGCTGTAAAGCACTTTGTGAACTGTTCTTTTTAAAGGTGCTCTATAAATAAAGTTATTATTATAATTATTATTATCTTTCACCTTAATGTGTTTTAGGACGAAGCGCGCCCAGCAGGGGGGCTCCCCGCTGCCCCCCCCTCTGGACCCCTGCACCCCAACCAAGTCTGGACTCAGGTCAGGATCCAAAGTGACTCCAGATCCTCAGACTTCCTGTCCTGAAGCGTCTAAAGTCACTTTTCCTCTGGAGCTGCTCGTCCTGGCGGAGCTCTACTGCACCTGCATCACAGGTGAGCGACCAGCAGGTGGCGTCAGTGCGAAGAGAGCAGGAAAAAAGGACAGAATTAAAGAGGTGTTTGCAGATAAATGTCTGGAGTAAAGAGTCGTGTTTGATTGTGTTTCCTGTCTCACAGAAAACCTGGTGCCAAACATTTTTCTGGAGCTTTTCTTTGTGATGCAGCTGCTCACGTCTCGCTCGGCTCACGCTCACCAAGACGACGACGAAGGGGGAAGTTTGTGTGCAGGAAACTCAGGCACGGACCACGTGATCTTTAAACCTTATAACTATCAAATGATTTTGAACTTAGTTTTTATTTCAAATTCAACAATTTACACAATAGTATTCACAATTCTTTTTTTTTTTTTGTTTAAAGCCGTACCTAAGAGTTTTCAAGGATAAGTACAATTACAAAATAACAAAATAAAAGATTACATGAACAAGAAAGACAAAGTTAACTTAACTGCATCATAGGGTGAAAATATACACATACATTGCAAAGACCAAAAAAAAACGTTACGTTACAGTACGTTTATGGGCATTTCAACTAATAGGAAGTACAATAATGGCAGGATTCCATCTTTTCATGAATCTTTCTTTCTGTAGTCTTAAGGTGTATGTTATGTATTCCATGTGGTAAGTTTCCAATACCTTCTCAATCCAACTGCTATATGTCGGCGGGTCAGGTTTTAGCCATTTCAGTGTTATACATGTGAGAGCTGCTGTAAGCAGAATGTGTAGAAGATATTTTTTAGCTCTCCCATCATTGCCTTTTGGAGTTATTCCAAGTAATGCCACAGTTGGATCTTTTGTTAACTTCTGATGGAATATAATTTCTAGAGCCTTGAAAACCTCTTCCCAAAATGTTTTTTTTTTTTTTTTTTTTTAATATATTTTTATTAACATTTTAACATAGCATTTTACATCTTCACACATTTTGCATAGATTTTACATTTTTTCCCCCCCAACACACGCACAAACTTGTATAGTCCCATGTCGTGTCAGAGCTTATTGGTTGAATACTATTTAGTTGTACGATTTATTTTCTGTTAACTGTATTTATGCGTGTTATTTATTTGGTTATACCTGTTGTCTCGGAGATGTATGGAAAAGTTGATAGTGAGGAACCAGATCCTTCGTGGGAGGTCTTATGTAGTCATATTCTTGGTCCCACATAGTCAAAAAACAGAGTCCATACATGATGAAATATTCCAATTTTCCCTCTGGACCAATACGTCAGATACTCCATAGGAAGCAGGTCAAATATAACATTGTGCCAGTCTGAAAGAGTTGGTGGCTTTTGAGAAATCCATTTGAGCAATAAAGTCTTCCGTGCAGCATAGGTTAACACATTTAACAGCTTTTGATTGTGCAGGTCCTTGATTTGTGGGTGTGGCATTCCTAACAGGAGACACACTGGGTCCATTCTCAGGTCCTTGCTGAAAATTACATTCAACTTTGAAACAATTTTCCCCCAGAAATCCTGTATATTCACACAAGACCATACAGTATGTATGAAACTCCCAATTTCTGTAGTGCATTTAGTCCCAAAATGTTTTTAATTTTGTACATGTCCAAAATATATGAGTATGATTGCCAGTTTGTGTACCATAATTTCTCCAACACGTATTAGAGCACGCTGGGTTCATCTTGGCCACTATATCTGGCGTTCGGAAGAATCTCATGATCACTTTCCACTTGAATTCTCTCCATGAAGTGGAGTTGGTTACTAGTTGGGCTTCGGTGCATATTTCACTCCAAGTTTCATCTGTAATATCTGCATTCATTTCTGTCTCCCATCTTCTTTTGATGTGTAATGTGTCGTCTAAAGTCATATCTGAAAAAATGTGATAAAAACGACCTATGATCCTCTTACTCTCATTTTCAGTTTGTATTTTTAAAAGAAAATCCTCTATTGGAGTGGGCTCCAAAACCTATCAAATGATTTTAAAAGAACATTCATTGATATTTTATTTTATTTTCCCGTATTCAGATCTCCTGGAGAGAAATTACCTGCGGCCCGTTCACAACTGTGTTTACTTTGCTGTGAAAGTTCTGGAGAATCAGTTTCAGTGAGTTGATTTCTAACTCACTTCATAATTTCCCCCCTTTTGTTTCCTTCATTAGTTTTTTTCTGTTTTCCATGATGAAGTGACACTTTAATCCATTCTCAGGTTGGTGGCTCATTTGGACAAGTGCACGCTGCGTCTGCTGGCAGAAAACGAACGAGTGGCGTCTTTTTCTCCGGATCTCAGGGAGCGTTTGACTCAGGCTCAGGACAGAAGCTCAGCAAAGGTAACTCAGAAACTTCCAGAGAGGAATAAACATCCATCACAGAGAGTTTCTGCTCCTAATCCTGTTATAATGACAGAAGAATCACTTTGATCAAACCTGTTTTTGATGCTTTGCAGACGTAATAATGCAGAAAATAACTGATTAACATATTTATGTTGAATCAATGATTGAAAGAGGTTTATTTCTGCTCACTAATCTTGGTCTAATTCTACAAAAAACTGAAGTCAAAGTGTTTGTGTCTTAATTTTAGTAACAAATGCTGTTTTACTCAGTCTGAGCCACATTATCAAGACCAGTCCAGAAAAAAATGTCTCATTTCAAATTAGTAAAAGATAAAACTATTAAAGCCCATCTCTGGTAGATAAAAACACAAACGTAACACTGGCTTTGTTGATCTTTTTTTGTCCTTATAAAGTAGAAATTACAAGATTAAAAAGTTAAATTCATGGCTTTTAATGTCAAAATTGTGACTTTTTTTTCATAATTTCCTTTTAATTATGTCATAATTTTGACTTAGTCTCAAAGTTTGACTTATTTTTTTTGTTATTTTGAACTGATTATCTCAAAGTTTGACTTTTTCATCTTAAATGTTTTACTTTTATCTCTTACCTTTCCTTTGAACTCAAGATTCTGTCTTTTTTAAAAAAAATTAATGATTTTGTTTAGATCAAAATTTTGACTTTTTAACTCATTATTTGATTGATTTAACGCAAATTTTAACTCTTTTCTCATATTTCCACTTTTTATCTCAAAATTTGACTTTTACATCTAGTATTTGATTTTACTGTCTCCAATTTCTTGGACTTCATCTCAAAATTTTGTCTTTTGTCACAAAATTTTGACAAGCAATTTTTCTCCTCTATTGCCAGATTTTAATTTTACTTGTTGCAAGAAGCTCAGACGTCATTTTTGTCTTTTCATATCTTGATATAAAACATGTTTCTGGGTTTTTCAGTTGAATGTGGCTCATATCAGGTATAATATTCACTAAAAATAAGACTCAAACTCTGGCTGAGGTTTCAGTTTTTGCTGTGTAAAGACGACCTGTCTGACTTTAATGTTTTAATGTTTCCTCCCTGGTCTATTTCAGTTGTTTCTGATTTTAATGTTTTAATGTTTTCTCTCTGGTCTGTTTCAGTTGTTTCTGACTTTAATGTTTTAATGTTTTCTCCCTGGTCTGTTTCAGTTGTTTCTGACTTTAATGTTTTAATGTTTTCTCTCTGGTCTGTTGCAGTTTTCTCCCTCAGTTTCCACTTTCATCCACTCGGTGCCGTTTCAGCCGTCCACAGACAACAGGTCCAACTTTGGGAGCGATAAAGCTTTTCACACCTTTAAGAAACAGAGGTTTGTCCTCATTTCTGAGTCTGGTTCTTTGTCCCTCAGGGACTTTTCTTCACTCGGTGTTTTTGTGGTTTTCTCAGAGATATTTTCTACGAGGTTTTACGAGAGTGGGAGGATTTCCACAAAGAGCCGGGCTGGAGCTTCGACTCTGCTCTGGGGGGTCGAGTCAGGTGAGAGCGGCTGAAATGATTCTGACGTTAGTTTCTGTTTAATTCTCTGTGTGTTCTCATTCTTTTATTTGTCTTCAGAGCGATGATGAGTCAGCTGACCTCTGCAGGAAACCACGCCCACTTCAGCCGACTCTTCCTGAAGCAGCTGGTTCAGGTTCATTCACACAGAAAACACCAAATCACACGATTTTAACAACATCAGAGCAGAAATAAAAACAAACTGACTCTAATGAGTAAGGCATTTGCAAAAATAATCCAATTGCATTTATTTTTCCATAAATTGCAATTACGTTTTATGGTGCAATTATTTTAGGTTCCTCATCATATGAATTGTTATCAATTAGTGAAGAGGATGATATTGTTACGGCGTCCAAATAATGAAAACCTAAAATTCAGTGTCTCAGAAAGTTAGAATATTACATAAGATCAATAAAAGTAAATGTATTGTTTTTAAATTTGAACAGAAATTTTAGGCCTCAGGAAAGTTTTGTTACTTTCTGACCATTTTTTTAAGTTTTGCTTTCCTCAATTTTTGCCAATTTTCACCCATTTTTGCTCATTTTTGCCACTTTATAATGGTTTTCCAAGTTTTTCTGATTTTCTTACATATTTTTGTTGCTTTATGTCCATTTTAGTCACTTTTCATTTTTGTACATTTTCCAAGTTTAATCCCAACTTTCTCGTCATTTTTGTTGACTTTGGCCAATTTTACTACTTTTCACTGTTTTTCATGACTTTTTTCACTATTTTTTCTACTTTATGAATTTATTTAAAGTTTCCTCCAAAATGTTCTTGCTAATTTTTGTTCCTTTTTGGCCATTTTAGTCACTTTTCACTCTTTTTTCCACATTTGAATAATTTTTTTGCTATTTTTTGAGTATTTCCAGGTTTCTTCCAGATTTTAATGCTGATTTTCTTTTTTTTTTTGGCAATTTTTACTACCTCAAACTAAGTTCTATTGCTATTTATGCGATTTATGGTGTGATTATTTCCAGTTCCTCATCACATGAGTTGTTATCAATTACTATAGTAAAGGGAAATGGTTTTTCACGGCGTCCAAATAATGAAAACCTAAAATTCAGTGTCTCAGAAAGTTAAAATATAACATAAGATCAATAAGATTAAATGTATTGTTTTTAAATTTAAACAGAAATTTTAGGCCTCAGGAAAGTTTTGTTACTTTTTGACCATTTTTTAAAGTTTTCCTTTCCTCAATTTTTTGCCAATTTTCACCCAATTTTGCTTATTTTGCCACTTTATAAAAGTTTTCCAAGTTTTTCTGATTTTCTTACAATTTTTTTGTTGCTTTATGTCCATTTAAGTCACTTTTCATTTTTGTACATTTTCCAAGTTTATTCCCAACTTTCTCGTCATTTTTGTTGACTTTGGCCAATTTTACTACTTTTCACTGTTTTTCATGACTTTTTTCACTATTTTTGCTACTATATGAATTTATTTAAAGTTTCCTCTAAACTTTTCTTGCTAACTGTTGTTGCTTTTTGGCCATTTTAGTCACTTTTCACTCTTTTTTTTTCTCATTTGAATAATTTTTTTGCTATTTTTTGGGTATTTCCAGGTTTCATCCTGATTTTAATGCTGAATTTTATTTCTTTTATGGCAATTTTTACGACCTCAAACCAACTTTTATTACTATTCTTTGCTGTTTTTGCATAGTTTCTCAGTCAAAGGTAGTTTTTAACAGTTTGTCTCTTTGGTTGAGTAACTCTGATGTATCTGATATTTTGACACATTTCAGGTCATAGAGATAATTCACTATCTGACATTAGAATATTGCAACAGGACAAGATTTAATTTGATTTGTGATTAATTTCCCAGCCCTTCTTCTACACATCATCCCATCTTGATTGGACTTGTGTTTGTGTTTTGAATCCCATTGTTGTTGGAATAACTTCGCTGTTTTCCTGTAGATGTGTAAAGGCCCTGGAGTGAGCAGCTCTCCTGGAGACACACCGGACGCCGACCTGCTGTGCATGCTGGGAGCAGACAGCCTGGGCCGTCTGAAGCGTCTGGAGGAGCGTCTGATTCAGCCTCATGGAGTCGTCGGTCCGTGTCCTCCTCCATCTTTTCCTGGACATCAGGAGTTTTTCAGGGACTTTCTGCAGACGGCCAGCTGGTACGATGGAGCTTCACTAACGGCCCTTTTCCTCTGACCCGTCTCAGCCCTACTCTACTCTCCTCTACTCGGTTTGTGTTGTTTCCATTAGCGCGGTACTACGCAGCAGACGCCAGTTTTTAGTACCTACTCTACCCTGGTTCTAAGAGAGTAAAGCTGATACTAAAAGGTGACGTGGACGGACTGCCGGTCACTTATTGGTCAGAGAATGTCGTCTCTGCAGCTTCTGACTCTGAACAAATCACTTACAAGAGGCAAAGGAATAAGTCAGCGACGGGTTTTTAATGACATTTAAACCTGACGGCACAGAACCAGACTGAATGAAGACAAAATACAGCCCTAAAATGCTCCTTCATGATTCCTAAAGAAGTTAAAAGTCCTTTTTAAAGCAAAAAGAAGTTAACAGCAAAGATAGTTGGCTTTAAAGAGTCTTTTANTTGTTTACCTCCGTTGTCATGACGACCCACATTGAGCCGCTGTATTACTTTAATGAAATCTTTTTAAAGCTTTTTTTTTTTCCTTTAAAGACCACGGTGGCACATATGTTAGTACAAAATGATGTTTGTGTGGCGTTATAGATGAACATGCACGCACTTCTGCGCAGCACTTTAGCGCAGCTGTGTTATAAGATCCACGCCCACCGTGAGTCTGTAGTCGGGCTAG
Organism: Thalassoma bifasciatum; assembly: GCA_008086565.1. NCBI lineage: Eukaryota > Metazoa > Chordata > Actinopteri > Labriformes > Labridae > Thalassoma > Thalassoma bifasciatum. The sequence goes on along the minus strand of RPOG01000895.1, from coordinate 84,421 downwards.
AGGAAAAGAACCAAACCCAGTAGAGACGAGTAGAGTAGAGCTGGAACTGTAGAGTGGAAAAGCGCCATAACTCTCTCTAACGTCAAACTCACAAACACGACTCCAAACATTCATTATTAACCTGACTGTGAGGACTGAAGCTGCAGCTTTGTAATAACTGTTTTGTTGTGTAGCTGTCAGCTGAACCAGCACCTTCAGGACAGTTTGTGTCAGCAGCTGCTGCAGCTGGACCAGGTCTCCATCCTCAGCCCGTCCATCAGGGAGGGGGACCAGGAGGGCGACGGGGACATGGAGCAGCAGGTGTTTACCCAGGAACTGATCAGAAACATTATCCTGAGACTGTTTTCATGTTTCTGATCCTTCCTCTGGTTTCTCTTCAACCTCCACAGGACGAGAAGCAGCGCTTCACCTCCGTGCTGCTCCTCGCTCGACTCCTCGCCAAGTTTCTGGGATTCATCTCCTTCCTGCCGTACCAAACAGCTGAGAGACCGTCCAGAGAAATACAGGAAACAGCCATCGAGCTGCGCAGCAAGGTGAGGTTAAAGCAGGGAGAGGAAACTCAGGTGAGGTTAAAGCAGGGAGAGAAAACTCAGGTGAGGTTAAAGCAGGGAGAGAAAACTCAGGTGAGGTTAAAGCAGGGAGAGGAAACTCAGGTGAGGTTAAAGCAGGGAGAGAAAACTCAGGTGAGGTTAAAGCAGGGAGAGNAAGTTTTCAGGATGGAGTCTGGTTCTCTTAAACTCAGGGTTAAATAGTCTGGTTTTCTTAAACTCAGGGTTAAATAGTCTGGTTTTCTTAAACTCAGGGTTTAATAGTCTGGTTTTCTTAAACTCAGGGTTAAATAGTCTGGTTCTCTTAAACTCAGGGTTAAATAGTCTGGTTTTCTTAAACTCAGGGTTAAATAGTCTGGTTCTCTTAAACTCAGGGTTAAATAGTCTGGTTCTCTTAAACTCAGGGTTAAATAGTCTGGTTCTCTTAAACTCAGGGTTAAATAGTCTGGTTTTCTTAAACTCAGGGTTAAATAGTCTGGTTCTCTTAAACTCAGGGTTAAATAGTCTGGTTCTCTTAAACTCAGGGTTTAATAGTCTGGTTCTCTTAAACTCAGGGTTAAACAGTCTGGTTCTCTTAAACTCAGGGTTTAATAGTCTGGTTTCCTTAAACTCAGAGTTTAACGCTGGTTTCTCTCCTCAGAGCGTCCCGGTGCTGGACGTGTGCGGCGTGTTGGCGAGCAGCGTGAAGCAGCGGCGGACCATCCTGACCGTCCCCTGGTTGGTGGAGTTTCTCTCCATGATGGACTTTGTTGGTCCAGTTCTGCTTTGTTACAGGACGGTGTTAGGAAACCTGCTGCTGCTCTACAGGTCTGACTCTCACACTCACCTTTAACTTTAACTGAAGTTCCTGCTTTCCTTTAGTTTTCCTTTAACTTTCTATGAATCTTCCTTCTCTCCTGCAGGAGGATGCTGCTGAGCAGGTGTGAGGAAACCTGTTACCTGAACAAACTGCTCCTGCTCTCTGTGCTGGGTTGGCTTTTCCAGGTCAGACTCTCTGATATCTCTTCTTTTTGTAGAATCTGACATATAAAAAAGTCTCAGAACAAAAGGAGAATCCAGCTCACTGTTTTTATTTCAGATCCCGGTGATTCCTGAAGACGTTTTCTTCACTAACGACTTCACGGAGGTGGCCAGTCTGGAGGAGAGCGTCACAAACGCATCAGGACTGGTACGCTTAGGGTTTTTGTTCCTGCAGCTCAGGGTTTTTGTTCCTGCAGCTCAGGGTTTTTGTTCCTCAGTGATGAACTCTGACACTCTGCTGCTTTTCTCTTTGACTCTGAAGAATCTTTTCTGGTGGTTTTGCAGGACTGTATCTCTCTGGTGGATCAGCAGCTTCTCTACACCTGCTGTCCGTTTTTAGGTGAGCGCTTCATCATCACAGAGCACGTTTACAGTCGTTTACTCATATTCTCTGATGTTTCTGTTAAATTAATGAGACTTCAGAGGCTTCACCCCATTTTCACTTCAGAAAATGCTGCTTTTAATTACAACAGAAAGTGAAAGTAAAGAAAACTGTTCAACTTGTGCGATGTTTTGGATTTTAAAAACTCAAACTTAAAGAATATAACAGCTGTTCTTTTTGACTCCAGCTGCTGTAAAAACTCTTTTTCTCTTTTATTTGTGTCACATTCGCTGATAAAAACTGTTTAATCTGAAAATCACCGTCTGCTTCTTTCTGGACTGAAGGGGAGTTTCGTAAGCTTCTCGCCGCCTTCGTGTCCGGGAGCGCGGCCAAAAGCGGAGGAATCATTCGTAAGATCACGCCCACGTCTGCGGAGCCCAAAGACACGCCCACCGCCGTCAGGTCGCAGCAGAAACTGCAGGTGAGTCCACGAGTCGACGGCAGAGACGTGTCGCTGAACTCAGATCCTGAAACGCCTCTTTGAACGTGACAGGTGGATCTGGAGCAGGCTTTCTTCCACAACCAGCCGCCGTCGCTGCGCCGCACCGTGGAGTTCGTAGCAGAGAGGGTGGGGTCCAACGCCGTGAAGCATATGAAGTGAGTTTCACGCCGAGGGTTTCACTTTTCAGCTCTTTCTGTCACATCAGCTCAGACGATGGAAACAGACTCAGAGAATAAGAGTTAATAAACCAAACACTCTGGTTGGTTACTTTCCTTAAAGCTGCTCAACAAACCAAGTTTAAAACCTCTGAGGTGGAGGAAAAGGATTTACTGCTCACTGTGGATGTTCACAGACCTAGAGCTGATAGAAGCTGAACTCTGTGAATGTGGACTTTCTGTCCCCTAAATTCCATCCTTCCTTCCTCCACTTGCGTCGTTCACTCTGGTCCCGCCCACCAGAGATGCACGAGAGAGATGTGAGGAAATAAAGAGAGGAGCGAGGAGACGAGGAGACGAGGAGATTAGTTTTAAGACGAATGAGACGTCCTTTCCAGAATCAGAATCAGAATCAGAAATTACTTTATTGTCCCGTCAAGGGAGATTGGTGCTGCAACCGGAACACACAAAGGATAAGACACAATGACAATAGTAAAAAGTCTAAAATACAGAAATGATAGACAACACAATGACTAAAAGAGGTAGGATAAGAAACACCGTACACATATAAAGGCGATGACATGTTTAGACCCGAGCTCTAACCAAAAAATGTAAAGTAACAAACAAGTTAATGCAGAAAAGTGCGAAGTGTGAAAGTGCAAATAGGGCAACAATGATGATAGTGCAAGAGAAACATAAGCAACCAACAAACTAATTGGCATTAAGTAAATGAATTGCACTGGGGATAAAAGAGCCCTGAAATCTTCTAGTCCTCCTCTTAGGAACCTAAAACAACGGCCAGAGGGTAAAAGCTCAAACTTGATTTTAAGCGGATGATTACAACAATCTAAGATGACATAAACCTTCCTCAGACCTGTGTGTTATAGATAGAATCAGCCCCGTCTGCTGGGTTCAGGAGATTTTTCAGCTGTTTTAAACAAAATTCTGAGACGGTTCCTACTGGACAAGTTCAGGTTTCCAAACCAAGCAACAATACAAAAAGTAAGGGGCGTTTAATGACACGTATCTTTTAGTGATGACGGCGTCAGCTGATCAGGATCATTCAGCTCTAACAGCTGTTTGTGAGTCTGCACATGAGCTGTAATAACTCTAATAAAATATAAACAGAAACAGCTTTATCTTCATTTTTAATCTCTGAACAAACACTTTCACATGAAGAAAACCTGAGCTCTGTTTATTCAGTGTCCAGTTAAGAAGCGCACGGATCGTTTTGGGGGGAAAATGTGTCATTATTGGATTATTTATTAATTATTTATCTTTTATCCAGAGCAAATCTGATTGTGAACCCTGAAACTGATTATATAATGATATATAATCTATGGGAACACTAAAAGAGTTAGATGTCAGGGTAAAAATAGAAATCATGTCTCTCTTTACAAACCTCCTGCTCATGAATGAAACCTCATAAACGTGTTTTTGTCCCAACAGACTTATTCTCTGACTTAAAGTCTCTTTATAAAGAAAGAGAAGTTGCAGGAAAATAAACAGGGATAATAACTGATCATAAATTACTTTTTTTGCTCTATTTTATTTAACTATACTATTGCATGATAAATCTCAGTTATAAAAGTGTTTTATTGATTTGTTTTATTGATTTAATGACAGTTGTGATCAGCATGTAGTGCTTCAAACTCACATCAAACATGTTTTTAATCCTCAACAATTTATCCTTAGAGACTGTTTTCAGCTCTGTCTGTTCTCGATCATTTAACTCCGCTGATGTGAAACGTCAGAGAAAGTTTCTGAACCGGAGCAACATCCAATCAGAGCCCGTCATCCCGTGTGGGGGCGTGTCAGTCAGTAAAAAAACTTCCACAAAGGCAGCTCTGGTGTTTCCTGGATTATCTCTCCTCCATCCTCTCTCCTCTCTCCTCCGAGCAATTTAACGCAAATGGGACAGTCTCCAGTTCATGTGTCGCAGAGGAGACATCAGCCCCTGTCTGTGCTCACAGCTCTTTATTTCTCTCCCTCAGAGCCACGTTAGTGAGCGAGCTGGTGGAAAGAGGAGAGCAGACGCTGAAATCAGCTCTGGACTCACCAAACTCAAACCCAAACAAACTCTACGACTCCATCTCTGCTCAGCTCTGTGTCTCAGGACTGGAGGCTCTGACCCGAGCGACCAGGTACGAAACTTCCTCCAACTTCCACGGGACACTCGCTCCGAGCGTCTGCGTCTCATAAAGCACGTTTCACTGCCCTGTCCTCTCTGTTTCTTTTTTTTTTTGTAATTCTTTATTTTTTGATGGAAAAGACAACATTTCTTTTTCACAGTACTTCTCCAGTTTTTGATATATGGGTCAATGAGGTGACGTCCCCCTTTTTTGTGTCTGAGTGTAATATTTCCTTCCATCATGAATTGAGTATTTCATCACATGTATTTCTTTATTCTATGAAACCTGTGTTATTTGAACACATCTTTAAACTATTAAAATATAACATGTTTTTTTGTGTTTTGGTTCCTCAAACCCCCAAAATGTCAGGTGGTGCAACCGTCCTGACAAGTATCCACAGTAATTAAACTCTAAAAATTGAATGTCAGTTATTGTAAATGGAAATTAAAAACACAGTGGCATTATTTTATGCTTGAACCTTTTTAAATAAAACATTCTTTGCAAATAAAAAGAATTTTAAAGCTGTTGAGAAATGTAAAAAACTTTTGTCCCGTAATTTTCACCTTGTCAAATGTCAGGGTGGTGCAACCGTAACATTAGACTTTTATTTTAAAGTGAAGAGAATAAAACAGGAAACAGGAAACTGCATCAGCCAGAGGAGNAAAAGAAATGAAACACACAAAATGAAAATGTATGAGTCACTACAGACACTTGAGAGATACTTGCCAATAATTTCACACAGAAAAAATAACAGGAACATATAAATATATTTTCATATATTTGGTTGCTCCACCTGACATTTTTGGGTGCTCAAATTAAAAATACTAAAAAATAATGAACCTAAAAACTTTGAAATGTTGGTCAACTACTGAAATCTGTTAGAAAACATAATTCTTCTCTCAGAAATATGTTTTTATCCACTTTCAAAGAACTTTTTAAAAATAAGTTTTTAGACCCTCTTTTTGTCAATGACCCTTTTTCCACATATGTAGAATTTTACACATCTTCTTTTCTGACCTTTCTCACAAAATTTTGTACACATTATCTCTGTTTACATTCAAAACATTAATTAAACATCCACATATGTCTACGTCTCACACAAGGAACCAAACTAGGAAGAAAAGAAACAAACAAACAAAGGGAGTTTACATTAAAATCTTTATGGGGAGTAAAGAGGCACAAACCATGGTGGAGTTACACCAAATCTCCTCTTAATGGGGTAATAAATTCAAGCCACTTATTCCAAGTAAAATAAAATTCAACTTTTTGTGTTCTCAAAGTATAGGTTAACTTTTCCATTTTAAATATATCCAAAATTATTTCAAACCATTCGTCTCTTGTGGGTGGTAATGGATTTAACCCTTTACCTTTACAGGGCCTGCAGTCATTTTCTACCACGTCTCCCTTTTATGGAAACAATATTACCCAGATTAAGACCCTCGAAATTAAAAACTATTTGAGTGATGTATATTTGTTCAAGTATTTTGTGAATATTTTCCCTGTCCTCCCTTTTTCTAACGTTGTTTTTCAGATTTTGCAGTGAGAAGAGTCCTGAAGCGATCCGGATTCTTCTCCCTGATGAGACGTCTCCAGCTGTGAGTTCCTGCAAAACCAAAACACAAACACTAAATAAAAAAACCCTCGTAGGCAGGTTTGACACACATTTCTGTCTCTGAACAGTAAAAAAGTCACTTTACAAACTTGTGTCTCTTTGTTGTTTCCTCTCCAGGTCCTGACGACGTCTGAAAACATCACCAAACGCCTCGCGACAGAGAAAGCCTGCAGCTGGCTTTCTGCAAACATCACAGGTGCTTCTGTTTCAAACTTTCACGTTTTTTTTTTTTTTAATCATGGTTTAAAGTTTGGATTCAGAAAAACTTTGATGCTACTTGTGATAACTTAAATGTCAGATTACTTAACCCAAAGATTTCTCCCAAGATTCTCAGGTTGTTGTCCAAAAAAATTAGACTTTCTACACTTCTACACTTTCATTCAGCAGATGTTTTTATCAGAAGCAAGAATAAGACTGGAGGATAAAACCTTCATGACTGCCATTAAGTGCCCAAATCTATTGCAAGAAGTGCTGCTAATTTCTCTATTTTTCTAATCCTGACGTCACGGTTAATAGCTGCGTGGTTTCCATGGTAACAGATCTCCTCTATTCATTTCAATGAGGCAATTTAACTTGTAAATGCTGAACATTTCAAAAAGTAGAGCACTTAGGAAAAAAACCTGTACAAGCACAATTCTTCTGAACTTTTTGAACATTTTTTTGTTTAGAATTTTAAGTTTTTGCTTCAGCTCCTAAAGTTGATTTTCAATGTTCTTCTTCTGTGGTTGTCAGCTCTGATAAGGCGAGAGTGGAAGAGCAGGTACGACCGTGTGATGAAGGCGGCAGGAAGTCCGGCGGCTCCAGACTCCGGTGACGTGGTCGACCTGGTCGCCAACGATCGCTCCACGACCCCGAAGAGGAAACAAGTGAGCGAGAGAGCGACGTCCTGCCCTGACGACTGCAGCCACCGAGCGCCGCTGCCCTCTGACCTCCTCATCGAGATAAAGGTAGAAACCAGTGACTGTATATAGAATAAACAGCGTGGCTCCGCCTGTCACCGTTCTACGTTTTTGAAGCCAAAAACCCCGTTTCTCTAGCCGCCATCGTGCAGCCAGAGTCTGCGCAGTAGAGAATTTCTGGTGGAGCCAAGTAAAAAAGAGAAATAAAAATATTTATTTCTTCTTCTTCAGAAGGTTTAGTCTCCTTTTGGCTCTTTCCTGAAGTTTCTTATATCCCCGATAAAAACTACTCACGAACGGCAGCTGTCAACTATCGTAAAACGAAACTTATATCACGGTTTTTAACGTCCAATAACTAATGAGAAACTAACTTCTCAGAAAAAAAAACACCTGAACACCATGCAGCCAGATGACATCATCATACCACCTTAGAGTAAGGATGAGAGAAACGTTTCTACCAGGTATCGTAATTTTTTAAAGTTTTCCCGGCTCATATCTGGAATACATGGGGAGGCGGGGCTTATGACCTATACTGCAGCCAGACACCAGGGGGCGGGGCTTATGACCTATACTGCAGCCAG
>RPOG01000895.1:45520-76585 GCA_008086565.1 Thalassoma bifasciatum | reverse complement strand
ACACTGCAGCCAGACACCAGGGGGCGGGGCTTATGACCTATACTGCAGCCAGACACCAGGGGGCGGGGCTTATGACCTATACTGCAGCCAGACACCAGGGGGCGGGGCATCTGCAGGAGGCTTCAGTTTGAGCCGAACGTCGTTACGTCCACTCATTATACAGTCTATGGTAGAAACAGAGTTTTTTAATGACTTAAGTTTGAGTTTAGAGTCATTTCTAGAATAAAGAGTTTAAAAGATGATGACCCGTCTCCAGCTGATGTTTCTTCTTCCTGTGTTTGAAGGAGCTGCTGAGCGTCGCCGTCGGCCCCAGAACGAAAGAGGAGCTGCCAACAAGCGCCACGGTCCAAACTCTGCTGCAGAGAGTCAGAGAGACGCTGACCTGCAGGAAGGTAACACACACACACACACACACACACACACACACACACACACACACACACACACACAGATTTATCTCTAAATCTCTGCTCTTAAAGAGAGAAAAAAGTAGAAATTAAGAGATGAAAAATGTTAAACTTTGAGAAAAAAAGTTAAAATTTGAGATAAAGAAAAAATTATTTAAAAATGTCAAAATTACAGGATGCAAAAGTAGAAGCGATGAGATACTGTAGAAATCTGAGATAAAAGCATAAAATAATTGAGGAAGAGGTCAAATTTTTGAGAAAAAATAGTCGAAATTATGAGACAAAATGTTAAAATTTTGAAATAAAAATTTGAAGGCTGAGATAAAAAGACAAAATTGAGAAAAAGTAAAATTACGAGATAGAAGAAGAAAGAAGAATATCCCAGAAAAAGAAGAAGTTGAGATTTAAAAAAAAAAAAAAAAAGATAAAAAGTTAAATTTTTGAGAAAGAAAGTAAAATTATGAAAGAAAAAAGTGGAAATTGTGAGTTTAAATGTCAAAATTTTGAAATGAGAAGCTGTAATCTGAGGGAAGTCAAAATTATGGGATACATGGTTTTGGTAGAAATCCGATGATTTAGTAGAAAATATAGATAAATCGCCTACTCCCTCTGACCTTTCACCACCATTGCACTGTTTTGTATTTTAATTGTTGTTGTTGTTTATTGTTGCATTATATTGTATTGCTTGTTTTATATCTGTTTTATTCCTCTTTTAATGCACTTATTCTTGTAAGGTGACCTTGAGTGCCATGAAAGGCGCCCTTAAATAAAATGTATTATTATTATAAAAGGACAAAAATAATTTGAGGAAAAAGTCAAAATTAGGAGATAATAAAGTAGAACTAAAGAGAAAAAAGGTCAAAATTTGTAAAGAAGTAGACAAAATTATGAGATAAAAAAAGTAGAATATGCCAGAACAAAGTAGAAATTTTGAGATAAAAAAAAGTGGAAATTATGAGTTTTAATGTCAAAATTTTGAAATGAAAAGCTGAAATCTGAGGGAAGTCAAAATTATGAGAGAGAAGTCAAAATTATGGGGTATGATAGTGGAAATCATGTGAACTGGTAGAAAATTCAGATGAAAGGACAAAAAATTTTGAGGAAAAAGTCAAAATTAGGAGATTAAAAAGTAGAAATTAAGCAGTAAAAGTCAAAATTAGGAGATAAAAAAGTAGAAATTTAGCAGTAAAAGTCAAAATTTGCAAACAAGGAGTCAAAATTGTGAGACAGTTATTAAATCCTGAGATTTTCTGATTGCTCTGTTTTTTCTCCTCTGTTTTCCCAGTTTTCCACGCTGGTGTCAGACCAGATGTTGGTGAACTGCACCGTCCTGCTGGGCTGTAAACTGGGTAAGAGAGTCATCAGAGCCTGGACTTTATTTCTTCATAATTCCTCTTTTTATTTTAACGGAAGCAGCTTAAAGTCTGTAAACGATCAGAGCTGAGTGTTTGTTGTTGTTGTTGTTGTTGTTTTCTCAGTGTCTGCAGAGCTGCCTCTCTCAGGGGCCGGTCTGGGTGACGGGGGGGTCCTGGGTCCTGGTTCAGGGTCAGAGCCTCCTGTCAGAGACCTGCTGGAGCAGCTCGCTGAGCTGTGGGGAGGAGACGTCTGCTCCTCTGCCCCCCTGCACCTCCTCTTCACCCCCCTGACCGTCACAGCTGTGCTGAAGGCCACTGACGCTGAGGTACGACCACGAAACGCTCCACGACCACGAAACGCTCCACGACCACGACGCAAGTTTCAAAGACACAAAAACTTACTTTACCTCTCACACACACCGTTAGAGCTGAACGCTTCACAAAAAGATCTAATTGTGATTTCAATTTGATTCACGATTTTCTTTAAATCAAACTTTAGTGAAGTTTTCACAATTTATAGAAACATTTACAAACTTGACAGAAAATTACATCAAACCATTGAAACATCAAAAGCTTTTACTCTAATGTGAGGATGAAAATAAAAACTATGAAGATAAAAGGTCAATATTTTAAGATGAAAAGTGGAAATTTTGAGAAATAAAGACAAAATTCTAAGACAGATACTCAATACCTTCCAGAGTTTAAGAAATCAATTTAACATTATGTGAGAAAAGTCAAAACTTTCTCATTTAAGGTCAAAATTTTAAGATTACTAAAGTCTAAGTTTTGAAATAAAGGCAATTTTTGAGATAAAACGTTGAAATTTTTATATAAAAAGTCAAAACTCTAAGATTTAAGTCAAAATTATAAGAAATAAATACAAAATTAAAGGATAAAAGGCAAAAAAAATTAAAAAGATTTTTAGATAAGTAGTCAAACTTTGACTTTTCTATCACTATTACTGTTATTTCTAAACCGGACTTTTAAATTGTATTTTTAGTTATTAAACTGAAGAACAGAAAGAGCTATCTTTGACTCTTAACTTTTAGAAATGATGTAGTGCAAAAATATCCTTAATTGTGTCAAGTTAAATAAAATAAATTAAACAACAATCTCAAGAAAAAACAACAGTCTCACACTCAAAGACAGGTGTGTGTGAAACAGCTGATATAACAGATCCTGGGTCAGTCAGGAGCAGGAAAAAATCACAGCTTTAACGATCACATGATCACCATGTTTGAAATTATGATTTCGATCAGAAAACGATAAATGGTTCAGCTCTACTCTCCGTCACATATCACTGTCAATGTTGGTTTTGGGCCTTGCTGCTTACGTGCAGAGATTTCTCCAGATTCTCTGAATCTTTTGATGATATTATGGTCTGTAGATGATGAAATCCATCAATTCCTGCAGTTGGAAAGTTGAGAAACATTGTTCTTAAACTGTTGGACTGTTTGCTCACGCAGTTGTTGACAAAGTGGTGAACCTGGCTCCATCTTTGCTTGTGAAGGACTGAGCCTTTTGGGGATGATGCTCCTTTTATACCCAATCATGACACTCACCTGTTTAAATCAACCTGTTCACCTGTGGAATGATCCAAACAGATGTTTTTGCAGCTTCAGCAACTTTAACAGACTTTTGTTCAGCCTGAACAAGATTTTTAGGAAGGAGTAAACGATAAAGTTTATCAGTTAGAACAGGGGTTCCCAAACTTTTCCGCCTGTGACCCCCAAAATAGCAGCGTTAGGGACTGGTGACCCCCTGCTGTGGTACAACACTAATGGGACAATCCAAAAACAGACAAAAACCAACAAAACCCTCCTGAGGATACTTCATTTAACTGATCGATAGAAAATTTACAGACTAATGTGCACTTTGCTGAGTTCACGGCATCAAACTTGAACAAAGAAAAGTGAAAAACAGATAAAACATTTTCTGTTTGCGTAATTTTATATTATCTTTCACCCCAATTTTTGCTTTTATTCTCACAATAATGGATAAAATGATCATGAATTGTTCATAGTTTTCGATTTTGGGACACATTCCATGACCCCCTATCAATGTCTCGCGACCCCCCAAAGGGTCCAGACCCCCACTTTGGGAACCACTGAGTTAGAACTACAAATATGTGCAGTCACTGAAGCTGAATCCTCCCAGAAAACGACCTGAGTCTCTCTCACCTGTTGTACCTGTCCTTTTTGCCTCTCTTGGTGTTTTCAGTGGAGCAGTTACCTGTTTCTGGTGCGAGCGCTGGTGGACAGAGGCGTCCTGAGTGAAGCCGAGGTCACGTCTCATTGGAGGAAACTGACGGAGCTGACTCTGCCCGCGGTGAGCTCCTCGTTATCTCACCTTCCTTTGAAGTCGTTTCTTTCTCCTCTGATCTGACCCGTTTTGACTCTTTGGCTCTTTTTGTCTCCCGCTCACTTTGTTCTCTGGTTTTCGTGTCGTTTCAGGAGCTGATTGAAAAATTTCAGCTGCAGTCACAGAGTATTAAAGCACAGATGCCTCTGGCTGAGCTGCAGCTACTGCAGGTCTCACAGCAGACAGTAGAGGGCGCTACATGACAACAGGAACTCTTTCCTCTCTCTCCAGCTCAGTGTTTTCCTCTGTTCAAGTTTTGGGTGAAGAGTTTTCATCTGTTTTCAAAGATGTAATAACATAAATGTTGAACTGAAATCCTGTTAATTTTAATGAACTCTGTCTTAATTTCAGTGAAGCACTTTGACTCTCTGCCTTTCGACCGCCAACACTAGTGACTGCATGAATTCATTCATTCACAAACACTTTGCTGCGTTTGTGAATTTCTTTTGTTCATGTTGAACGACGGCTGTTTTCTCTGCTGCTGCTTTTAAACGGAATTATTTTTATGTGGCTGTAAAATAGAAATAACAATAAAGATGTTACTATTCAAAGGCTGTGGAGTGTGATTGTTTTTATTGTTGTTTATCTGTTTAATATTTGCTTTGGTTGGTTTTTTTTTTGGCTCATTAGTTTGACATAAAATGTGGATTAAATCAGAAAAACTTTTAAGTTTCTCAGCAGAAAGAGATTCAAGTTTCTCTTTTATGCAGTAAAGTCAGAATATTACAGAACTAACAGATAAGCAAATCAAATATAAGATAAACTGAATAAAATGTATTTACAATTTTGCGTTAAAAAGTAAAAATTTGGATATAATTGTCACAATTTTGAGATAAAAGATCAAATTGTTTGTTTTCTTGAGATTAAATTTACTTGTTATCTCAAAGCTAGTGTTGGTTTTCTTTTTAAAGATACTGGAATAATTTATTGTGTGGCAGAAAGACGTTTTAGCATGCTGTTTTCTGACTAATGTAAATTAAAATACTCAAAATATGATGTTTTCAATAATGATAAACATTAATAGTGTATCACTTTTCAAAACAGGGCAACAAAATACTTTGTAAAATAAAAATGAACTATGAAAGAGAGATGTGAGGAAGATTATATTAAAACCACAAACAAAAAGAACAGAATAAATTAATATAATAAGGCTTAAAACCAACCAGGCCAAGATTAGAGCAATTAAAACTTTGGAAAAATGAAAAGAATGAAAGACAAAACAATAATATTGAAGCCCATGTCCCATGTTAAAGAAATAAAAATGAAACTTTGCTGCGTTGAGATTATTTTTGGCACACATTAAGTCAAACTTATGAGATAAAAAAAGTGAAAATTTAGACATAAAAGTCAAAATAATGAGTAAAAAGTCAAAATGTTGTGATGAAAAGTTAAAATTCTGAAATATACAGTCAAAATTATTTAGTTTTGAAGTCAGAATTTGAAATATTATGATATAAAAAGTCAAAATTTTGACCTTTTCCTTATAAGTTTGACCTTTTGCTTGACATTTTGACCTGATATGGGCAAAAATTATCGTTATTCATCCAATTTTTAATTTTTATTAATTTCACAGTTGGAAATTTGGGTTTTTTTAGATCAAAGATTCAACCTGAGTGGAAATAAAAGCAGCTTTTTGGAGATTAAAACACTCAGAAATAGCATGTACTGTGAAGCACATTGATAAAATGTGTATTTAAGGGGGTTTTAGTAATAATGTGTTAAATGGCTCAGTGACAAAAAGAGGGTCTAAAAACGTATTTTTGAAAAGTTCTTTGAAAATGGATAAAAACATATTTCTGAGAGAAGAATTATGTTTTCTAACAGATTTCAGTAGTTGACCAACATTTCAAAGTTTTTAGGTTCATTATTTTTTAGTATTTTTAATTTGAGCACCCAAAAATGTCAGGTGGTGCAACCAAATATATGAAAATATATTTATATGTTCCTGTTATTTTTTCTGTGTGAAATTATTGGCAAGTATCTCTCAAGTGTCTGTAGTGACTCATACATTTTCATTTTGTGTNATTCTTTTTATTTGCAAAGAATGTTTTATTTAAAAAGGTTGAAGCATAAAATAATGCCACTGTATTTTTAATTTCCATTTACAATAACTGACATTCAATTTTTAGAGTTTAATTACTGTGGATACTTGTCAGGACGGTTGCACCACCTGACATTTTGGGGGTTTGAGGAACCAAAACACAAAAAAACATGTTATATTTTAATAGTTTAAAGATGTGTTCAAATAACACAGGTTTCATAGAATAAAGAAATACATGTGATGAAATACTCAATTCATGATGGAAGGAAATATCAGATCATTTGTTTTCACTAAATGAGAGAAAAATCCTCAGTTTAAACTCTGTGTGTGATTTGAATAAAAACAGACTGGATGTAAATATGAAGTAGGAGGATCCAGGAGCATCTCTCCTCCCTCTCCTCCCTCTCCTCCCTGTCTCTGCAGCAGGAAGTTTGACTCCTGTTCACCCGGAGCGGAGACTCGGAGGGCGGCAGTTCTCACACACACAGCCCGGTGGAGATGGCTCCAGGAGCGGATGACTGGACTGTTTCCTTCCGCTCTTAAACTTTTTTCTGGATAATATTACACAGTCGGGACTCATGAAGATGTTGAGAGAGGAGTTGTTTTTTCTCTGCAGCTCAGAGTTGGTGAACCGCTGAGAGTGAAACATGGCAAACGTTAAAGTCGCAGTTCGAGTTCGCCCCCCGAGCGCGAGGTAAGAAGTTCGAACAGCAGTTCGCTTTGATCACCGCTGCTAATTAACGGCTAATTTAACGGTTTCATACATTCACGGTTAAAGAGAAAAATACTCAAACTAACGCCAAAGTTTCTGTCACGACTGTTGTCGTCTCCCATTTTTTTCTGCTGTAAGTTTCACCAGTTTAACTCAATTACAGTAAACTTCAGTTCATAACGGTTTTCTATTAAAGCTAATTTAATGCTAATAAAGACACAAAGACGAACGTTAGGCGAAGCGAACAAGTTAGCAGCGGTGAGGAAGTGGAGGAGCACATGAGTTTAATGACAACTGTGACTGTCAGTTAGGAGTGTGTGTGTGTGTGTGTGTGTGTGTGTGTGTGTGTGTGTGTGTGTGTGTCTGAACCATCAGTGCTAACAAATATTTCAGCTCAGGAATCAGGTGAAACTAGTTTTTAGTTTCTTTATTCTATTTAACTTCAGGGTTTAGTTTCTTTAAGCTCCTTTAAATCATGTTAAATCTCAGACTAACTCAAACAACGCCTCTGTATGACTTTTAAAAGCAAATCATAAAATCTATAAGAAGATTAAATATGTAGTTTTTATTGATACATGAAAAAGATGCTTAGTTTTCTTTATTTGTGCAACAACCAGGGATGAAAATAGAGTAAATTCTTGCTGGTACTAAACCTTCAAGTCCATTTCTGCCACAAACAAAAAGAACAGAATAAAGTAATATAATAAGGCTTAAAACCAACCAGGCCAAGATTAGAGCAATTAAAACTTTGGAAAAATGACATTTTTAGCATGCTGTTTTCTGACTAATGTAAATTAAAATACTCAAAATGTGATGTTTTCAATAATGATAAACATTAATAGTGTATCACTTTTCAAAACAGGGCAACAAAATGCTTTGTAAAATAAAAATGAACTATAAAAGAGAGATGTGAGGAAGATTAGATTAAAACCACAAACAAAAAGAACAGAATAAATTAATATAATAAAGCTTAAAACCAACCAGGCCAAGATTAGAGCAATTAAAACTTTGGAAAAATGAAAAGAATGAAAGACAAAACAATAATATTGAAGCCCATGTCCCATGTTAAAGAAATAAAAATGAAACTTTGCTGCGTTGAGATTATTTCTGGCACACATTAAGTCAAACTTATGAGATAAAAAAAGTGAAAATTTAGACATAAAAGTCAAAATAATGAGTAAAAAGTCAAAATTTTGTGATGAAAAGTTAAAATTCTGAAATATACAGTCAAAATTATTTAGTTATGAAGTTGAAATTTGAGTTAAAGTCAGAATTTGAAATATTATGATATAAAAAGTCAAAATTTTGACCTTTTCCTTATAAATTTGACCTTTTGCTTGAAATTTTTACTTGATACAGGCAAAAATTATCGTTATTCATCCAATTTTTTATTTTTATTAATTTCACAGTTGGAAATTTGGGCTTCTTTTTTTGCTTTTTTTAGATTTTTTTTTTTTTTGCCTCTATAGTCTGTAAATTTTGAGAGAAAATGTCAAAATCGTTACTCAAAAAGTCAAAATTTGAGGCAGAATATCAGATTTTTGAGATAAAAAGCTGAAATCAAGAGGAAAAAATGTCAAACTTCAGGTGAGAAATTTAAAAACATTTAGATAGAGCATAACATTTTTTTTTTCGATAAAATATCAGAATTTTGAGATGAAAAGTCGAAATCATGAGGGAGAAAGTCAAAATTTTAAGATAGAAGGTAAAAAATTGGAGGCAGAGGTATCAAAATTTGAGAAAAAAGCCAAAACTATGAATCAAAGAGTCAAAATTTTGAGATAAGATATCAGAATTTTTAGATAAAAAGTTGACATCATGAAGAAAAATGTCTCTGTCCAGGGACTTAAACAGGTCAATGACAAAAAGAGGGTCTAAAAATATCATAAAATATCAATAACATCTTTTAAAAGACATTCAGTTTTTAGAGTTTAATTACTGTGGATACTTGTCAGGACGGTTGCACCACCTGACATTTTGGGGGTTTGAGGAACCAAAACACAAAAAAACATGTTATATTTTAATAGTTTAAAGATGTGTTCAAATAACACAGGTTTCATAGAATAAAGAAATACATGTGATGAAATACTCAATTCATGATGGAAGGAAATATTGCACTCAGACACAAAAAAAGGGGACGTCACCTCATTGACCCATGTGCAAATCTTCCAGTTTTCTTGTAGCAGTTTGTTTTGTTGCTTATTTGCTGAAGTGTTTTTTCTTAATCCCACGCTGTTTCCCCTACAGGAGACTAGTTTGATATTTGTTTTTTTCCTCTCTTCCTCCCTCTTGTTTCTCCTTTTTCTAATGAAACAGGGCGCTGCATATATATTTTTGCAGTGATGTCTGTGGATTGAGTCCTTTCTCATTGATTCCTAACAGAAACCCTGGTTCCTCCTGTCCGTCTGTGTTAAAAGGAAACGAGGACAGTTACAGTGTCAGAGCCAGGGATCAGGAAGCAGATTTGCATGACAGTGAAAATTTATGTATAGGAAATTCTTTTGTCATGCAAACGAGCAGGAAGCCTGAAAGCATCATTGTGCGCCTGCAGAGCCTGAATAAAGCTTTGTTATGGGATGTTATGGGACTGCAGTGTCCTTCACATGAAGCTGCCTCTAAAGTCTCCTGTAAAATGAACTTAACTCACATGTTCTCTGAGTAAAACCCTTCAGAGCTGTAATCCAACACGCTGGATCAATCAAAGAGAGTGTAACGCTCAGAATCCTGCGCTACAACATTGATATTCTAGTGGTTAGCACACATGGATATAACTTTGATTTAAAAACAGAATTTCAACTTTCATCACAGAAACATGAAAAACAGTTACTCTTTGTAATTTGTTATTACTCTTAGACCCATGAATTGAAAGTCATTGAAGAATAACCTGCATTCACATCTAACAAAATCTCTGTTGTGAATTTAAATTTCTGCACATTTTGACGGTTTTTGTTCCTAAAGCAGTGGCTCCCAACATTTACAGATTCAGGGCCCACTTTAAGTCTCAAAAATGTTTGCGGCCCACCCTCAACCCTATCAGTACGGGGCTTTATAACGCCTTGTTAGAGCTCGATTTGTAACAAAGACCCAAATTGTAAATGTAACTGGTCAATAATGTAACAGATGCTTTGCCCCAAACCTAAGAACTATTTAACGACAATGTAACAACTTGTTGAATTTTGGGTCAGTGATTACATTTTTGGGTTATACAACATTGTTTTATTACATTTCAGGTCTTTGTTAAACTTGGGGTCATGTTACATAACTGACTTTTGACATTTTAAACATTTTTCTGTATATTTGTGTCTTTTATAATTACCCCACATTAAAACTCAGACTGTTTTGGAAATGATTTGGCGGCCCACTTGCAATACCTCTACGGCCCACCAGGGGTCACGGCCCATTGGTTGGGAATCACTGTCTTAAAGAGTATTTCATTCTAAAGTAATGATGCAGGGTTTAATGGTTTCCTCCATGGCCCTGAAATAATTGAAAGCAGATTAAATCCACTAATACTGTTCAGACCTTTATGAGCTTCACTGTTTCTTCTGTTCAACAAGTATCAACTGTCAGCAACACGTCTAAGACGCTCTAAACGGTTTGATACACAAAACAGACTAATCCTCTTTAACTGACTCTGCTTCAGCCACCAGCTTTGTTCACTCTGAGGCATTTATGGAAATGTTTCCCTCTGTTTTCACAGAGCAGCAGTGAAATCTGCTGTTTCAGTAGCAGAGCAGCAGCAGGAGGCCGTAAAGTGTCTGCTCTCTAGTAACGCTCAGAGTCCTGCGCTACAACACGAGGGTTGAATCTAATTTTCGGGCTCGCTTGTTACTTGTTATTTCTGTTACTTTAATATAACGTGGGGGAGGACCCCCATTTCTACTGCATAAGTACTCATTCTAGGTCTCCTAATTCTAAGACATTTACCCATGAAACAATGATGAAAAGTGGAGTCCACATCAGCAGGAGAGTCCATTCAGCTTGAATCCAGAAAAAGTTTATTCAACTCTAGCCATCTTTAACACAGCTGCTGGGTTGAAAGATTTGCAGCACGTTAAATATTCTGTACCAACTGATAACACTAAACAACATGAACAACGACTGAAAAGAAACCGCTTGCATTTCCTAAACCTTCTAACAAAACTCTTAGCCTAAAAACCCTCATCCTTTCTTCCAACATAACCTCTCCATCCCAAAAACCTGTGTAGAAAACCCCCCCGTGTAAAAGAGCCCCTCTCCCTTAAAAACCCAGTGGACGTCCCTTCTCCAGTGGTGATTGGCTGTTTATTTAGAGCAGCAGGGCCTTGTAGGGGGGACAGGATACCACCTGATCAATGAGGAGGGGTACAGATAATATCTGGTATTACATCTTACAAGTTTGTGTCCATGAAGTCAACTGAACATCAGCAAATTGACAGTGTAAACCTGGAATTGAAGGAATTACTCAGGACCTGTTAGGATTGTCAGAATGTGTTCAAGTTTAACTTTTACAGAGAACATTGAAATCGTCAGAGTCCAGAAATCTGTGGGTCAGCTCAGCTGCTGTGTGCTTTGAATAGCCTGGACACAGGAGAACAACATTTTTTGTTTATGGCCTTGTCTTCTCCTGGAGACAGCCTTCTGACAAACGCGACAGCATCTATATGTAAGGATATCTGAGAATTTACCTTCAGTAGGTTAAATTGCTTACTTTAATCAAATAAATCCACAACAACGGGAAACCAACAGTTAAGAAAAAGTTACTCAACCCAATCAGAAACACTTCAAAACTCACTCTTTGACTAGGCCAGAATCAAAACATCATAGAGAAAAAGCCAAATTAGGCAGCAACGGGTATTTAATGATCCCACTACCCGACAGCCCCAAACAACAATGAAAACCCCCAATAAACCCCCACAATGCAATTTCTCAATTCCTAAATAAATCAAACTTCCTTTTCAAACTAAAATTCCCCCGTAGACAACGAAAAGCTGTTTTGAAGAGTCTTAATTTAAATAAAAGTCCGTCGCCGCAACCAAAGGAACCAAAACACAAAAAAACATGTTATATTTTAATAGTTTAAAGATGTGTTCAAATAACACAGGTTTCATAGAATAAAGAAATACATGTGATGAAATACTCAATTCATGATGGAAGGAAATATTGCACTCAGACACAAAAAAAGGGACATCACCTCATTGACTCACTTATAAACTTAATAAAATGTTGTTGACAAAGAAAACCTGTGAAGCTACTTTAGGAGATGATAAAGAATCAGATGATAAGAGCATTGATGTCAATAAAAAGTTCTTAAAGCTCTTAGAGACAGATGTTTTCTCACTGATATGAGCCTGAACATCAGCTCTGTTTGTTCCTCTCTTTTCTTTATCAGTCCAAAGGGATCATTTCCCCGCGGCCCCCCACGTGGAGAAATCTCTCCAACACTGTTGTGTAATAACTTAAACTTTTTTACCACTGTGCACTTTTTCCTCTGTGCCGCTCTCAGACTGAAGCTGTGGTTTTGGGTTGGGCTGCTGCTGGAGTTGTGAAACACACAGAGCTGACGATTACAGCAGCCCCCCCCTCCCCTCTGTGTACATCTGCCCCCCCCCCCCCCAAACCTACAAACCCACCGCGGCGCTGCCTCTGCAGGCGGCAGCAGCAACACTCGCCGCCGCCGCCATCGTGCAGATCGATTCTCTCTCTGCTCCCTGATGTGATTTCCTCCAGTTTCACGTTTGTTGCATCAGACGAGCTGAGTCCAGCTGCTGGAGCTCACACGGACCAGCTGACCTTGTTTCACACACACACACACACACACACACACACACACACACACACACACACACACACTGGCCCTGATAACACACACACTGACTGACCGTGGGTGCTGCTGCTGTGGACTGAACCCAGGAAGTCTCTGGGGTCTGTTTTCATTTGAATCTGACAATTTCATGGATCTCCCCCTCACACACACACACACACACACACACACACACACACACACACACAGACTCATTGTGTTCTTCACTGTCATGTGACTTGGCTGTAAGTCAAGTGGAACTGGGTTAAATTCATCTGGACAGCGTCTCCATTAAATCAGCATCAGCAGAAAGACTTAAACACTTTAAACTCTACAGAGAAACTTTTGTCTGTTCATGATCTGACTCAGATCTGACAACATGACCTGCTGGAATATTCTAATGTCACACCGTGAAATGTGTCTTTACATGTGTCAGAATATCAGCTTCAGTTTNCACACACACACACACACACACACACACACACACACACACACACAGACTCATTGTGTTCTTCACTGTCATGTGACTTGGCTGTAAGTCAAGTGGAACTGGGTTAAATTCATCTGGACAGCGTCTCCATTAAATCAGCATCAGCAGAAAGACTTAAACACTTTAAACTCTACAGAGAAACTTTTGTCTGTTCATGATCTGACTCAGATCTGACAACATGACCTGCTGGAATATTCTAATGTCACACCGTGAAATGTGTCTTTACATGTGTCAGAATATCAGCTTCAGTTTTTACAGTTTTCTGTTCTACACCAGAGTTACTCAACCAAAGAGACAAACTGTTAAAAACTACCTTTACAAAAGAAACTATACAAGTGGAGGAAAGAGGAAAAAACAGCAAAGAGGAGAAAAAAAAATAAGTTGAAGGAGGAAAAAATTGTCAAAAAGAAAGAAAAAATTATCAAGAAAATGAGGTTGCAAAAAAGGAGTAAGAAGAGACTAAGAAGGTGAAAATGAGAGCCTATTTCTGACAGTTAAAAAAACATCTGAAAAAAATATATCAAACTCTTGACTTTTTTCCTTATTATTTTGACTTTTTTCCTCATTATTTTGACTTTTTTCTCATTATTTTGACTTTTTCACTCAAACTTTCGCCTTTTTAATCCCAAACTTTTGACTTTTTTCTCAAACTTTTGACTTTTCCTCCTTATTTTGACTTTTCAATCCCAAACATTTGACTTTTTCCTCATTATTTTGACTTTTTTACTCAAACTTTGACTATTTCCTCATTATTTTGACTTTTTAATCCTAAACTTTTGACTTTTTCCTCATTATTTTGACTTTTTAACTCAAACTTTTGACTTCTTTCCTCATTGTTTTGACTTTTTTACTCAAACTTTTGACTTTTTCATGATTATTTTGACTTTTTAACTCAAACTTTTGACTTCTTTCCTCATTGTTTTGACTTTTTAACTCAAACTTTTGACTTCTTTCCTCATTATTTTGACTTTTTAACTCAAACTTTTGACTTCTTTCCTCATTGTTTTGACTTTTTTACTCAAACTTTTGACTTTTTCATGATTATTTTGACTTTTTAACTCAAACTTTTGACTTCTTTCCTCATTATTTTGACTTTTTAACCCAAACTTTTGACTTTTTTCTCATTATTTGAATTTTTTACTTAAACTTTTGACTTTTTTACTCAAACGTTTGACTTTTTTCCTCATTATTTTGACTTTTTTCCTCATTATTTTGACTTTTTTCCTCAGTATTTTGACTTTTTTCCTCATTATTTTGACTTTTTCACTCTAATGTCTGACTTTTTCCTCCTTATTTTGACTTTTTTACTCAAACTTTTGCCTGTTTAATCCCAAACTTTTGACTTTTTTCTCATATTTTGACTTTTTAACCCAAACTTTTGACTTTTTTTCTCATTATTTTGACTTTTCATTCCCAAGTTTTGACGTCATATGCAAAAATGAAAAAAATCAACATATCCAAGTTTTCATTTTAATTTTTTACCTTGAGAAAATGGGCTTCCATTGAAAAAGTGCATAGAAATGAACAAATGTTTTAAAGTCCTGACAGTCCTGTTTAAATCTCTTTTTTTATTGATAGTATCTAATATTCTAATTTTCTGAGACACTGAATTTTGTTTTTTATTCTCTTTTTTATTGTATTCTCTTCAGACATAACCATCAACATTCACAGAAATAAAGGCTTATGGAGCTGCAGTCATAAACTTTTCAGCATGATTGAACTTTGTAGCATGTTTTGTTACAAACTTAAACACAAAAACTGGAGTTAAAGAGAGAGAAAGAATAATCTGTAATGTTTATAAAAGGCCTTAATCAGATTGTTTCTGCAGAAGGATCAGACTGAACAGCTGATCTCTGTTATTGTTTGTGTTGATTATAAACGCTCGTCTCTCCTCACAGGGAGGGCGATGCTGGGGGGCGGCTGGCGGTGCAGGTGGAGGACAAGTTTGTGAAGATCAGAAATGTAAAGGTGAGTAAAAGAAACGCTCCTCACGTCTCTGTTTCTGTACGTCTGTGTTTGGTTTGGGAGTGGAGGTTATTAGCGACAGAAACAGGATGTTTACAGCTTTGGGGTCGACCTTGAACTTCTGTTTATTCCATGATCAGGACTCAAAGTCACAGCAGAGTGAGAACCAGAACTGTCAGCTCCAACACACAGTTTGATGGAAAAGCTGTTTCTGTTCTCCTTATTAATTTAGGTTTCCATACGCTTGAGCACATTTGGGAATAATTAGAGTGTAAGCCGACACTCACTAACCTGCTGGGTCAGGTGGTTTGAAAGGGCTCCTCTGATTGGTCGCCTGGTGCTGGTTTTGGTGTTGAACATGTGACGTTTATGTCAGACTGATGTGATGGTGCTCGTGTCCTGATCCTGGAGATGTTGGTCACAGGAGGAGGAGGAGGAGGAGGAGGAGGAGGAGGTGGAGGAGGAGGAGGAGGAGTCTGTCAGAGATAAAGAAACAAACCACATATGGCCTCCTCCCTCTGACTCCACGGCTGCTGTGCGTCTCCTGGGAGTGATTATTTCTGGAAAGTGGGACATTTTGGAGGATCTGAGAGCAAAAAGGAATTTAAGGGACAATAAAGGAGGAAAGCTGACCGACTTAAAGAGGAGCTTTAAAGAGGAGCTTTAAAGAGGAGCTTTAAAGAGGAGCTTTAAAGAGGAGCTTTAAGAGCTGAACTTCATGAAAAAGTCTGAAACAAAGAGATAAGATGATGTTTGAAGCAGGCGGTGAAAGTTTGTCTGTTGTCAGAGGATGGAGCTCTGTTTGGTTCCTGTTGGTTTGGTTAATCCCCCAAAGTCAAAGATAAACAGTTAAAAAGTCATAGATTTACAAGAATAAAGTTATAAATGTATGCGAATAAAGGCATAAATTTCCAGAATAAAGTCATTGATTTACAGGGATAAACTCATTCAGTTACGAGTAATATACAATTGTAAAGTGCTTTATCTATGAGAATCAAATTCATAAATTTATGAAAATTAAGTCTGATTTGCAAGAAAAAAGGCATAAAGTTCCAAGTGTAGAGCTACAAATTTAAAAGAATAAAGTCTTCTTCACACTGCAGCTTTAAATGGAGAACGTGCACATCAATAATGATGCTCCACAGGTTTTATTAAAATGACCTGTGTCAGATCTTAAACAGTTAACCCTGCAGGGCTGGTTCAGGTGTGGAGGCGTCGTGGTCGTGGCGCCGTGGTCGTGGCGTCCTTGTACCTGTGCAGCTCCACTGGCCTCTCTCCAGGATTGAGTGTCTGTAAACAGAAACGTGTTCAGAGCTGATATTCAGAGCTGATGTTCAGAGCTGATATTCAGAGCTGCTGTTGAAGCTGATGCTCAGTGAGGCGGCTGCAGACGTGGAGGAGCAGTGAAAGCGTCGCTGATGAATGGAAAAAGCTTCGCTGGCAGTTTTCACATCACAACAGGCTGATAAACAAAAGCTACCTGCTCTGTCAGGTGTTTGTCCTCATCAGGAAACGCACCATGAAAAACTGCAGCGTAACTCTGCTGCTCCTGTTTTAATCACACACTGAGCTTTAACTCTAATAATCTCTGAGTTATAACATCAATAACCTCTGAACTTTAACTCTAATAACCTGAGTTACAACATTAATAATCTCTGAGTTATAACTCTAATAACCTCTGAGTTATCACATTAATAACCTCTGAGTTATCACATTAATAACCTCTGAGTTATATCATTCATAACCTCTGAGTTAAAACACTAATATCCTCTGAGTTATATCATTCATAACCTCTGAGTTAAAACACTAATAACCTCTGAGTTATAACATTAATAACCTCTGAGTTATATCATTAATAACCTCTGAACTTTAACTCTAATAACCTGAATTATAACATTAATAACCTCTGAGTTATAACTCTAATAACCTCTGAGTTATCACATTAATAACCTCTGAGTTATCACATTAATAACCTCTGAGTTATAACTCTAATAACCTCTGAGTTATCACATTAATAACCTCTGAGTTATCACATTAATAACCTCTGAGTTATAACATTAATAACCTCTGAACTTTAACTCTAATAACCTCTGAGTTATAACATTAATAACGTCTGAGTTATAAGATTAATAACCTCTGAGTTATACCATTAATAACCTCTGAGTTATAACATTAATAACCTCTGCACTTTAACTCTAATAACCTCTGAGTTATAACTTTAATAACCTCTGAGTTATCACATTAATAACCTCTGAGTTATCACATTAATAACCTCTGAACTTTAACTCTAATAACCTCTGAGTTATAACATCAATAACCTCTGAGTTATAACATTAATAACCTCTGAGTTATATCATTAATAACCTCTGAGTTATAACATTAATAACCTCTGAGTTATATCATTAATAACCTCTGAACTTTAACTCTAATAACCTGAATTATAACATTAATAACCTCTGAGTTATAACTCTAATAACCTCTGAGTTATAACATTAATAACCTCTGAGTTAAAACACTAATAACCTCTGAGTTATAACATTAATAACCTCTGAGTTATATCATTCATAACCTCTGAGTTATAACATTAATAACCTCTGAGTTATATCATTAATAACCTCTGAACTTTAACTCTAATAACCTGAATTATAACATTAATAACCTCTGAGTTATAACTCTAATAACCTCTGAGCTTTAACATTAATAACCTCTGAGTTATAACATTAATAACCTCTGAGTTATAACATTAATAACCTCTGAGTTATAACTCTAATAACCTCTGAGTTATAACATTAATAACCTCTGAGTTATAACATTAATAACCTCTGAGTTATAACATTAATAACCTCTGAGTTATAACATTAATAACCTCTGAGTTATAACATTAATAACCTCTGAGTTATAACATTAATAACCTCTGTGTTATAACATTAATAACCTCCGAGTTATAACATTAATAACCTCCGAGTTGTAACATTAGTAACCTCTGAGCTTTAACTCTAATAACCTCTGAGTTATAACATTAATAACCTCTGAGTTATCACATTAATAACCTCTGAATTATAACATTAATAACCTTTATTTCCTCCTGTTCTGAAACAGCTGGACGGACGCTCAGACGGACTCATCGACTCCAGAGAGAAACTTCTGGAGTTTTGTTTCGACTACTGTTACTGGTCGGTGGATCCTGCAGACCCTCACTACGCCTCACAGGAGGAGGTGACCCCCCCACTCTCTTTCTCATCTTCACTCAAATATTCACACAAACACAAATGTTTGACACGTTTATCACCATTTACCTGCAAAGGAGCCTGGGAGAAAACATCAGAGTTCATGCATCGTAAAAACAAAGGGTTGCGTTAACTCAAAATTTCAAGAAAACTGTCTGCACTGAGTTTTTAATCAACTAAAAATCTTGTATGTGAACCAAATAATAAGCTTTAGTTGAGATAACTTATATTCATAAATTTATATCATTCATTTTTTCTCTAATGTTTTACCAATCTCTTATTTCAGCCTCTGTCTGAAACTCTTTTAGCTGCTGTCGCATTAACACAAGAAAACACACAAAAAAATCTAAAACTGATAAAAAAAAATGTAATAAGGACTAAAAATGTAATAAAGAAATGTAATGATGATCAAAATATTATTAAAAAAAGTAATGACAGCCCAGCATGTGATAAAAAAATGTAGTAATGACCCAAAATGTGATTAAGAAATACAATAATGACACAAACAGTAAAAAAACAAATGTAAAAATGATCCAAAAAGTAATAAAAAATGTTATAATGTCCCAAAATATGATGAAGAAATGCAATAATGATACAAACAGCAAAAAACAAATGTAAGAATGATCCAAAAAGTAATAATAAATGTTATAATGTCCCAAAATATGATGAAGAAATGCAATAATGATACAAACAGCAAAAAACAAATGTAAAAATGATCCTAGAAGTAATAAAAAATGTTGTAATGCCCCAAAATGCAATAAAAAATGAAATAATTACCCAAAATGAAACAAAGAAATGTAATAGTGACTCAAAAATTAATACAAATTTTTTTAATAAAGACCCAAAATGAAATTTAAAAAATTTGATAAATTGTGAGCTATAACATCTTTGTTGTTCCTACATTTTTTTAAACTACATTTCAGGTTTTTGTTACCAATCAGGCTCTAAGAAGCCCTGAGGAGGCGGAGCTAAGGGCAGACCTCGGTGTTTGAGGCCCCTGCTCCTCAGGAAATCTTTATGTGATGATGCTTCAGTTTGTCTGCTGATGATCTGTGGATGATCTGGTGATGAGCAGACAGATTCAGGGATTCTTTTGAGAGGTTTGAAGATCGTTTCTGTGTTTCTAACATTCAGTCTTAAAATATTTGATATATAATTACAGGTTATTTTATGTAATGAGGTGTAACAGAGTGAGCGATGTGAGTTTTATGTCCTGGAGGAATTTATTTCAACATTAAACTGTTGGTTCATTCTGCTAACTGGTTTTTCTGGTTTTGATGCTGCGTTAACTCCCTGAGTTTATATTTATTCTGAGTTTATATTTATTCTGAGTTTATATTTGTTCAGAGTTTATATTTGTTCTGAGTTTATATTTGTTCAGAGCTTGAGTGTGTGTCAGCTCCTGTTTGTGTCATAAGTCGACTTTGGTTAAAGACAGAAACAGCAGCAAACAGACGCCCAGAGGAAACTGTGTCCGTGTGGACAGACCACAACAAGATCCCTGTGTGTGTGTGTGTGTTTGTGTGTGTGTGTGTGTGTGTGTGTGTGTGTGTGTGTGTGTGTGTGTGTGTGTGTGTGTGTGTGTGTGTGTGTGTGTGTGTGTGTGTGTGTGTGTGTGTGTGTGTGTGTGTGTGTGTGTGTGTGTGTGTGTGTGTGTGTGTGTGTGTGTGTGTGTGTGTGTGTGTGTGTGTGTGTGTGTGTTTTTACACAGATGGCCACTCGGGGGAAACCATATCAGCTCCATCTGTTACCCAGAAGTCTGTTTGCCTCAGACATGGCATGGCCAAAGCCAGCGTTTCATGTCTGTGCTTTGATTGGACGATTAGATATGAGCCTGGAGCTCTGATTGGACGATTAGATATGAGCCTGGAGCTCTGATTGGACGATGTTGTTGGAACCTGAAACAAACTTCAGATGAAGAGGAAGGGCAACAAAACTGCTGCAGGAAAAATGTCCTCACTATTCTAGTGTAGCAACAGCAATATTCTAATGTTAGACAGTTTAATATTTCTATAACCTGAAATGTGTCTAAATATCAGCTTCAGTTTTTACAGCAGATGTTTTCTGTTCTACACCAGAGTTACTCAACCAAAGAGACAAACTGTTAAAAACTACCTTTACTAAAGAAAAACAAGATGTAACAATAAGTTTAAGGAGGTAAAAATGATCAAAAAGCAGCAAAAATGGATGAAAATGGGCAAAAGTTGGGAGAAAACCTGTAAAATGGTCAGAAAGTAGCAAAACTTTGCATAAGTCTGACATTTCTGTGTAAATTAACCATTTTTAAATTCATCTTATGTTAGTTTCTTATTTTCTGAGACACTTAACTATGTTGATTCTAAGCCAAAATCATTAATTTTTCAAGTAATAAATGCTTGAAATGAAAAAAAAATACCTTTACTAAAGAAACAAGAAGTCCAGTAAAAATTGGCAAAAAAAAAGCCACAAAAATTGTCATTTAAATTGGAACAAAACCTGGAAATACTGAAAAAGTAGCAAAAAATGTTCAAGTGGCAAAAAAAGAATGAAAAGTAACTTAAATGGCCAAAAAGCAACAAAAATTAGCAAAAATATTTGGGAGAAAACTGTAAAAAATTCAGGAAGTA
Source organism: Thalassoma bifasciatum (assembly GCA_008086565.1). Classification (NCBI taxonomy): domain Eukaryota; kingdom Metazoa; phylum Chordata; class Actinopteri; order Labriformes; family Labridae; genus Thalassoma; species Thalassoma bifasciatum. The sequence goes on along the minus strand of RPOG01000895.1, from coordinate 55,639 downwards.
GCAAAAATGGTGAAAAAAGTAACAAAAAACAGTAGAAAGTGGTAAAAATGGCCAAAGTCAATAACAAATGGCAAAAACGTTTAAGGGATTTAACTTGAAAATAGTCAATTTAAGTTGCCAAAAAAGGTCCAAAAGTGGCAGAAAAGAGTAAAAAGTGGCTAAAATGGCCAAAAAAGAACAAGACTTAGCAAGAAAAATGTAGAAGGAAACTTTTTAGATATTCAGAAAGTTACAAAAATGGTGAAAATAGTTGTAAAACTGGCAAGAAAGGTGGGATTAAACTTTGCAAACAGTCAATTTTTTCAGAAATGGTCCAAAATTGGCAAAAAAAAGACTGAAAAGTGTCAAAAATGGGCAAGAACAACAAAAATTGGGAAGAAAGTATCAGAAAATGTTCCAAAAGTGTTAAAAAAGAAGGTAAAAGTGTTAAAATGTGTAAAAATCAGTCCCAGTTGTTGTGGTAGTGCTGTCATTAATGTAACTGTTCATGTTCTACAATGAGTTTGTTTAAAAACACAGAAGATGGGAACTAGAAATAATGGTACATAAATCACAGTTGCACCGTAGTAAATGATAATCACAGTTGGATTATTTTGGAAAATGTTCCAGTCCTGGTTTAAAGTTGCAGCAGCTTCTCTCAGAGTTTTTGTTTCTTCCTGGAGTTATTTCTCCCTCACAGCTGCTCCAGTCACAGTCTCTGCTCCATCACCAAAACTTCTGTGTGTTTGAGAAAGAGTCAGCTGGAACAACGGCCTCCAAACTCTGCAGAAACTCAGAGAAACAGAGAGAAACAGAGAAACAGAGAAACAGAGAAACAGAGAGAGAAACAGAGAAACAGAGAAACAGAGAAACAGAGAGAAACAGAGAGAGAAACAGAGAAACAGAGAGAAACAGAGAGAGAAACAGAGAAACACAGAGAAACAGAGAAACAGAGAAAAACAGAGAAACAGAGAAAAACAGAGAAACAGATGGAGCTTTTCCACTCTACAGTTCCAGCTCTACTCTACTCGTCTCTACTGGCAAACCAAGAAAAGGAGATCGGGCTGATGTCTGAGTGCCACCCGCACCTAGAATATTGTGTCGACGCGATTTCACGACGCGTCTTCACGCACGTACAAGTAGATATTGCGGTGTGTTTGTAGTAAAACATGATTGTATACACGGTCCGTGGTCTTTAAAGGAAAAAAAAAAAGCTTTAAAAAGATTTCATTAAAGTAATCCAGCGGCTCAATGTGGGTCGTCATGACAACGGAGGTAAACAACAGCCTGGTGCTGCTGCACGCGGAGGAAAACGAAGGAGCTGCTTCCTGACATCAACTCTTCCCTGGATCCAGTGAGATCACTTTAATTTTTGATTTTTGGGCCTGGTATAGCAGAGATTTGTTGTTGATCAATCATTCTTCTTTGAACTGGTTTTCCTTTTTGGTTCCCTGTGGATTAATGGACTGATTGGTGCTTAAAGACTCTCGTGGCAGACAGATCGCTCCTGCACCGACCAACTTTGATTTAATTTAAAAGACTCTTTAAAGCCAACTATCTTTGCTGTTAACTTCTTTTTGCTTTAAAAAGGACTTTTAACTTCTTTAGGAATCATGAAGGAGCATTTTAGGGCTGTATTTTGTCTTCATTCAGTCTGGTTCTGTGCCGTCAGGTTTAAATGTCATTAAAAACCCGTCGCTGACTTATTCCTTTGCCTCTTGTAAGTGATTTGTTCAGAGTCAGAAGCTGCAGAGACGACATTCTCTGACCAATGAGTGACCGGCAGTCCGTCCACGTCACCTTTTAGTATCAGCTTTACTCTCTTAGAACCAGGGTAGAGTAGGTACTAAAAACTGGCGTCTGACGCGTAGTACCGCGCTAATGGAAACACAACACAAACCGAGTAGAGGAGAGTAGAGTAGGGCTGAGAGAAAGACAGAGAAAGACAGAGAAAGACACAGCTCTGCTCTTCTTCCTCCGTCACACTCAGTCGCTGCCATCAGACATTCCTGAGTGGACCCTCAGTGGGCGAAAGGACGGAGCTGAAACTCCGTCTGAATCTGACCTCCGTCTGAATCTGACCTCCGTCTGAATCTGACCTCCTTTCCTGCCCCAGAATCCAAAGAATTGTCTCTTTGACAAAGAAGCTGCAGACGATCACGTCAGCAGATCCTTTACAGTCGCATTAAACACTTTTCTGCTGGACTCTCAGACGCACTTCCTGCAGAACAAGCAGAAAACTCAGTTTATCTTCTTTATCTTTCTTCAAACAGTCTGAAATGTAGGTATATATCTGATCATCATCCACAAATTAGAATGAGATTATCAGCANCCCCCGTCTGTGTCCCTGTCTCTGCTTATTTCTCTCTCTGACTGTCCAGCAGGAAGTTCAGAATCTCCAATGACATTTTTCTCCCCCCGTGTCCAAACAAAGGCGTCCAGCTGTTGAGTGAGTGTGACCCACTTGGAAAGACTCAAACCCAAAGACCTCAGCAGCTGCTCAGACCCTCGGACTTTTTAACGCATCTTTTTTTTCCTGCGTTTATCTTTTTCATGCACAGACTCAGATGTTTGCACGGCGGCGTGCTCTCAGGGAGGGAAACGCTCCTCGCTCTACGGTTGCGTCAGTCCTGGCAACAAAAACCAGAAACTGAAGTTTTTAAGAGCTTCATTCTGCTCCACTGGCCGTTTGCCATCACCCCTGACGACATCTTACACACTCACACACACTCACACACACTCACACACACTCACACACACTCACACACACTCACACACTCACATAAATACTTCTCCAGGCTGTAGCGTAGAGCTCGCCACATAAAACCAGACCAGCAATCGGCATTTTCCACACACAGTGATTACAGGACTGAACTCATTACAGAAGCATGACACCATCACTTTTTCACTCATGTTCCCTCTCTCTCTCTCCCTCTCTCTCTCTCTCTCTCTCTCTCTCTCTCTCTCTCTCTCAGACTGATCTGGTCTAAGTTTTCATCTTGTAACCAGCTCTCTCTCTGTTTTTGATTTTCCAGTCTCACACGTGACTCCAGTTTTCCTCTGGACGTCGCCAAAGTGGAGATAACATCTCTCTTTGTGTCGCCGCTCCGTTTAAAATCTCTGTCAGCACGCCGTCCGTGTGTTTACACACTCGCCTGGTTTCTTTTTCTCTTTCTTAACGCTGCTTGAAGTCTTGTCTAAGTTTGGCAGTTGTTGTAAACTTGCAGCGTCTGCACTGCAGGAGCAAGATGTGCTGCAGCAAAAAGCCAGGACTTCATGTTGTAAATGAGGGGGAGGGGTTTATTTTGAGGTGAAAACAAAAAAAGACATGCACGTGAGTTTTGGTCCTGATCCAACTTTATACATTAAAGCTACACAAGTTTACATGTTAACAACAAAAACATCAACTTTGTTCGCCTTCCCTGGCCACACCCAGTGATTTACAAAAAAAACTTTTTAAGGGAACCCCGATCTTGATGAGAGACATGACTTCAGGTAAACGGGTGATCGTGCTCATGGGGAACGAAGTCCACATCCCAAAAAAACACAACTGAGTCTGACAGATTGTTCTCTTTAACCTCCTGAGAGTCGCACTTTTGTCTGGTTTGCATTTTTTCAGTAAGCTCTAATAGTGAAATAACTAAACTTAGTCTTTGTACAGGAAGTTTGGTTGGTGTCATGAGTTTATCAGTTGTTAGTGTTATAGTATGTTTTTATAGCTGTTTGTTTGTAATTCTGTGATATCACCAAAAGATGACATGAGCAGTGCCCCATGTGGCTTGTAGGTAAAAGTTTAAAAAAATGAAGTATCATGGGTCTAAGAGACAGAAATGGACACAGGGTCTGAGGAGGTTAAGAAAAATGCACATTATTTAGAATCTTAGGAATCTCACAGGCTCTTTTTGGACATTTAATGAACTGAAAAAGATTATGTAAGAAAGGAAACAGTTTCAAAGCAACCTCAGTGTGTAAAAGAAGCAACATTCCCACACACGGTGTAATTGTTTCACTGCTCCTGTAAGTTTGTCTAAAAGTGATTAATGATAACAATATCTGTATTTATTTTGCAAAGTTTAATGTTTCTCCTGAGATAATTCCCTGATGAGATTTATTTATCTTATTCATTGAGAGTCAGGGCTCTGTGGACTCTCTGCTTTCTGTCCTCTTGGGATCCCCCGTCTGTTCAAAGGGCTGAAGTGCTCAATCCCGGGCACATGTGGCTGCTTTTGGGTGCACTTTCCAGTCCAGAGGAAACAAGGAGACTGGAAATTTCTGACTGTTCATTGATGAGTTGGTCCTGAAAGGGTTAAAAGTTCAGAATTTTGAGATAAAAATGAGAAATTTTTAATTTTATTCTCATATATTATGACTTTTATCTCAAGATATTCTTTGTGGTCTTTGAGGATCTTTGGGTTTTTGCTGGATCTCTGGTCGGGGGTTTCACTTTAGGGGCTTTGCAGAAAATGGTCCTCTACCCAGTAAAATCTTCTTGTTGATAAATTTCAGTCATGTTTAACTCTCTTCCTCCTGGTTTTTTCTCTTGTTTCTGACCTAAAGCCCTGGTTTGTTTCTCTCTCTCTCTCTGATCTGACCCAGTAAATCTGCTTTTCCTGCAGAAGAACAACATCAGGACTTTTCCTTCCTCATTGTCTGATTGTTGCTGCATTTATTTTCAGAGAGGGAGAAAACTCTTTGTGTTTGTTGTTGGTGCTGCTTCCTCTGAATCAGTCACAAACACACACACATGAACACACACACACACACACACACACACACATGAACACACACACATGAACACACGCGTGTGCTGATGGCGATCACCTTCCTGTTCGTGGTCATGTTTAGTCTCAGAAAAGTCTCTGTGACTTTCTTCCTCCTGCTCTCTTTATCTCCAGGCTGCTGCTTCATCTCATCCTGGTTCCCTTTTACACAGATAATAACTATAATAATAATAATAATCTTTATTTATAAAGCACTTTTCAAACACAAAGTTAAACACAAAGTTACACGGAGCTCATAGATCATGATGTGAATGTTGAACATGTTCCTGTTTAGACTCGATCAGAAATGCTTCAAAAAAACAAAGTTTGAATACAAAGTTATGATCTCAAAACTCAAAATAATACAGATGACTAAATGAAATATATTTGTGATTCAAATTTTTATCTTATTAGATCCCCTTTTTTTTCAAATCTAAGTTTTCAGATTCATTTGCTTCCCCAGATGGGCCAAAATCTGCAAAAAAAGAGAGTGAAAAGTGACTAAAGTGGCCAAAAAGCAACAAAAATAAGCAAGTTAGTTTGGAGAAGACTTAAAAAATAGTCAGGAGGTTGGGAAAAAAGGTTCAAAATGGTAAAAAAAAGAAGTGTAAAGTGACTAAAACGGGAAAAAAACAGTCTCAAGTATCAAAAAGAAATGTCATGGGTTGTTGTGCAGCAATTAATGTCCATCTTTGTTTTTCTATTTGTTTGTTTAAAATCATATAAGATGAGAGTTGCACCAAAAATCACAATTGCAATCCAGGGCTGAACGATTTATTGTTTTCTGATCGAAATCACAATTTCAAACAATTTTTCCTGCTCCTGACTGACCCAGGATCTGTTATATCAGCTGTTTCACACACACCTGTCTGTGAGTGAGAGACTGTTGGAAAAATACTTTTTTCTTTGGGATTGTTGTTGATTTTATTTTATTTAACTTGACACCATTAAGAATATTTTGCACTACATCATTTTTAAAAGTTAAGAGTCAAAGATAGCTCTTTTTGTTCTTCAGTTTTTAAAACTAAAAATATAATTTAAAAAGTCCGTTTTAGAAATAAGAAGAATAGGTGTTAGACTCAGGGCTTTGAGAAAAGTCAAAATTCAACTATTTATCTAAAGAAAAATTTGCCTTTTATCCCATAATTTTGTATTTATTTCGTATAATTTTGACTTAGATCTTAGAATTTTAACTTTTTTATCTCAAACTTTTCCTTTATATCACAACATAGACTTTTTATCTTCGACTTTTGTCGTCTTAAAATTTTGACCTTAAATAAGAAAGTTTGGACTTTTTCACATAATGTTAAACTGATTTCTTAAACTCTGAAACTTGACACATTTAAGAATATTTTGCACAACATCATTTTTAAAAGTTAAGAGTCAAAGATAGCTCTTTATGTTCTTCAGTTTTTTTTAACTAGAAATACAATTTAAAAAGTCCCTTTTAGAAATAACAGGAACAGGTTTTACACTCAGGGACAACTTATCTAAAAATCTTCTTTTTAATTTTTTTTTGCCTTTTGTTCGATAATTTTGTATTTATTTTGTATAATTTTGACGTAAATCTAAGAATTTTGACTTTTTATATCAAAATTTCAACTTTTTATCTCAAACATTTCCTTTACTTCAAAACACAGACTTTTTATCTTTGTCTTTTGTCGTCTTAAAATTTTGACCTTAAATGAGAAAGTTTGGACTTTTTTCACATAATGTTAAATTGATTTCTTAAACTCTGGAAGTTTATTGACCTTTTGTCTCAGAATTTTGTCTTTATTTCTCAAAATTTCCACTTTTCATATTAAAATATTGACCTTTTATCTCAAAGTTTGAAACAATTCTTACCTTCAGTTTTTATTTTCATCCTCACATTAGAGTAAAAGCTTTAGATGTTTCAATGGTTTGATGTAATTTTCTGTCAAGTTTGTAAATGTTTCTGTAAATTGTGAAAACTTCACTAAAGTTTGATTTAAAGAAAATCATGAATCAAATTAAAATCGCTGCCAGAAAAATCACAATTAGATCTTTTCCTAAAACAGTTCAGCTCTAGTGCAATCTAAGAAATAATAATCACAGTTAGATTATTATTATTCTCAGCAGTTATTTAAAGTAGAGAAGTGAAGATCAGAGCTGAAGTTCCTGCTCTTTGTGGGGGGGTCTGGAGGGGGGTGAGCAGCATGTGGAAGCCTCCGTGCTGTCACTTTAAGAGGGTCGACTTTAACGAGCGCTGTAATAATTCCCTGTGTGTGCGGTGTGTGTGTGTGTGTGTGTGTGTGTGTGTGTGTGTGTGTGTGTGTGTCTGTTTTGTGATGTGAGGATGAGGAGGAGACGGGGGCGGGGCTTCTTTTTGTCTCCATGTTTGAGCCTCATTCAGCCGAGCAGCGGGGGGGGGGGCTCACCTGGTGGTCTGGTTTACATGTTGACGTTTATCAGCTGACAGTCACGTCTGATTCTCTAAAGTCTGATATTTTCACCTTTTCAGGTTTCTGTTGTGATTGTTGTGGAATTATTTTTGACTGATTGTTGTGTTTTAGCCTCTGTGATGAGAATTTATTCATTACTTTAGTTGTTTTGTGGCTCTGGGGGCCAGGTTTTTCTCACCTAGAGGGCGCTGTGGAGCAAGTATCAGCATGAAAACACTGGATTCATAAATATTTCAAATTTTGTGGCACGTTTCCTACGACTTTAGGATGCACAGTTTGGGTTTAACCCTTTAAGGCCTAATGTGTCCGTGTTTGAATTCCATTTATACTCCCAAACAGTTCTCACAAAAATTTAATTTCCAACTGATTCTGAAAGCTGAGACTTTGTCCCCTCAGCCAGTATGTGGCAATTATGGTAATTTTACTCAGGCGTTTAAGGAAACCTGCAAATACACATAGAACGCAGAGGAAAAGAGGAGAAGAGGGGAAAAAGAATTCATGAACCGTTTTGTACATGGGTCATTGACAAAAAGAGGGTCTAAAAACGTATTTTTAAAAAGTTCTTTGAAAATGGATAAAAACATATTTCTGAGTGAAGAATTATGTTTTCTAACAGATTTCAGTAGTTGACCAACATTTCAAAGTTTTTAGGTTCATTATTTTTTAGTATTTTTAATTTGAGCACCCAAAAATGTCAGGTGGAGCAACCAAATATATGAAAATATATTTATATGTTCCTGTTATTTTTTCTGTGTGAAATTATTGGCAAGTATCTCTCAAGTGTCTGTAGTGACTCATACATTTTCATTTTGTGTNAAAATAATGCCACTGTATTTTTAATTTCCATTTACAATAACTGACATTCAATTTTTAGAGTTTAATTACTGTGGATACTTGTCAGGACGGTTGCACCACCTGACATTTTGGGGGTTTGAGGAACCAAAACACAAAAAAACATGTTATATTTTAATAGTTTAAAGATGTGTTCAAATAACACAGGTTTCATAGAATAAAGAAATACATGTGATGAAATACTCAATTCATGATGGAAGGAAATATTGCACTCAGACACAAAAAAAGGGGACGTCACCTCATTGACCCTTACATGTTTATTGATTTTCCTATTTTCAGCTCATCCTGTAAACTTCACTCATGATGTTTGCTTGAAGTTTTTATTCTTCACTAAACCTCTATCACCAAATTCTCTGTTTGTGTTTTAACTATTTTTCTCCCACATAACATACCCAAAATTAAAAATGTCACCAGATACTGAAAAAAGGATCTAAGCTCTGATGCATGGGACATTATTTGACTGTTTTATGGTCGAGTAAAGACAATAATCCAGGGGAAGTTTGGTTTGTGTCCCTGTTCATTATTATATACATTCAGGGCATGTTAGTCCTTAAGTTTTATATTTTAATAAACAGATTATAATCCCAGATGATCTAACTCTACAGAAGAAGCTGTGTAACAATAATCTGTGAGTGATGAAGACTTTCCCTGAGCTGGATTCCTCTGTGCAGGATAAAACCTTCTCTCCTGTGTCTGCACAGAGGTTTATAAGGTCACAGAGTCAGGCTGAGATTTTACGGCTCACACGTGTTGGCTGTCTGCTCCTGGTCGCCGTGGTTACGCAGAAAGACTTCAGGAGGAACAGTCACAGATTTATTATCTTTATTATCAAAGATTATTTTGGTTTTGAGCTGAAGAAGTTATGAAACTCTGAGTTCAGCCTCAGGTGTTTGTCTATAACAGGTTCAGTGACAGGAAGATGAGACTGTGTGTGTGTGTGTGTGTGTGTGTGTGTGTGTGTGTGCGTGTGTGTGTGTGTGTGTGTGTGTGTGTTAAACAGTTCATGTTTCTCAGGCTGTTGTTGAATATTCACACACACAGATTCACACACACTCCTACAGCTCTGATCCTCTCAGGTTTCTGTCTGAAGACTCTGAGTTTGAACCTCGTCCAAACTAAACCTGTGACCTCCTCCTTACTCCTCTCTGCTCCCCTTTGCTCCTCCTTACTCCTCCCTGCTCCTCCTTACTCCTCTCTGCTCCTCTCTGCTCCTTCCTTACTCCTCCCTGCTCCTCTCTGCTGCTCCTCTTTGCTCCTCTTTGCTGCTCTCTACTCTTCTACTCCTCCTTACACCTCTCTGCTCCCCTTTGCTCCTCCTTGCTCCTCTTTGCTCCTCATTTGCTCCTCCTTACTCCTCTCTGCTTCTCTCTGCTCCTCATACTCCTTCTTTCTCCTCTCTGCTCCTTCTTTCTCCTCTCTGCTCCTCTTTTTTCCTCTCTGCTCCTCCCTTACTCCTCCTTACTCCTCTCTGCTCCTCCTTTTCTCCTCCATACTCCTCCTTTTCTCCTCCTTTTATCCTCCTTACTCCTCTCTGCTCCTCTCTCCTCCTCTCTGCTCCTCTCTGCTCCTCTTTTTTCCTCTCTGCTCCTCCCTTACTCCTCCTTACTCCTCTCTGCTCCTCCTATTCTCCTCCATACTCCTCCTTTTCTCCTCCTTTTATCCTCCTTTCTCCTCTTTTCTCCTCCCTTACTCCTCTCTGCTCCTCCTTTTCTCCTCTTTGCTCCTCTCTCCTCCTCTCTACTCCTCCCTTACTCCTCTCTCTCCTCCTCTCTGCTCCTCCTTTTCTCCTCCTTTGCTCCTCTTTGCTCCTCCTTTCTCCTCTTTTCTCCTCCTTTTGTCCTCTCTGCTCCTTTTTGCTCCTCCTTTTCTCCTCCTTTTGTCCTCTCTGCTCCTTTTTGCTCCTCCTTTTCTCCTCCTTTTCTCCTCCTTTGCTCCTCCTGATGTTGCAGCTCTCTCACTTTCTCACACTCAGAGTTTTTCTGAAGTGATTCCTGTGTTTGACCCTTGTTAGTTGCCGTAGCTCCTCTGTTTTCTCACACTGGTCTAAGTCGGGGCCCTGAGGCTGCGGGGGGGTCTCTGCTGATTTCCATGTGTGTGTGTGTGTG
>RPOG01000895.1:3856-31235 GCA_008086565.1 Thalassoma bifasciatum | reverse complement strand
ACAACCAATGTAATAATGTGAAATGTTATTTTAACATCAAATTATTTATCTTATTCACAAATAAAAGAAATGAAACACACAAAATGAAAATGTATGAGTCACTACAGACACTTGAGAGATACTTGCCAATAATTTCACACAGAAAAAATAACAGGAACATATAAATATATTTTCATATATTTGGTTGAGCCACCTGACATTTTTGGGTGCTCAAATTAAAAATACCAAAAAATAATGAACCTAAAAACTTTGAAATGTTGGTCAACTACTGAAATCTGTTAGAAAACATAATTCTTCTCTCAGAAATATGTTTTTATCCATTTTCAAAGAACTTTTTAAAAATAAGTTTTTAGACCCTCTTTTTGTCATTGACCCTCAAACACTGGTTGAATATCAAAGTCTCTTCTTGCTCTTTGTGACATGTTTTTCTCCCCGAGGAGGAGCAGACTGAACTCAAACGTGACTTTTGTTGTTGTTGTTGTTGTTGTTGTTGTTGTTGTTGTTGTTGTTGTTGTTGTTGTTATTGTTGTTGTTGTTGTTGTTGCTGACTGAGTGTTTCTCCGTCTTGACAGCAGAGGAATCCTAGTCCGTCCCTGAGTGATGAGAGAGAGGAGAGGGAGGGGAACCTGTCTGACATGGTGCTGCAGAACGAACTGAAGGTAAAAACATCCACACAGATTTATCTGGAGTTAAAATCATGACAAAACCTCAAAAACACATAAAACAAGTTTTACTCAGGCTCAACAATTCACCAACAAACTCAGTGTGGTTTGCAAATACAAAACATCAGTCACACACTGATTGTTTTTCGAATAGGAAACTTACCCATCAAACAAATACAGTGTTTTACACATGAAAAAGATCCTCAGTTACAAAACAATATATTTCAAGTCCAAGATAAAGTTTTTCAAGTACAAAAACAATTCTGCAACTATGACAAACTGTCTCCTTACTTTTTGCACTAATTTTAAACAACCAGCATCTGATCAATGTTCAAATACCTGGTTGAAGATAGTTTCGCCTTTTTTCATGTCTATTTCCTTCAATATCTCTTAGTGAAAGTATGGATAACTCTCAGTTTGGAGATATGTTTGAGAGCAGATTAGTGAAGTTTAGTTTCACAGTTTTGATAAACTTCAAATAACCAATGATGACGGTCGCAAAGCGGTGAATGTCTGTTAAAGATGCTGGTGATCATAAGAGGAGTTAGGGACCGTCATTAAAGTGACACACAGCTCATTTCATTATTCATTAACTTCTCAATCCACTTTTGTTTTATAAGGTGACCACACCAATGGAGACTGAATAAAAATAAACTCTGCAGATCATCATCATCATAACATACTGTCATGAATAAGCACATTTCAGGATTAAAATTCCAGTAGTTTTCTCATTTCTTTATTTATTGACATCAAATGACTTCATGTGTTCATCCTCTCACATCTTTCACAGCTCTAAGTTTGTGAAGGTCGTTTAAAAACAGCTGCAGATAATAATCAGGGTCCTGTCTCTTTATAACACACACACACACACACACACACACACACCCCCACCTCCGAGGGAGGAGGAGGAGTTAGGGACCGTCATTAAAGTGACATACAGCTCATTTCAGTCTCCTCGTCTGCTGACGGTGTGTTTGTGGTCTGACCCTGAGGTGGAGCAGCTGACCAAGGATTGGTCGGAGAGCTGGAGGGAGAAGCAGGAGCTGCTGGAGCGTTACGGCGTGGACATCAACAGAGAGCGAGCGGGTTTCCTCATCAACTCTCTGCTGCCTCACCTGGTCACGCTGGACAGAGACGTGCTCAGCACCGGGGTCGTTTTCTACCACCTCAGGGTAACTCTCACTCTCCAGGATTATTCAGGATTAATAATCTGTTACTGACCCTGAATCAGCACCAGGGTCGTTTTCTACCACCTCAGGGTAACTCTCACTCTCCGGGATTATTCAGGATTAATAATCTGTTACCATGACTTTTTCTCAGGCCACGCCCCCATCACTGAGAAAAAAAACCCTCAAAGTTTTCTGTGCAGATTTATGTTGAATATATGTAATAAAACCTAATAGATCATTACAGTCACCAAAATTTGTCCTTTTTCTCAAATTGCATCTTCTTTTTTGCTAAATTTTAGCTTCAGTAACACAAAATTTAAACTTTTTACCCAAAAATTGATTTTTTTCCAAAAAATTTGACCTTTTCACACTTTTTTGACTTTTTGTCTCAAAATTATTTTTTTTCCTTAATTTTTTTCCCCAAATTTTATGTTTTTTTTTAAATATTTGGCTTCATTCACACAAAATTTGACTTTTCACTTAACATTTTGGCTTCATTAACTAATAATTTTAACTTTTTTCTCAAACACTTGACCTTAATCAAATATTTGGCTTCATTAACAAAAAAGTTTGAAATTTTTTCCCTTAAATTTGAATTTTTTTTTTCCAAAAATGTTGACTTCTTTTCTCAAACTGCAACTTTTTTTTTGCAGAATTTTGCTTCAGTTGCACAAAATTTTAACTTTTCCGCCCAAAATTGACTTTTTCCAAAATTCTGACCTTTTTTCTAAAAATTTGAATTTTTTTTAAACCAAATTTTCACACTTTTTTTTTAGTTACTTTTTTTCTCAAATTATTTTTTTCTGTTAATTTTATTCCAAAATTTATTTTTATTCTAAAAATTTGGCTTCATTAACAAAAAAGTTTGAATTTTATTTCCCCAAAATATGACTGTTTATTTTTCAAAAAGTTTGACTTTTTCTCAAAACTTTGTTTTTTTTTTTCAAAATTTGGCTTAATTATCCCAAAACTTGGAGTTTTTTTCTTGAATTTTGGTTCATTATCTCAATATATTTGACTGTATTGAATATTCTAAATGTTTGTCTCAAAATTTGAAACCTCTGTCTGAAACTTTTTACTTTTTTAATCTCAAAATTTGACCCACTCACACACCAAGATGTGTTTTTTTCATTTCATTTACAGACTCGTGTCAGTTTTATTTATTTATTTAACCTTTATTTAACCAGGAAAGTCCCAGTGAGATTAAGAACCTCTTTTTCAAGGGAGTCCTGGCCAAGAGGCAGCAAAAATTTACAGTAAAACATAATTTAATATGACATACATATTAGATAAGACATTTACAGGTTAAGGAGGCTGAAGAAATGGAGTTAACGTTGACTGTTTGATGTGGAACTAAAATCTGGAACTTTCTCTGTTTCTCTCTGTTTTTCTTTTCCTCCTCAGAGACATAAACTCTTTTTCACTCTGTTTCTGTAAAAAAAAAACTCCCCTGCATGAACAAACTGTAACAGCTGCTCAGTCTGAGGTTTTTCTCTTTAAAAACTTTAAAATCTTTTTCTTCTCCTGTTAGATTCTCCTCCTCCTTCTCCCTCTGCTGTTTTCTTCTCTTGCCTCTAAAGCTCCTGAGGAAAGGTGCGTTTCTTCTTCTTCTCTCTCTCCTCGTCCGTCCTGACTCCTCTGTTGTTTTTTTCTGTCTGACTCTGGTTGTGTAAGAGTTTCTTGTTTCTGAGACTCAGAGGATAAAAATCGTCCTGGTTCTCTCTGACAGGAAGGAGTCACTCGTGTTGGACCCCAGGAGCCGACAGCAGACGCACAAATAGGTGATTTTATCTTCATGTTTCCTTTTTAAAGAGTCAATGAGTCTGATTCTCTGCAGGTGAACGTCTCAGAAACATTTCAGATAGAAGAGCATGATTTCAGTGTGTGTGTGTGTGTGTGTGTGTGTGTGTGTCTCAGTCCTACAGGGCGCTGCCAGCTGTGAGATTGAAAACCAGGCCGGTGTGGTGACGCTGAGGCCGCTCTCAGGCTGCGAATGTCTGATCAACGACAGGAAGGTCACCGCGCCCTGCAGACTGGCTCAAGGTCAGACACTCACAGATTTAAGATTCACAAAGATTCAGTAAGGATTTTGAAATCACAAAGATTACAGAATGATTGCATGAAATGATTTTCATTTTTGCTGCATAAAATCAGCAGCAGTAGAAACGCAGCGTCAGAGCTGATCATGTGACCACTGAACGACGCAGGAACCACATTCAGGTTAATGTAGAATCACAGAGTTAGAGCTGCAGCAAAACAGGCCTGATAACATCCATGTGGGTTAATGTTCTATTTGATATGCATGCAGGCTTTAAAGAGAGCTGCTGTTCTTACACACACACACACACACACACACACACACACACACACGCTGCTTCAGCCTCTGATCAAAGACGTGTTTCTGTCTCCAGGGATGATCATCACTTTGGGGGGAGAGCACAGGTTTCGTTTCAACCACCCAGCAGAAGCAGCCGTCCTCAGGGAGCGCAGACGGGTGAGTGCACAACTACAGAACTGAGAACATGAGGAACGTAGAACATAGAACATCCTCATCATTAGAGAGCTGATGGAGATGAGTTTTTATCAGCGTCAGGTTTGAAACTCATCTTCTATTATCGTGAGTCAAACGCAAAGACTTAAAATCAAGTTAACTTTCCTCTGCAATCTATATAACGAGACAAAACCCTGATTAATACTCATTTAGAGAACTGACATCTTTAACCAACATTTCCACTTTAAAAATGGTAGATGTACAATAACGTAGTAAATTTGCCACTTTATAAGCTCAGAAGTTCACAATAAAGATGCAAATTTATGTTAAAGTAAAAACAAAGTTGATAATTTACCACCTTATGAACTGGCCAATTAACAATAATTTTTTTCACTTGTAATTTACCAGTTTGTAAAGTGACACATTTCTAAGAATGTTCCACTTCATAAGACTCTGGATTTATCACTTTATAATGTTAAAAATTAAAGATCACTCTATAAAGTGGCAACTTTGCTACTTCATTAAAAAGAAATTATTCTAGTGTCCCTGAATAAATGATTTCATTTATTATCACTATTTGTTATCTTTTTTATTTTCTCAGAACGATTTATCAAGTCAAACTTTTTTCTCCCTGGTGTCTTTGGTGACTCGTTTGCTCGTTTGTTGTTTATTTGTGATTCAATATGAAAAAATAAAATATAAAAATCCCGATCGTCTCTTTCTCTCCTCAGGCCAGTGAGAGCGAAACGACCTGCACCTACATCGACCTTTGCCCCCTGAGCCCCCCCCTCAGGTAAAAACTGTGTGAAAGCAGAGAAAATGTGTGTGTGTGTGTGTGTGTGTGTGTGTGTGTGTGTGCAGCAGAGAAACCTGAATGTGTCATTGACTACGTTTACATTTACACCATATTCCTGTATTAATCGTAATAATGACAATATTCTGATTACGTAGGAGTCATGTAAACACCTTATTCCAATTGTCGTAACCTGAATAAGCTCATTTTCCGATTATTAAAAATCCCAATAACACCCCTGGCATATGCCTGTATTAACCTGAATATTGGGTCATGTAAACGCATTAATCTGAATCTTCTCCAGAGTAACCTGCGTTTAAGGATGTTTTCCCTCTGCGCATGTTCAAAACGGCGAGAAGGCAAAAGTCTCTACACTTTTGGGGCGAGGAGGAAACAGAACTGTGCGCTAAATATGCGCCAGAACATGTTCATCTTTTGTTGAGAATCAGCTGCTTATCACAGGAAACCGTCACGACTTATTTCTCATCCATCTCTGCAGCTCCACAGTGTTTTACACGGACAGACGTTGAGCTTCTCTGGGGGTCTATGGGGCAGTGGGCGGGCCCTGACGCTCAGTTTCTGCGTGATGATTGGATGATCTGTCTGAGGGGGAATTTCTTTTTGATTGACAGCGGAATGAACGAATCAGGGATCTTCAAGTTTTTACATTCACCTGAGCATTTTTAAAGTCTCTCATTTCTGTTGCACTGAACTGATCCGGAGACTTTACCAAATCATCAGCGACTTTGTCTTTGTCAAAAATGACTAGAAAAGAAAAGGAGGGTATAATTTACATACAAATAAACAAACACATTTATGATGTAGGCTGGGAAAAAAATGAGCTTCCCCTTCTTGAACAACCAGCAGCTGCACTGATACAAATATTTCACAGAATAGCCATAAACAAGCATCTCTGACCAGTTGGTGCTAATGTCAATACAGTGTTTTAAAAAAACTCCTCTAAATGACGTCTTGTCTACTGCTACGGTTTATTCAGAATATGCTGATAAACATGTAAACGGAAATATTCCCTTCGCTCAACACTCTGTGGTGCATGTAAACACCTTATTCTGAATATTTCCTTAATCAGATTATGAACCCTAATCCGAATATAGTGTGCATGTAAACATAGTCAGTGTATCCTCATGTTTCCACGTGTAGCTCCCGTGTTCCTGCTGAGGAAATAGGTCGTCTCTTCATGCATGTTTAAACTCAGCTGCTGCCGCTGGCGTTTCTCTTCCCTCATCAACCATCACACTCAGCTGTTGCCTTGGTTACCAACAACCAACAACAGGAGCTTTAAGATCGAAGCATCAGATCTTAACATGAAATTTAACCGACTTTTATTCCCCGTGTCTGTGCGTCTGCTCTCAGCGAAGTCAAACTCTCGGGGCAGCGGAGCGACGACCTCTCCCCCGGCGAGGAGCCGACGGCGAGGCAGCGCGTGGAGGAGCGGCAGCTCTACGTGGAGAATCTACGTCAGGAGATTCAGGCCGAGCAGAGACGAGCGGAGAGAGAACTGGAGAGAGAGCAGAACCACCTGAGACAGCAACACAGAGAGAGTAAGAGGACGATGTTCAGCAACGTTTCACTCAGCAGCAACATGAGAAAAACAGAAACTCATGACTTACAACCTTTATTTCAATGAAGTTCAGACGTTACAGTAAACAAAGAAAAACAGAAAACAACCCAGTTTAACCGAAATTCAGTTCAACACTCAGCTCGTTCCTAAAAAGCTTGGACAGGTTCATGTTCATCATGTTCCACACATTTTCAATGGGAGACAGGTCTGGACTGCAGGCAGGTCAGTCTATAACTGCACTCTTCTACTACGGAGCCACACTGTTGTAACAGGAGCAGAATGTATTTTGGATCATTGGGCCTCATTCACGAATAAATGCGTAGAAATGTTCTTTCTTCCCGCACGAAATGAGAAAATACGCGAAGACACGTGTGCAGCAGCCGTTTTTGTTCGCTCCAGCGTATGTTAGTGAATCAGAATCATTCTAAATCCACAGGCGCGTTCCTGCATCCTGAAATTAACATAAACCACGCCCCAATTCATCCATATAAGGACATCTGTTCAGAGGTTCAGGAGGAGGAGCAGTCTTCCTTTAGGTCCTCATCATCAGCATCAACCTCACAGCTCGTTCTCTCGGTGTCTCAGAGACTCGTCTGCAGACGCTCGTCCTGACCGGAGATAAATGATCAGCTGATTCTCCTGGTGCTGTGAGGGAGATCGTACCGTGTATCCGTGACATAAATAACACATTAAAACAGCTGCTGGATATTTTTACAAACAGGTAAATAAATCTGAGTGAACAGCTGAGCTGTGTGTGCGTCATTTACTCAGAAAATGTTCAAAATCATAAGAAGAAGCAAATTATTTTATGTCTTCATTCAGTTTGTACAACTTTATGAAACTGTTTGTCAGAGCAGTCGATGATTTAATCAACATAAAATAATGTGACATTCTGATATGCACATGATTATATTTTTAATATAAACTAAGTATTTAATTTAAGATTCAATATTTTAAACATGATGAGGACGAAAATGTGTCAGTTTCATGGTGATTTAATAAATTTAGCCAATGCACAGTTTTTATTAATGAATTCTGATTAAGGCTTTTTTATTTTACTGAGAGTAGTTTTAAAATGTTATGTTTTTAGTTAAAGAGTCTGTGTTTTAAGTTATATAAACAGCTGATCATTCATTATTTGTGCGTACTCATGGTCTGAGGAGGTTCTACATTTGTTCACAAAGTAAGAAGAAATTCAGGTAAGAAAACTTTGATGAATCACAGGTTTGTGCGTCAAACGTTCGTACGCCCAGAGAAGCCGGCGGCGCCGTTTGTGTGTGTTGTTGAACCTGTCCAAACTTTTTAGGAACGAGATGCAGGAATCAAATTAACAATGACAATAAAGTTTTACAGTTTGAACATTAAATATCTTGTCTTTGTGGTGTATTCAGTTGGGTATAGGTTAAACAGGTAAATCATTGTTTTCTGTTTTATTTATGTTTTACAGAACGTCTTAACTTTACTAGAGTTGGGGTCTTAAATAAAATCTGTGCAGGTTTTTTTTTCTTCCTGATTGTTTCCTGTGAATCTCCCCAACAGTTCAGCAGTGGATCCTTCAGGAGAAACTTCGCCTGTCGACTGTGGAGCAGAGAATAACCCAAGAGTCCGGGGTCCAAACCGACCCCCTGGCCCCCCCCCTCCAGGACCAGGGTCAGACCGTGGACCGGCTCCCTCTGGTGGTGAGGGCGAGGAAGAGGGCGGTGCACGAGGAGCTGCTCAAGCATCACGCTCTGTGCCGCGCAGAGAGCCGCATTCGCCGCAAGAGGTTACACTATCAGCTGGAGAGAATCGCACGCAAGCGCCACCTGCTGGAGGCCAAGAGGGAACTGCAGCGGCTGGAGAAGGACCTTCCTCCTGGACCGGAGAGTCCTGAGTCTCCTGAGTCCCCGACCAAAACCAGGGAACGACAGTCTGGGTCTCGTAGACACTCGTTCTCTGCAGATATCTTATCCCGACTTTACCCACAGAACACGCCCATTTTCAGGTGAGTTTGACGACACAAGAGTCAGAGAAACCATCATTTCTGAGGCTTTGGTATTTTCAGAAACTAATATTCCTCCTTTATTTGTTTTTGTCTACACCTGATCCTTTACAAAAAAGATAATAATCTCTTATTCAAACATTAATTCGAACACTTTAACATGGGGAGCCTTCCATTGAGTTGCATTGTAAAGTCAAAAGGGTGATAAGAGAGAGTGAACACAGATATAGGAGTAACAAAATGATGTACAACAAAATACGGGGAATACACTGTCTAATCAAACTTGTGATTAATTGCCCAGCCCTAATCAGGCGTTGACTAATCAGAAAATAATTGTGAGCTGCAACTCAAAAATAAATGTGGTTTCCCAGATCAGGGGTTCCCAAAGTGGGGGTCATGAGACGCTGAAGGGGGGGTCGCGAGATCCTTTCAAAAATTGCACTAAGTGAGAAAGTTGCAGGAGTCCAGCAGGTTAAGTCCACAGATCACTTTATTGGCAAAAAGTGACAAGGAGTTCAGGTCTGCAGAGTCGAGCTGATGAAATCAGATCGTGCATCAATTTTTATACAATTTCATGTGGGAGTTTCTCATAACTTTAGACAACACCTCCACATTATTTATTGGCTGCTTTTGGGGACAATTTCTATTTTTTTTATATCCCCAGGCATTTGATTGGCTATTAAAAAAAACATCTTGAGGTGTACAGTCCAGAGTCACTGTCCTCTGCAGGTGCTTATGTTTGTATGTGTGTGTGTGTGTGTGTGTGTGTGTTTGTGTGTGTGTGTGTGTGTGTGTGCATGTGAATGTGTGTGTGTGTGAGTGTGTGTCTTACAGGGAGTGCAGGTGCAGGTGTTGACAGAGAGAAAGTGTCTCAGAGGGTCAGAGAGAAATGTAGGGAATAAAATAATGCAGGGAATAAAATCTCAGATGAACTTGAGTGTTCTGTTGGACCTTGATATAGTAAATAATTGTACTTAGATACCATAAATGTGAATGGGCCTATTATGAACCATATATAAGAAAATCAGAAACATAAAACCCTCCTCAACTCCTGTCCCAGATACCTGGCTCGGTGTGGAGATGGTCTGAGTATCCACCTCAAACATACGTCCTTACTGACAGTGATCCCTCTCTTTTCTCCGCAGACACTTCCTGAGGAGGAACAGATCCACGGAGCTGACTCCAAACTCCTCCTCTCCGTCTGAGTCCGTCTGCAGCAGGAAGTGGCTTTCAGACGAGTGTCTCCCTCGAGAACGAGCTCAGAGCTGCTCCGCTACGATCTCTCAACGCGGCAGAGTCGACTCCTGTGAGGACACCAAACCCACCAGAGGAGAGGAAACCAGAGCTCAGAGACCGGAGAGGAAACCTCTGCTCCCAAACCGAGACCTCAGCTTCAGGATCAGGTCTGAGCAGAGACCCAGGGGAACCACAGCCAGCAAAGAAAACCTACAGGACCCCAAAACCTGCTCAGACCAGAAACCACCAGAGACCGAGAGCCTGAGTCAGACTGAAGAGAGAAAAACAGCTTCATCCAAAGACCTGGACCAGAGCACTCAGTCCGAGGAGACCAGGAAGAGGAGGTGGCACAGCACAGAGGATCTGACCAAGACCAGCACCCAGGATCTGACCAAGACCAGCACCCAGGCTCTGACCAAGACCAGCACCCAGGCTCTGACCAAGACCAGCACAGAGGATCTGACCAAGTCCAGAACAGGGGATCTTACCAAGACCAGCACAGGGGATCTGACCAAGACCAGCACCCAGGCTCTGATGAAGACCAACACCCAGGATCTGACCAAGACCTGCACAGAGGATCTGATGAAGACCAGCACAGAGGATCTGACCAAGACCAGCATCCAGGATCTGACCAAGACCAGCACAGAGGATCTGACCAAGACCAGCACAGAGGATCTGACCAAGACCAGCACCCAGGATCTGACCAAGACCAGCACCCAGGCTCTGACCAAGACCCAGGATCTGACCAAGTCCAGCACCCAGGCTCTGACCAAGACCCAGGATCTGACCAAGACCAGCACCCAGGCTCTGACCAAGACCAGCACCCAGGCTCTGATGAAGACCAGGTCGTGGGTGGAGGGTCTGACAGGACCGGGGGAGGAGGAGATGTCGGACTGTGAGAGCCTCTTCTCTCTGGACTCTCTCTCCTCCTCCTACGCCTTCGCTTTAGCCGAGCAGCTGCGGTGTGAGGAGGCGGCGGCGAGGAGCGACACGGAGAGCGAGGACAGTCAGATGTCCAGAGACTCACTGACTCCGGGAAACGGCGTGAAAAACTCACTTTCAGGGCGAAGATTGGCGCCGAAGTACTGGCTGGTGACAGGAGGTGCCAGATCATCGACGATCAACGGACCTGAAGGATGGATCCAGCAGAGTCCGCTACAAAACCAAGACCTGATCCAAGAAAACACTTTCACTGACGCTTGGTCCTCCACAGAAGCTGCAGAAAGTCCCAGGATCCACAGGAAACAGGTGGTAAATGGCACAGGAAGCAGTTCTCCCAGTGTTCCCAGTGTTCCCAGTGTTCCCAGTGTTCCCAGTGTTCCCAGTGTTCCCAGTGTTCCCAGTGTTCCCAGTGTTCCCAGTGTTCCCAGTGTTCGAAGCACCAACCCCTCCAGGAGCGAACCAAGCTCAACGTCCTCCAGCTCTGACGGAGCCGCAAAGTCAACTTCAGAAACTTCAGATTTACAGGAGTCTGAGGAGGACAGAGCTGAGGAGGAGGGAGGATGGTGTTTGGACCAATCAGGACTCAGAGAAGAGGAAGAGGGAGGAGCCTGTGATGATGCTCGTGACCACGGCGACGACACGAGACCAACACGTGACGTCCAACGAGCTCATCTTAAGTCTCCCCGAACCAAAACGGCTCCATCAGGTTTTCACTTCTCCACCAGTCCAACCAACCACCGTCCAGTTTGTAGAACGATCCTCGACCCCGACGGAGCCGAAGAGCTCTGCACGCCACGCCGCTCTGCAGACGAGTGGAGAGATTTTCATCCGTCTGACTTTGGGAAAACCAATTTCCCAACAAAGGACCAAAGCGAAGCTGGAACCAAAGAGCTTGTTAAAGCGTCCTGTAAAAATTCCAGGAAGAGAAACAAAGAGCGACAGGATTCTTTCATGACCAGCCTGAAAATACCAAAATGGACCAAACGCAAAGAGTCGGTAACTTTGTGCCTTACACCAACTGGCAGCCAAGACGCTGTTTGGCCCGACAACAACGAGGAGGCGGCGGCTGAGTGTAACGAGGAAGCTGACAGCCGTGGATTTGATTCTGTTTGTGTCGATGGCAGGAAAAGACAGGACGGCGGCGCGGCCTCCTCAGTGGCGCCGCCAGTTTGTGATCCCGGCGTCCAGATCTTTGAGGACTTTGAACGCGTTAACAAACGTAGTCAGAGAGGGACCTCAGCGGCGGGGGAGAGCGAGCCGGTTAAAACGCTTGGTGTAGAAATAAAGGACACAAAGAGAGACCAGCGCCAAAGCGATTACCCCAGGAAACATCAAGAAAGTAGGAAACACGGCAGCAAGTCTGATGCAATTTGTAGCGCGATTGATCTGAGGATTTCAGAAGTGGTGAAAGAACACATGAGGCTGAACAGATCCACCTGTGAGAGGATGAAGAGCTGGGAAAACGTGGTTTCTACGAGCTGTAACGGTCGTCAGGAAACACTGAGCGATGGCGAACAAAGACTCCAGCAGCTTCCCTCAGATCCACCGGCCGAGAACCAAACGCCAAAACACGCTGAGACAAAACAGAAGACGAAGCAGGATCAAGATGCGACGTCAAACAAACCAACAGCTCATCATCCAGGAGTCGATTTCAACAACTTCTCCCCCAACGAGAACATCGACGCCAGAGGAGGCGGAGACTTCGAGCTCAGCGGCTTCACTCTGAGATCAGGTGCTTTTTCCTCTCTGGGAAGAAAGTCGACTTTTCCAACGAGAAACTCCACAAAGGATGAAGCTTTTCCTCAGGTGATGAGCGTTTCAGGTGGAGAGGAAGTTGGTTTCATCATGAAGGATTCTCATGAAGTGGGGACCAATGAAATCCTGACTGAGACGCCGTCCTTCGTCTGTGATGGCGTGAAGGATCTCAGCGCAGGTGAAGACGGTCGCTCCTGTAAATCCATTCCCACGCCGCCGCTCAGAAACCGACCTCCTCCTGAGAACTCAAACCTCTCTAATCGCTCACAGACTTTTTCAGAAAACTGCACTCAGACTCCTGATGTCGTGGCTCAGAGTTTGTTGGACAAAGACTCTCAGACGGACGGAGGACGGGAAGAGACGAGGAGTCTGCAGATGTCAGAGAGTGAAGTGATCAGGACTGAGCAGCTGAAGCTCAGGACTCTTCAGATCAGGTTCAGTGAGGAACCAGCTCACCTGGCCAAGAAAAGCAGGTCTAAGAGAGTGAGGAGGTCTAAGATCCAGCCTGAGCTCACATCCTCCTCTGAATCCTCCTTTAAATCCTCTGACGTGGACGAAGAGGACGAGTCCAGCAGGAAGATCTTCACCTCTCTCTCCTCCAAACTGGTCAAACTGGGACATGAGAGCGAGCAGAGAAACACCAGAGGTACCAGAATAATCCTGCACTGACAAACCTGACAGCTTCAGCTTAGACTCATAAATCTAGGAAACAAATTACAATAAAAAACATAAGTAAACATAACTAATAGTCTCAGCTGAACAAGTGCTAAAACCCCCTAAAGTTGACCCCCCCAAAAATAACCAAAGATCCTCAGAGACGATAAAGTAGCTTCATCATCCAAACTTTTATTTAAAACACATTTTTACTGTTTGAGGAAAACATTTATAGAATCTAAACATAAATAACTTATAGAAGAACATTTCAGCCAGTTAGAAATATAAAAATTACAAACTGAACTTTGAGATGAAGAATCAAAATATTGACTCTTGTTTCTCCAAGTTTTGACTTTTGCACATAAGTTTGATTTGTTCATTTTGACCTTTTTTCTTATAATTTTGACTCAATTATCTCAAATTTTTTACTCTATTTCTTACAATTTTAACTCTTTACCTCAAAGTTGTTTTTTCACTCATAATTTTGAGGTCTTACAGTTTTGACTTTGACTTTTTCCAATATTTTAAACCAATCGATCTCAAAATTGAAACTTTTTATCATAAAATTTCTGACTTTTTTCTCAATCTTTTGACTTTTTTTTCTCATAATTTGGACAAAATGATCTCTGCATTTGGACTTTATATCTTTCAGATTTGGCTGTGGCTTCAGAAAACTGCAAAATATCACTTTTTTTGGTTAAACTGAAGCGTTGAAGCTTTGAAAATTTGACACTGCGGAGCTCAGACAGTCATCGACACACGTGTGACCATCAATATCCAACAGGGTCTCATGTCCACTCTGTGGGTCACAAATCACAAAGGCATTCTGGGTACAACTTTAAAGCTGTAGCTTTGCTAAAAAGTCGGGTGAAAGTTGAACTTTAGTACAAAGTTTATGAGCAGTGAGATGCCTGTAAATAACGTCCATGAAACAACTGTTAACTGATGCTGGTCGGTGCTGGTGTGAGTCAAAGCTACGAGTTAAAAACACAACATTTCACGTCTGTTAGAGATCTGAACTTTTATCACTTTATTTGTGTAAAATGAGAAGAAACGTAAGTGTTAAAGCTTTTATGACCATGAAGTTTAAGTAACATGTTTTTGATAAATGTTTATAAAAGTAACTAAAGTCTGAGTTTGTTCACTTCAGTTTTCCTGAGTTAAATCAAAGTTTGTGTTAAAGTTTAAAAACAAATCCAGAATAAATCTCTGTTCTGTTTAATCTCCAGGTAAAGGTGAAGGTCACATGTCTCGCTCTCAGGACGCCTCCATGCACTTCCCCTCCAGCGACATCAACCCGTTCGTTCATCAGTGGCAGGAAGACGACGCCGACCAGCTCAGCTTCAAGACGCCGGCGTTCGGGAGCGTCGCCGACCTCTGCAGCACGTCTCCTCTTCTGAGCAGCAGCGAGAAACGCATCACCAGGTGCTGCAGCGTGGACAACGGTCTGAACTCGCCCTTTAACTCACACCTGAGCGCCTACGCCGCCAACAAGGGGCTGTCCAGCACGCTGAGCAGCGTGGAGGACGACGGCGAGGAGAGGAGCGGCGTGGCGTCCTCACACAGGCCTCGGATCCAGACCCAGGGATCCACGAGCTCCAGGCGCCGCCATGACGCCATGTTCTGTGAAGACCAGGCTCAGAGGAGGGAGACCAGGACACACGGCACCCAAACTGAGCCCCGCCCCCTCAGCACCAAGAGCGAGCGCCACAAACGGAGTCTGACAGAAACGCCGCCATCCCTGAAAACCAAAGCGGACGTCAGAGCGTCTGCGACCTGGGCGAGCATGGAGAACATGTCCGCCCGACTCTCAGAGCTGATCCACAGCACGTCAGACCTGCTGGAGGACGTCCAGGGCATGAGGGCGGGCGAGAGCCTCAACGCCACGCCACGGAGGAGCTTCAGCCTGTCACACGGCGAGGATAGAAGAGACGGGTCCACTCAGACCAGCAGGGACGCCGCCATCCAGACAGAGAAAACGCCACACGCCGCAAACAAACCTCAGGAAGTCAACGTCATCGTCAAAGTCATCGGCTCCGAGGTCGTCAGCGTGTCTCAGGAAAACGGCGTTTGCCTGTCACCTGCTGAGCGTCAGAGAACAACTCAGTCTGCCTCTGCCAGACCCTCAAAGAGAAACACGACGGAGCCGAGGAATGCCGTGACATCAGAGACCAGCCACAGGGCGTCAAAGAAACAGGAAACAGCAGCAGCAGCGGCGGCCGCGTTCACAGACCGAGCGTCCTCGCCCATCCTGACCGTGTCTGCAAAGCTAGGAGGGAAACAGAGAAACCAGCAAACGTCACGACCTCCAGCACACCTGACCACGCCCTCGAGCAAGGCATCAGGCCGCAGAGAGGAGCTGAGGGGGGAGTACGACGCTTCGTCCTGTCAGTCAGAGTCAGTTTCTCTGGAGAAAGTCAGCGACATCCGTCTCATCAGTCCTGACAGAGGCTCCGCCTCCTCTCTGACGAACGTGGCGTTCAGAGGTGACGCGTCCAAACGGCAGCTCAGTCATCAGGACTGGACGTTGTCCCAGCCCCCCCCCATCCTGAAACATCCTGGGGGGCTCAGACTCAGACGCTCAGACCAGTTTTACTCCTATGATCCGTCCCCATCCAGCGGCGTGGCGGCTCAGCTCCACCATGATGATGATGACATGGCGTCTCTGGCCCCCAGCGAGTGTAACACTGACCTCCTGGTGAACATCAAACCCGTCACCGGTGCCCCCCCCCCTCAGGACCAGCAGACCCTCCCTGAAGACCTGCCCATGCACAACAAGTTCACCAACTGGTCTGGGATCAGCCAGCAGCTCCGACCCTGCAGGAAACAGGCGTCAGGTCTGAGCGCCGAGTGGGCGGAGTCAGAGAGCGTGACCTCACAGCTGGAGTCCAGGCTGCAGGGCCACAGGAGGGCGAGGGAGATCCAGAGGCTGCGGCAGGAGAGAGAGCAGGTGATGGCGAGCGTCAGCCTCAGCGTGAACCCCACGCCGCTGACGGTGGAGCTCACCGAGGCCAAACTGCACTACGGGCTCGGAGAAACCGACGCGCTGCTCAAGATGCTGTCGCCGCGGTCGAGGGACGAAACAACGTCTGCGCCGAGACAACAGCTGCTGCACCACAGGTCAGGAGACACATAGACTCTCTGTAACTATATATAATAGATCTATAGATGATCTATAATGCTTCTGTAAGGCCTCTTTAAGGAGCTCTTTAAATCCTCTTTAAGTCTCTATAAGTCTCTTTAAGTCTCCATAAGTCTCTTTAAGTCTCCATAAGTCTCTTTAAGTCTCTTTAAGTCTCTTTAAGTCTCTGTAAGCCCTCTTTAAGTCTCTTTAAGTCTCTATAAGCCCTCTTTAAGTCTCTATAAGTCCTCTTTAAGTCCCTGTAAGTCTCTATAAGCCCTCTTTAAGTCTCTTTAAGTCTCTTTAAGTCTCTTTAAGTCTCTATAAGCCCTCTTTAAGTCTCTTTAAGTCTCTGTAAGCCCTCTTTAAGTCTCTTTAAGTCTCTGTAAGCCCTCTTTAAGTCTCTTTAAGTCTCTTTAAGTCTCTTTAAGTCTCTATAAGCCCGCTTTAAGTCTCTTTAAGTCTCTGTAAGCCCTCTTTAAGTCTCTTTAAGTCTCTTTAAGTCTCTTTAAGTCTCTATAAGCCCTCTTTAAGTCTCTTTAAGTCTCTTTAAGTCTCTATAAGCCCTCTTTAAGTCTCTTTAAGTCTCTATAAGCCCTCTTTAAGTCTTTTTAAGTCTCTGTAAGCCCTCTTTAAGTCTCTTTAAGTCTCTTTAAGTCTCTTTAAGTCTCTATAAGCCCTCTTTAAGTCTCTTTAAGTCTCTATAAGCCCTCTTTAAGTCTTTTTAAGTCTCTGTAAGCCCTCTTTAAGTCTCTTTAAGTCTCTTTAAGTCTCTTTAAGTCTCTGTAAGCCCTCTTTAAGTCTCTTTAAGTCTCTATAAGTCTCTATAAGTCCTCCTAAGTCTCTGTAAGCCCTCTTTAAGTCTCTTTAAGTCTCTATAAGTCCTCCTAAGTCTCTGTAAGCCCTCTTTAAGTCTCTTTAAGTCTCTATAAGTCCTCCTAAGTCTCTGTAAGCCCTCTTTAAGTCTCTTTAAGTCTCTTTTAGTCTTTTTAATTCTCATGGATCTCATTGAATAGAGACTTACAGAGATGGAATGAAGTGTCTTTAATTCCTTTATAAGTCACTTTAAGGTCTCTTTAATTCTCCATAAGTTCCCTTCAAGTCTCTTTGAGTGGATTTCTAGTTGTTTTTTCTCTGTTTTCTGATGGGTCACACATTTAACCTCAGTCTTTGCTCTCACAGCAACCTTTGCTCTTTTTTATCCTTTTATTGAAACTTAAACACAGTCAGTCAAACCATGAGTTTATAGAAACTCTGTCAGTGTTGAACATTTACTTGACATTCATTTTACATGGACACATTCAGTTTGAGAATGATTCATAAGAGAAGTTTGTTTTCAAAGACTTAAAGCTGAATAAATTTAATGATTCTTATTTGACGGGTTTTAGTAAAGTGTTGATGTCTGAGTCCTGTGTCTAAAATCTGGTGATTTCTCCTGAATCTTCCTCAGACAGCGCCGCAGCGTTCAGGGTCTGCGTCTGCAGGAAGGGGAGGAGCCTGTGCAGACGTGTCGTAGAGCTCGCAGCCTCAGTCCCAGCAAACACCTGTGCTCCACGCCGCAGGACGCCGTCTCCTCCTGCAGAGCGTCTGCTCACAAACACCAGGAGGTTTCAGACGCTTCCAGGTGAGACTGAGGCTCTGAGAGAGCGTTGATCTGAGGAACAAGTCTGTAATCCACTTTAAACCATCCTCTGAACCCCCCCACAGACCATCACACCCCCCACAGAGAGACCCCCCACAGAGAGACCCCCCACAGAGAGACCCCCAGTGTCCCGCTGACATCGAGCAGCTGCTGCGGGAATATGGACGAGCTCGGGAGGAGGCCAGGACGGAGATCGCCAAAGCTCGAGAACGACTGAGAGAGAGGACGGAGCAGGNGCTCAGGAGGTTAGAGGTCAGGGGGTCAGAGCTCAGGAGGTCAGAGCTCAGGAGATCAGAGATCAGGGGGTCAGAGATCAGGAGGTCAAGGTCAGAGCTCAGGAGGTCAGAGCTCAGGAGGTTAGAGGTCAGGGGGTCAGAGCTCAGGAGGTCAGAGCTCAGGAGATCAGAGATCAGGGGGTCAGAGGTCAGGAGGTCAGAGCTCAGGGGGTCAGAGCTCAGGAGGTCAGAGATCAGGAGGTCAGAGCTCAGGAGGTCAGAGTTCAGGAGGTCAAGGTCAGAGCTCAGGAGGTCAGAGCTCAGGGGGTCAGAGGTCAGGAGGTCAAGGTCAGAGCTCAGGAGGTCAGAGGTCAGGGGGTCAGAGTGAGTTCACTGTTCAGGGATGAATAATTTAGATCACAGTTATGAAACAATCAGAGTCAGTTTTTAGCTCAGAGTCTTTAAACAGTTTAAATGTTTGTTTTTCATCAGCTGGTTTGTGTGTTTGTCTGAACAGGAGGAGATGAAACTCCGGACCAGGATCAGTAACAGCACTTTATGCTCCGGCTCCAGTCTGAGTCTTTCCTCTGGACCAACTTCAGGCTACAACAGTGGAAACACGGTCCAGAACCAGAACCAGCAGAACAGCAGAACCTTTCTGAACCAACAGGTCAGTCCACTAACGTCTGATACTTAAGTTATAAACCTGCAGCTCTGCGACCTCTGAATCACTGTCTCTGTCACTTCAGCTGATTTTATCTTTTCAAAAAGCATCTGCAGCTTTTTGAATAGCAGCAAGTTAAAAATATGAAAATGAAAATAATAAATATAAAATTAATCAGTTCTTTCTCATAATTTTGACTTCCTCTCAAAATGTGGAGTAAAAACCTCAGAATTTCTACTTTTTTCTGAACTTAGACTGCACTCGGACACAAAAAAGGGGGACGTCACCTCATTGACCCAAATGTAACTTTCACTGATCCAAACTTAAAATAATGATTCAGATCCTGAGCTCGTCCTGATGTCCGTCCAGTTTCCTCTTTAATGAGCGGCGATGGCGATGGCGGTGGTGTTGGCGGCTCAGAGGCTGATTGTCGTGTCTGTTGTGTTCAGGTCGCAGGTTTCCAGGATGAAGGTCTGAAGGTCAGGACGCGTCCTCCTGTTTGTGGCGCTCAGAGTGTGAAGTCTCAGAGAGCGTGGCTGTCTGCCCACGGTGAGGACGCCGTCACAAAGTCACAGAAAAAAAACACTTTTAAACTCCAGCTGATTAAACTTTAGTCTGTTTGTGTTTTTGACAGACGTGCACCTGGAGCCTCCTCTCGCAGGTTTCGACCCCCTGATGACCTCCACTCCATCGCCGTCCCGTCCTCGCCAGCGTGCCGCCTCCTTCGGCTCCTCCTCCTCCATTTCCTCGACCTATCAGGACATCGCAGCGGCTCTGCTGGGCCGCGCTCTGGCCGAGGTGACGACCACGAACACGCAGCTCGCTCTCTCTCTGTGAAACCCCCCCCCTCCTCCTGAATCCTCTCCGTGTTTGTTCCTCCTCAGGTGCGTCTGGCGTCCTCCGGGGATCTGGGTAACCTGACGTGTGGCAGAGCGGCGGCCGGCTGGAGGTCAGCGTCTGCGTTTGATGAAGCCTCTAAAAATAAACGCAGCTTTAATCTGCTCCATCACAAACTTCCTCTGTCTTTGCTCTCACATCAGTTTGATTAACTTTAAATCCCAGAAAATTCAGACTCTGTCTCTGAAACATGAATCTGTGTTTGCTCAGGTATCAGGGCTTTCTACAGGCCCTCCTCCTCCTCCTCCTGCTGCTGCTCTAAACAATCCACAGAAACCTGTTTTACACGTAGATAACTCTGATTTAAAATTTACGTAATGTTCACTAGGGCTGAACGGTTTCAGAAAAAGATCTTATAGTGATTTTTCTGGCAGATTCAGTGATTTCAATTTGATTCACGATTTTCTTTAAATCAAACTTTAGTGAAATTTTCACAATTTACAGAAACATTTACAAACTTGACAGAAAATTACATCAAACCATTGAAACATCAAAAGCTTTTACTCTAATGTGAGGATGAAAATAAAAACTGAAGGTAAGAATTGTTTCAAACTTTGAGATAAAAGGTCAATATTTTAATATGAAAAGTGGAAATTTTGAGAAATAAAGACAAAATTCTGAGACAAAAAGTCAATAAACTTCCAGAGTTTAAGAAATTAATTTAATATTAGGTGAAAAAAGTCCAAACTTTCTCATTTAAGGTCAAAATTTTAAGACGACAAAAGTCGAAGATAAAAAGTCTTTGTTTTGAAATAAAGGAAATGTTTGAGATAAAAAGTTGAAATTTTGATATAAAAAGTCAAAACTCTAAGATTAAAGTCAAGATTATACAAAATAAATACAAAATTATGGAATAAAATAAAAAAAATGAAAAGAAGATTTTTAGATAAATAGTCGAATTTTGACTTTTATCAAAACCCTGAGTCTAACACTTATTCCTGCTTTTTCTTAACTGACTTTCTAAATTGAATTTTTAGTTACAAAAACTGAAGAACAAAAAGAGCAATCTTTGAATCTGAACTTTTAAAAATAATGTAGTGCAAAATATCCTTAATTGTGTCAAGTAAAATAAAATAAAATACAAAATTATGGAATAAAATAAAAAAAAATGAAAAGAAGATTTTTAGATAAATAGTCAAATTTTGACTTTTATCAAAACCCTGAGTCTAACACTTATTCTTGCTGTCTCTGAAACATGAATCTGTGTTTGCTCAGGTATCAGGGCGAGGAGCGCGGCGTGCAGGCTTTCTACAGGCCCTCCTCCTCCTCCTCCTCCTCCTCCTCCTGCTCCAGCCCGTCCGTCCACGCCTTCCTGGGGGCGGCCGAGCTGAGCCGACCCCCCCACGCTCTGTGGAGCCTGATCTGTGAGCTGTCAAAGAGCCACACCTACAACCGGGCGCTGCGCTGCGTCTGGACGCGGCCGCTGGACGACAGCACTCAGCTGGGTGAGACAGCGAGGCGTCTGAGGCGTCTGAGGCGTCTGAGGCGTTCGTCCTCTTTCTGCTGGTTTGACTTTTATTTTGGAGACTGTGGAAACAGTTTTACAGGAAATAGTTGTTTCCTGTTTCTGCCGCAAAACTTTTTTATATTTCTGCGTTTGAAGGATCCTGATCAACGTTAAAGTGACCAAACTCTAAAAACACAAAAGAGAATCAACAAGTTAAAAATGTAAATATTAAAAACTGGCTTTGTTGCTGTTTTTTGCCAATGTTACATTGAATTTATGAGATTAAGGTCAAATAAAAAGAAAAAAGTCAAAATTTGAACTTCGTTTCTCTTTGTCCTCTTATGTCAAAGTTTTGACTTTAAGAGCTCAATAACTCAACTTTTTATCTGAAAGTTGGAACTTTTTCTGATCATTTTGTCCTGTATTTCTAAATTTTGACTTATTGTCTCAAAATTGACTTTTTGACTCTTTTTATTATTTAACTTTTTTAGCTCATGAGTTCAACTTTAATCTGAAATTTCACTTCATTACATTGAAGTGTTGACTTTTCTCATACTTTTGAAGTTATTAACTCAAAACTTTGACTTTTTTCGTATTTAAACTTCATCTTAAAATTTCAACCTCTCTCTTTATTTTGACTTTTCATTTCAAAACTTTGACTCACACCAAGTTTTTTTCTTTCAAATCAAAGTTTTTTTTTCATTTTGCCTGAAACTTCAGACTTTTTGTGTCAAAATTCTGTCTCATAATTTTGACTTTATTTCAGAGAATTTCTACAATGTATCTGAAATTTTGCCTTTTTTTGTCATAATTTTGACGTTCCATCTCAAAATATTTACTTTCTTTCTCAGAATTTTGACTTTTAGTTTTAAAATTCCAATTTAATACGGCCCTCAAAGTTTTCATTTTATTTTTCTAACAGGCAGACTTGGGCTTCTACAATAACCATGTATTTAGATATAAAGACGTTTATAATTATTTCTCTTATGCAAAAATATGAATAATGCCTCTAAATCTTATTTAAAGTGTAATTTATACTTTGAGGAGTTTAAATGTTGTGTTGTAAAGTTGTTCCTCTGAATGTTTCCTTCCTCATCCGTGTTTCCTCTTGTGTTTTTGGTGTTTTTGTGTTTTTTCCTGTAGTTTATATCCTGACTGACGCTTCCTCCTGTCACCTCAACACGCCCAGAGATTTCTGCTGCATCAGCACCTGCTCCAATCAGGTGAGAGCATCTTCATCACAGTCATCACTGTTATCGTCACCATCACCAGCAGAGTTTAAGATCAGACTAAAGTTTAAGATCAGACTAAAGTTTAAGATCAGACTAATATTTAAGATCAGACTAATATTTAAGATCAGACTAAAGTTTAAGATCAGACTAAAGTTTAAGATCAGACTAAAGTTTAAGACTAAAGTTTAAGATCAGATTAAAGTTTAAGACTAAAGTTTAAGATCAGATTAAAGTTTAAGACTAAAGTTCAAGACCAGACTAAAGTTTAAGACCAGACTAAAGTTTAAGATCAGACTAAAGTTTAAGATCAGACTAAAGTTTAAGACTAAAGTTTAAGATCAGATTAAAGTTTAAGACTAAAGTTTAAGATCAGACTAAAGTTTAAGACTAAAGTTTAAGATCAGACTAAAGTTTAAGACTAAAGTTTAAGATCAGACTAAAGTTTAAGACTAAAGTTTAAGATCAGACTAAAGTTTAAGACTAAAGTTTAAGATCAGATTAAAGTTTAAGACTAAAGTTTAAGATCAGACTAAAGTTTAAGACTAAAGTTTAAGATCAGACTAAAGTTTAAGATCAGACTTAAGTTTAAGATCAGATTAAAGTTTAAGATCAGATTAAAGTTTAAGATCAGACTAAAGTTAAATCAGAATAAAGTTTAAGATCAGATATGGTTTCAGGCTGATCTGGTCCAATAAAAGTGATTTCTGATGAAGTGTGTGATGTGTTGTTTGTGTAACATTTGGACCAGAGTGTGAGGAGCAGGATGATCAGACTCAGACTGTTTTCTAATTCTCATACTTAACGACCAGCACTTACTGATTTACCCAAAATACAGTTTACAGTATGTGAACAAATGTGAAAGTTACAGTTTGCTGAAACTACCCGGATGTTTCTACTGATCCAGGAAAATTTCTCAGTCTGCATCTGACCAGTCTACCTGGCGTACTGTTTCCCACAATGCAAAGCGCCTGGACACAGGTCTGAATTGAAAATGATGGAAACTGGAGAAAGTTTGGGTGAAGCAGTGGAACAAATCAAGAGTAAAACCCTAAAACATCTTTTAAGTGGGAACTTACATTATATATGTTATAATTATCCTATAAACATGTTTGAAATCATACCTGCATCATCAGAAACAGTTTTTCCATCATCTCTAAAAATAAAAAGTCAATCCACTCCAGATTATTTTCAATGAATAACATATGGAATAATATTAAAAATCAAATATGATGAATTCTGCTGCAACATCCACATTTAAACACAGACGTCCTCTGCAGTTATTACAAAGATCAGAGTCTCCTGGTTAAACTAATGACGTTTAAAGCGTTTTGACCTATAATCATTTATAATAACTGCAGAGGACGTCTGTGTTTTATCCTGTTCTGTGCGTTAAATTTACGACTTTTCAAACCTGAAAATTCCAACATTTTCCTTTAAACTTAAGAGTTTTTTTTCTGGATATTGATTATCCAGAAATATTGATTCAATATTTATTAAGTTTTCCTAATATAACTTGATAATAATAAATTATGGAAAAGTCAAGAAAAAAAATCCATCAGCTTTACTCTCTCATTCCTCAAACTGGAAACCAGTGAAACAAACTACAAAACAGAGCAAACAGAACTGTCAGACTATAAACTACATTCACAGACAGCATCATTGTTTACTACATGCTGCATTAGAAAGTAGTTTGTAGGAGGAGAATTGGAAAACGACCTCTGACCTGGAGCTGAGTCTTTGTGTCTCACAGCTGATGAAACCTCTGCTCGTCCTCCTTTATATTTATTCTTTGTTTCTCCGTCTCTTTTCTCTCTGTCTCTCTTTTCTCTCTGTCTCTCTTGTCTCTCCCTCTCTCTTTTCTCTCTCTGTCTCTTTTCTTTCTCTCTCTCTCTCTCTCTCTCTCTGTCTCAGGGCTCGTGCCGGGTGTTGGCCATGCAGTCTGTGTTTGAGGAGTCTCTTCCTCGCCCCGGCGTCGACGCCGTCAGAGGAGAGATGATGCCGAGCTGTTGGCTCCTGCAGCCTGTCAGACGTGACGGACGGGAAGTCACGAGGGTCATCTACCTGCTGCAGGTGAGATAAAGCTGCTCTGACTCTGTGTAGTTATTTATTTAACTGTCTGTCTGCAGCTGGAGGATCAGGAAACAAGTCTGTGAGAGAAACAGGAAACTACAAACTCTGGATTAAATCAAACTCAGAGAATGAAGCAGCTGGTCAGAGTTAAAAAATGATTTAAAGTGTTTTCATACGAACAGAGGAAACATGTTTCTCTGAACAATAACACTCTGAACCAAGTTAGAACAGATAAAAACAGAGAAAGAAAAACTGAAAATAGAACGAATGGGTCGATGACGTGACGTCCCCTTTTTTTGTGTCTGAGTGTAATATTTCCTTCCATCATGAATTGAGTATTTCATCACATGTATTTCTTTATTCTATGAAACCTGTGTTATTTGAACACATCTTTAAACTATTAAAATATTACATGTTTTTTTGTGTTTTGGTTCCTCAAACCCCCAAAATGTCAGGTGGTGCAACCGTCCTGACAAGTATCCACAGTAATTAAACTCTAAAAATTGAATGTCACTTATTGTAAATGGAAATTAAAAATACAGTGGCATTATTTTATGCTTCAACCTTTTTAAATAAAACATTCTTTGCAAATGAAAAGAATTTTAAAGCTGTTGAGAAATGTCAAAAACTTTTGTCCCGTAATTTTCACCTTGTCAAATGTCAGGGTGGTGCAACCGTAACATTAGACTTTTATTTTAAAGTGAAGAGAATAAAACAGGAAACAGGAAACTGCATCAGCCAGAGGAGCCCAAATGACATTTGTGACCAAGTGGAAAAGTTTGTAGATTTCTCTTAAATACTGNACAACCAATGTAATAATGTGAAATGTTATTTTAACATCAAATTATTTATCTTATTCACAAATAAAAGAAATGAAACACACAAAATGAAAATGTATGAGTCACTACAGACACTTGAGAGATACTTGCCAATAATTTCACACAGAAAAAATAACAGGAACATATAAATATATTTTCATATATTTGGTTGCTCCACCTGACATTTTTGGGTGTTCAAATTAAAAATACTAAAAAATAATGAACCTAAAAACTTTGAAATGTTGGTCAGCTACTGAAATCTGTTAGAAAACATAATTATTCTCTCAGAAATATGTTTTTATCCATTTTCAAAGAACTTTTTAAAAATTCGTTTTTAGACCCTCTTTTTGTCATTGAGCCGAATACAGTAAGTAGATTTTTCAGGTATCTGTTCTCAACTCAAGTCTTCATATTTTTGATAACTTCTTGCTTTCACTCCCTACATTTGAACACAAATATCTGAACTTTCTACTCCTTACTACTTTTTTCACTTTTACTTAGGAAAAGTAGATGAATTTGTACTTTTACTTTTCTCAGCTTTATTTTTTATACACAAGTATTTGTACTTCTACTTCAGTACAGAAAGTATGTACTTTTTCCACCTCTGACAATGATGACACTTGGATGAATTAATGGATGAACTTTTACATATTCTTCTTTATTTATTTGATGAGTGAAGGAAAAATATTTGCTGTTCATGAAAGTTTCATGTTCTGTGTTGTATCAGTAAAATCTTCTTCTCCTGTTTGTGGTTTTCCTCAGGTGGACGTAGGAACGCCGTCTTTCCCTCCTCGCCTGTTGAGCTCCGTCTCCAGGAAACACGCCGCCGTCATCGCCGACCTGGACGCCGTCGCTTCTGTGATGTCGCCGTAGAGAAACTGTCAGCACTTAAAGGTTCCAGCAGGGGGCGCTCTGTTCTTAACGTTTGCACCTGAAAACATTTACTTGACTTTATTCTAAGAGCACTGTTCTTTGGGTTTGAAGCAGCTTTTTTTACATGAAGTATTTTTGTACTGAAACTGTATTTTTATATTCTTGGTTTTTAATATTAACGCTCGTTACAATCCAGCTCTGACTTTACCAAAGATTCACAACAAAGAGAGCAGCTGAAAAAAAAAGAAATATTCAGGAAAGTAGGTTCTCAACAACAACAACAACAACAAACTGACCCACATGATGAATTTATTTAAAAATCCATATCTTCATTTTGACTCCTTCACTTGTGCAGCAGATTATTTCAAGACAACGGTTAAAATGATGATAAAAGCGAGAAAAGGACATTTGGCAATAAAACTCTCTTAGGACCACTGGTTTTTTATATATATATTTATATTTACATAGTTGGAAATATGAAAATGAAAAACTGGCTTTGTTGGCGTTTCTTTTTTTGCTCATATTAATCCCAAAATTTTGAGATAAAACTTCATATTAATGGGATAAAAAGTTCAAACTTTACTTCATTTTCTTACAATTTGACAATTTGTTTATGGGCTGAAAACAAAATTCAGGCAGAAATTGTCCTTAATGGGCTTCCGTTATAATATTAAGGCATTATTGGAGTTTTTAGGGAACTTGTAGAAAGTTTTCCTGAGCCTGTTAAATGTTTTATGACTCTTTTAGGAAATAACTCTGCTCCTGTTTGAGGATGTTCAGCAGCTTTTCTGCTTTGTTACTGTTCACTTTACATTTACTGAAAACCCAGAAATACTCAGAAGTGTGTGTGTGTTTCCTCAGGCGCTGAATATTTAAACAGAGACTCAGAGACTCTGCAGAAAAAGAGGAAGAAGATTTTACTCTGAAGAAGGATTTTTATTTCATGAACTAAAAAATATGTTTTACATTTGAGATCAGCTCCGTCCATAAGCTGTGTGTGTGTGTGTGTGTGTGTGTGTGTTTGTGTGTGTGTTTGTGTGTGTGTGTGTTTGTATTTCTGTTTGTGTGTGTGTGTGTTTGTGTTTGTGTTTGTGTGTGTGTGTGTTTGTGTGTTTCTGTTTGTGTGTGTGTGTGT
>RPOG01000894.1:0-214725 GCA_008086565.1 Thalassoma bifasciatum | reverse complement strand
TGTTGTACAATCAGTTTTGGTGAATTGTATTTGTTTACAGGAAAAATGAAAGTAACAGTATACAAACTTATTCCTGCTCTTCTATCATGTATCAAAGTACGAGGACAAGGCATTAACTAATCCTTTTGTTTTGTTTTGAGTGTATCTGGTAAACCTTTAATAACCTTCTTTCTATGAGTGCGACAGTCTAAAATGAAACAGTGTCTACAGAAAACCCTGAACTCAAGAAAAAAAAAACAATAAAAATGCACCTTGGGCCTTTTTCTAGACTTTAAAAAATGGCAAAAGTTTCTTTTTTGTTTTGGAAATGTTACACTTTCTTTTCTCCTCTGTGTTTAGCTTTTTTCCACTAGCCTTGGACCACCATTTATAACGTCATAAGTGTTATATTTCACTTTAGTTTATTTTTCTATATACCGAGCCAGCTGACGTAATAACTTCTTTTGTATGTTTAGAAACTTCTCAGAGACTTGAGAGCAGCATCCACTGTTTAAGAGAAACAACAGTGACTCTGAATTATTAAAGACAAAAAAACAAAATAAAAAGTTTCAATCACTCTGCGGACACGGATCAGTGGGTAAATGAAGAGTCAACACCGCAATTTGCTTGGCTATGTACTCCATCTCTGTATTTTTAATTTTATTTTTCATTTGTATTGTACAAAGTCACTTAATAAACCTGTGATGATACCGAGGAGTGAGAGGGATTTATTATGGAAACGTGTCTAAACAGTTTTTATAAGATAAGTAAATCATTACACTCAAATCACAATTCCAGTTTTCACCACTCTTAATTTAACACTAGATGGCGCTGTTTGTCATTTTAAAGCATTAGAAACTGTTTCAATCCAATTTAAATAAATGTGACTTTTTATTATGGAACAGTAGCATTTAAAGCCTCCATAAGAACTTAATGTAAAAAAAAAAAGGTGAAGATCTTCAGTCTGGTGTGCAGCTCAAAATGCTCCTGCAGGGATGAAATTATCTGTTAACAAGCAGATAAAAGAAATAACTTCAGGTTTTATTACAATAATCTGGAAGTATCATACCTTGATCCTCAAAGCCTCTTTTTCCCATCAGACCCACAAAAGTCTGGAATTTATGCCCTGGGAAAAAAGACATTGTTAAAATCTTACAGTACCAAAGTCTAGTTTTTTTGGAGCCATGATGTTGAAAACAAGCAAAATAATAATTCTTACGTTTACGTGCTGTCTGTGTTCTTGCTTTTGGAAACAAGTAACAAAATCAGCCCTGAGTAAAACCGTCTTTATCAAAAAATGAAGATGATACGAGTAAGAAATGTGAATAAATTCCCTACCAAATTCTTTCTTCCCAAGGAGTCCAAGATACTGGCGTGGTCCCAGTTTTCTGGTCATTCTTCCTAAGAAATCTTGAATTCCTCCAGAGTTTGACCATTTGTCCTTGAATTAACCCAAGAGATGTTGAATGATTATAAATCCATATTTATTTATCTAATTTCCAGTGGCAGCTACATCAAAAAACATTTTACTGAGAAAGTCTTGAAACATTAACTATCTATAGTTATGTTGCAGGAAGAGAAATCTCTCGAACCTGCATACATTTTCTTTTTTTACCTCCTCGAAGTCTTTTTCCCAGTCGCCAATATCCTTTTCTTGACAGGACACTTTCGTCAGAAGCAGCGCAATTAACAGAACAAGCTTAACGAGCTCCATCGACGCAAACGATGCGTAAAAATATATGTATATGTAGGATAGCAATATATATATATATGTATGCAGATGGTGCACAGCTCGCTGCTGCTATAATATTTTAGAAGTTGCTGAGCAGAAAGCTGCCTACCCTCGATGCCTCATTGCGCCACAGAGGTCCATTTGCGCACAAGGGCTTTTACGCGCTGATGGAGTGGATGATGTTGGTCCTCTCTGGTGAGTCACAGCGCTTCAGTATTGAAATCTGTGGTTATTATGTGTAGGATAATAGTAGAAAATGGTATGATTTTGTAGAAAAAAGGAGGTTGACTTTCAGAAAAGTCCAAATTATCAGCCAAATTGTGATCCCCAAATAAGAAATGATCACAATTCACGCTACAATCAGGATTTATATTTCACAAAGTAGTTGAAGTATTACTAATTTTTTCATACCATACAAGAACAAGTTCAAGGTCCTGATTCTTAGTTGGTTTTGCAGCAGAGAAAAACAATGAAACACTTACTTTTTATACATAACTGTTTTACCACTACGAATAATTAATTCCACAGTCAATTATTTCTATGCTTTATCACTTTTAAGAATAGATTTATCTATTCAGCCCATATATTAACCCAAGCAAAACAAAAAAAGCAACAATACTGAATATTATTTGTAGTTTGGCTCATTTGGACACATGGGATCAAAGTAAATAATGATTCCTTTCCCAGAAGTAATTTCCACTTCTTAAAGTCAACATTAAAGGTACTGTGAGGACTCTCTAGGAGATCTTGAAAAAGTCTGATATCCAGATATATGGCTGATCATAATCCCTAATTTCAAATGGGATTATCATGGACTAAAAAGCTTATCTCTTAATGCTTATTCCCAGATTCCCAATCAGGTGGGACTGAACCGGGCTGATTTACGGTAAGCCAAAGTCTCTATGACAACACCACACCAGCTGACAAAGTTTAGTAGTGAGAAGAGAAATCTGGGATTTTCTCTGCTGAAAACAATTTTTGTGATTTATTTAGTAGTAGTAGTGGAAACTGGAGCTGAACTGTCCAACAGAAAAAGAACTGAAGAACAGAACAAAGCTTAACAGGAGATTGAACCCTGAGAGTCTATTAATAGAATGAAGATTGACATGATGTTTGCTCTGCGTGGTAGTTGAGCTCTGGTAGGACATAACCAGGATTCACAAATATACACAGTACTGACATGTCTCAGAGCACCAGGCTGTGAGTAGAGCTAAATGTATTCAGCTTCTAAACTATGGTACAAACTCACAAAGTTTGGTTGTTGTCATGTTTCAAACGACAGCGCTACATAACTGTTATCTTGTATCTGAAAAATAAAAGAGATAAAAAGATCTTCTCTACTTTCACCCTTAAAACAAATACATCAAAACAGTTTGTACAAGTCCTTCAGCCAAAGGGAGACACTGAAATTCATCATACGGATTCTTGACACAACCTCTTCAATATCATAAATGTGAAAAGGGATCCCTTAAGTGATAAAAAAATACAAATAAACAAACAAAAAAGGAAGCACCCAAAATGTGAAATCTTGGAAGAAGCGTTTTATTTCTTATACTGATTTTCATTTTTTTAATATTGCATTGCATCATAATTGTCTAAACAGCTTCTCTATTGAACAAACTTATCTCTGAAATTATTATCATTATTATTATTATTATTATTATTATTATTATTATTATTATTATTATTATCATTTTACATTTTTTGTAAACAATTACAAACTTAGATGTCATTGAAAATAATAAAAAATTAAGTAGCTTACTCAGCTTTATTCCAAGAACAAGTTATGTTTGAATAGGAGCTGTATTACAAAGATTTTATTTTTTATTGTTTCAGTTCAGTAACATCTGTAATCTGTCCTAAATTAACCCTAACCCTCTGATGCATGAATTATGAAAGTCGTTGTCAAAATTTTTCCCTTGAGTGTTTTTATTTGTCTTGAAAGGTATTTTTCCATTTTTTTTTCAAATATTTGTAACTGAGCATTCAACATAAAACAGTGTCAACTTGATGCAAATATGACTTTTTTTGTTTGACTTCTTTTTTTCCAGTAATTTTATGAATAAACTTGTTTTGACGCTTTGCAAAACATTTCAACTCTCTTTCATCCATTTTAGCACTGAATAATTTATAGTTTGTAAGCTTTTTCACTCTCAAATGTTTGTCTATAACATTTAAAAATAGGGAAAAAATTGAAAACATTTTTCAGGCCCTAACAAGAATAAAAACATCCTGATACAGGCTAATATGAATTTCCACAACATGAACCATTGAATTTAGGAGTAAATAACTTTTAAATAGGTGTCTACTGTAGTGACCACTATGCACCACAGGGTTAATTAAGAATTATCCGGTTCATTAAGGAAGTGAACTGAAATTCCGGTTTGTTGCCATCAATCGTTCTTTTGCCGTTTTGAAATACCTTGTCCTACGCGGGCTTCCGTAGTTATTGGTTCGACCCGCCTACAACTTAAACAACTCACAGGGAGATTAGAGTCTGTCAAAACGCCCCTGAATGGAAGTATTTTTCTACGGAATGACCCTTTAAACCAGGATAAAGTCTCCGAAAGAGATGCACCACACAGAGCGTTCGTGGTGAGTTCACGGCCGCTCGAACATGGCGTTGATGCGTTCAAAGTTTTCGATGTTGTGGTGCCTTGTTATTGTGACAGCTCATGTGATAGAAGGGAAAGCGAAACTAACCGGGGATAACGCGGCCTGTGAGTCCCAGGAGAATGCAGTAAGTCTCAGGTCCGTGAAAACCTCAGCGGCCGGACCGGAGCCCGGAGACCCCGCTGCGGCGTTCACGGTCCGGACTCTGGATGGAGAGTTCTCCTACCAGCCCGGCGCCCAGCAGGGAGCACTCCTCATCCACGCCTTCACCAACAAGTCCGGGTTTCTGGAGTGTATGTGGAGCTCTAACGCGTCTCTGAGCAGCCTGGTGCAGGATCTTCCGGAAAGTACCCGGGTCCTGTTCCTGTCCCTGGACGACTCTTCGGTGGATGATGCTCAGTGGATGAGGGAGCAGCTGCACCGGGCCGCTGCACACAGGTGACCCAGGGGGGTGGAGGTCCAGTCTCTGCATAGGAACAAAATATCATGAATGCATCATAAAATGTTCTTAAAAACAAAACACAGCTCTGCATTCAAAGTTTTATACTCCTTTAAAAGCACCATAAACATGTACTCTACTCATTCTGCAGAAAAAAAACAAAAACAAAACACCATGCAACTGATAAAACAATTATTTCTAAGTGACTGTTATTTAGAGACAGAAGAGGGTATTTGTTATCAATAAGAAGGTGTTAATGCACAATCAGATGCATTAAACTCTCTTTGTCTCAGGTGATAATTTAAATGGGACAACCCCCAAAATTTCCAGGTATAATTCATATTTACAAATACAGGATCCGAGACTGGAAACAATAGCTTTAGTCACATTTTGTCAGTAATGTGTTGTTTGAAAAATAAACAAACTGAACTAAACTAAACTAACCACTACTACTATTACTGCTGCGACTCTGATGAAAAAAAGTATTGTGAAAGAAGTGAAGTTTAAAAACAGACACAATCAGTACAAAGCATATAATCCTTTAAATTGATTTGAAGGAATTAATTCAGGTGCTTCTTATGAGATGATTCATACTTTGTATATTTATTTAAAAGATCATAAATACAGGAAAGAAAGATCTAATAATAATAATAATAATAATAATAATAATAATAAATATTAAAATAACATAAATACTAAAAATAATTATATTAATAGCAATTACAAATTATTATCATTATCAATAATAATAATAATTTGTAATTGCTATCAATATAATTAATAATAATATAATGATAGTTGTTATTATGATTGTTATCGTTATTATTTATATTATAAAAGTTATATAGGGATTTTCAAAAACTCAAAAACACTTTACAATTATTAAAAACAATTCATAAATCAAGGAACATAATTTTAATGAAGCAAAACAACAGTGCAATCACAGATCAAAAGCTAATTTAAAAAGGTGAGTTTTAAATAGAGATTTGAAGTTTCATTGGGTCAG
This sequence comes from Thalassoma bifasciatum, assembly GCA_008086565.1. NCBI lineage: Eukaryota > Metazoa > Chordata > Actinopteri > Labriformes > Labridae > Thalassoma > Thalassoma bifasciatum. The sequence continues at coordinate 208,956 of RPOG01000894.1, read as the reverse complement.
AGCAGTTTTAAAGATGAGTTGGGAGACAGTTACAGATGGAGGAAGTGGCTCTGTCACACTTTTATTATCTGTAAACATCTTATTATTGTGTCAGTGCTATTAAAATGAGTTTAGATGGACATTTTTGTCTTAGATTTAATAGTTATTTCTATGTATAATACAGATACAGAATGTAAAATGATCAGGAATTAGCATGACATCTAAAAGTCATGGAACTTGTTGGCAAAAATATGGAGAAACCCTGTAATTAGTAAGTTGTAAAATTATTGTTGAAGCACTTAGCTGTGATTTAACAACTCACAAAAGAGGTGAACAGTATTAAAAATCCAGTTTTCTAAATTCTGTGCCCCTGATAAGTATCTTTTTTCTGCAGCGGTAAGAAGGAAGTCCTGTCCAGGCTGCACTTCTGTCCTCTGCCCGTCTCCTACCTGGGAAACTGGTTACCCAGCGTGCTTTACTACTGGGGCTGCTCGTCCCGCAGCTGCGTCGTCACCCAGGCTGTTTTTACCTCAGAGGGTAAGTTTGAGGCCTGTGACATAATTTAAGATCATTTCACACTGTAAAGTCATCAAACAGGGAGTAAAAATTGTTGAATAAGTAACAACCAAGGCAGTGCTTTAGTACTTCATGAAGCTCAAGTTCCTCTTTCTTTACAAAATGAGATTTCTCAGGTGATCCGTTTTCCAAACAAATGCTTCTGAAAGATAATCCTCCTGACGTGACCGCACATATCTGTCTGAACTTTACACTCAGGCGTAAATCCTGCAGGCGCGTCTTTGTACTTAAGCTAACAAGCTGTAGTGTTACAGGTCAAAGGTCGTCTCTGAGTCTTTTCCTGTCAATTGAGTACTATGTTTTTGACTCTTCTACTGAAGCAGTTGAAACTTTTTAGGTGTGTTTTATCAAGAATTACACTTCTAACTATTGCTTTATCAGTAAATAACATTATTAGTCTTCTGTTTCTCTTTGTATTTGTTCATTTTTCTGCACCAACAGGCTGGAAATTGCCGGTGATCATCAAGAGACTGGACGCCAGGTACGACTGGCTCATGACACGATGGGGTCCAAAGTCTCATCAGCTGGTTGATGCAGGTGATGGATGTGATCCCTCCCCCTCCGTAGCGGGCGCAGTGGCCTGGGTGTCTGAGGGCAACTGCTCCTTCTTCACCAAGGTCAGTGCATGTGTCAGGTGATAGAAAATAAACGTGTATCAATAATTTTATCACTGACATCAGATCCTTGTTGCTGTGCGTCCTTCCAGGTGGAGAACATGGCTAAATCCAACGCCTCCGGTGTCCTTGTCTACGCTTTTCCTGGTAACCCGCTCCAGGATATGAACTGTGAGGGAGATGAATGCAACACAACCCTCAGCATCCCTGCTTCCATGGTGCACTTTGAGCCTGCGGTCGCAGAGGCGCTTCAGTAAGGATTTAAGCACTTCCTCATCTGACTCGTCACATCCTCAAACAGATAAAGTGATCGTTTTGGGTTTAAGGAAGGGTGACCAAACATCCTCTTTTACCCAGACATGTCCTGCTTTTTGGACAATAATGTCCTAGGTTTTTTTTTCAGCTTGTTCTACAGATCATTGATATTTATCATAAAACGCCACAATGGCCTAAATTCTAACTAAGATTTTGAGACATTCAAATAATTGCTCAAGAAAAGTAAATATGTATATTTTCTTTTCATTAAAGCATGGGGTGAGGCATTGTTATGACAAACGATTTCTACCAGTAAAAAAGATAAAAATGAGAATTTGCCTTTGTTGAGAATTTTTTTGGGCCACACTAAGCTAAAATTTTGAGGTAAAGTAAAAAATTTGGGATAAAAGTGGAAAATTTGAGATGAGAAGTCAAAATAAGGCAAAAATAGTCATAAAAGCAAAATTTTGATATTAAAAGCAAATTATAAGATATAAAAAGTCAAAATTTTCAGATAAAAGTGAAAACAATAACTTGATTAAATTAAAATAATTATATAAAAAGTTAAAATTTTCAGATAAAAGTGAAAACAATAATTTGATTAGAGCAAAATTATTATATAAAAAGTTAAAAATGTTTAGATAAAAGTCAAGATTTTGAGTCAAAAGTCAAAATAGTAATTTGATAAAGGCTAAAATATGATATAAAAAGTCAAAATATAGAGATAAAAGTCAAAATTTCAGACTAAGGTTGGACTAATGAGAGAAGTCAAAATTATGAGATAATTAAGTCTAAATTTAGAGACCAAGAAATGAAATTTTGACTTTTTATTTCAGAAATTCAGCTTAATATGAGCAGAAAGATATATTTACAAAGCCAGTTTTTCAATTTTATGTTTTCTCACCAGTGGTAATGGACTTTTTCTTCAATATTTATCTTCTTAGAAAATAATTCTTCAAACAAAAAATAAATTAATATATTAATAAAGGTTTGGGTTATGCAGCTACTTCGTTGTCTCAGAAAATCTTTGGGTATTTTTGTATTATTGTCAAGAGGCTGGTTGGGAGTTTTCTTTTTGGGGTGTTAGGATATGGTCTCACCAGTTTAAGGAAAATGTTTGTTTCTCTTGGATTACGACTGACACATTGTCTCTGATGTTATCATGTAGAATAAAACTTCTTCTGATGCTGAGATCCACTTAAATGTTTCTGGTTTGTAGGTCTGAAGAGCTGCTGTATGTGACCTTCCAGATCACTCCATCCCCAAGTTTCTTCTTCAGCATCGACCAGCAGGGGGTGCTGGCTGAGATGGGCTGGTTTCTTTACCCCTCCTTCATGTTCCTCAACTGGCAGGCGCAATGGTGAGAGCTCAAACAACTTAAATTTATCGAAAGAGGTGCAAAAAGTCTTAACAGCACAACAGAAATTGTGTCCAGAATTGCAGATGATTAGTGCTTTAAAATTATTGAAGCACCTGTGAGGACTTGATAACTGACCTTGAAATAGTCTCTTTACCTGTTCATAATTTCCAGGTTTGAAATAAGATTATCAGCACTAGATTTGGTTATTTCTAAATGCTATTTTTCAGAATCTCTGTCTTTCATCTCCAGGTTTGATTTCTATGCAGATCTTCTCATCAAGCTTCGTGCTCCTGCAAAGGTTGTTCCTGTTTTTGACAACGTCCAGATGCAGGGGGAGAAAGGAGCAGTGGCAACAGTCGACCTGCCTTCAGGTGATTATATTTCACTTACATGAGCAAACAAACAGATTTTGGTCCAACTTTGACAATAATGTGTATGAGACATCAAAAACGAATTACACAGTGAGAGAGGAAATGTGCATTAAAGCATCAGTTTTTGGCTTTTAAGTCATTAATGTTCACCTGCAGGATTGTTGGACTACGACCTGCTGGAGCTCGATGCTTCCTTGTTGTGTCCCGGTAAAAGAGACTCAACATGCGCTCACTGGGATCACACTGTTCAGCTTTTTGTTTGCTGCGATAAAACGGGTTCGTACTGCGACACAGAGCTGGGCCGGTGGATCACGGCCTTCAGGAGGTAACGTAGGGATGTGAAAAATCTGGTACCACACAAACCAACGGGTTGCCAAGTTTTTTTAAATTCTGTTTGCATTCATTCAAAACTAAAATGAGGACTTTAAAGTTTTAATCTCACATGTGTCTTTATGATAAGAGACTCATGTCAATGTTATTTTTCCGACAGCTGAAATGCAACTCAGCACAAAGTCAAAATCTAAGTTTCCTCTAAAAATGTTATCACTTTTTTAACTAATCAGACAAGCTGCTGGATTTTAACATGTATATATCTTGATTTATTAAATGGGTTTATTTGATTGGTGCTTGGTTTTGTCTTGGCAGAGGAACTGGTCGCTGGCTGACGGATGTGTCTCCTCTACGCCCCCTGCTGGACAGCAACAGATGCACTTTCACCATGAAGACTGTGCCGTGGGCGATGCCGTGGTTCGTCTCTCTCAATCTGAGATTCAGTGTCAGCAATCAGACAGGTGATTACTTCCTTTTGATTTAGAAGGAGTCAAGTTACTGACAGTATTTCATCTCTTTAATTTGAGATCAGCTTAATGAGAGCCTGGGGAAAATTTGATTTATGTACATATAAATTCAAGTTGACCAGTACTTTCCTCCACTGTTATGTTACCTTAAATCTAGTATAAATCTTTTATAATAGCTCGTGTATTGATTTTCATCTACTGGATGAGGATCTTAGGATTTCTTCAAAGAGACAGTAATCAGGGATCGTCTGTGACTGTTGGACAGAAAATAGAACTTTTGCTTAGCCAGTCATAAAATCCAGAAGTAAAAGCATATATTAAGTATACATTAATCTGGTCTGGTCTTTAAACAGTCAGATAGGATGTACACAAATAAGGATTCAAAAAATGACCTTAAACACTTAATATTCTGCTTTACAACTCAGCAACTTTTCTGCTTTGTTTGCATGAAAATCACTCCAAAACAATTTTCAGTTTGTATCAGTGTATCATTATAGTCATCATATATTATTATATACAGGCTTTGTCAACATTTCTAGCTCTGATGGTTGCAAATTAAGATGATAATCCTTTTATTTTGGATTGAGCGATTGAGATTAACACAAAGTGAACGTCTCAATTATACCCCTTAGTTCCTACTGGCCCGCCGGCGGGCCCTTTGCCATTCATCTAACGGTGTTTCGGCTGCATTTACCCTGATGTGGACTTTGAAAACATTTTCTGAAACTTGAGACTTTAATCTTTCAAATGAGGTGTCACTAATGAATTTTGACCTCATGGTTCTTCAGTTGTAAGCTTTATGGTATATAGACCAGAATATGGTGGGAACTAAGGGGTTAATGCAATACATAGAAAAAACATTGTTTTTCATTAAATGTGATGCTTTTTGACTCAGCATGAGTTGATTTTATCTGTGGGTGTAATGGCAGAGCTTTCACATAATGTTGATGCACTCAGATGAAGCTCATGCTCGCTGTCAGCCACACTGATCATGATGCCTTCATAGAAAAGATGCTTGGAAGTAAAACAGCAGAAAGAAGAACTGAGTTATGGATCATTTACACTCTTAAACTAACTCATTTAATCCAGAATAGTTTGTTCAGTAGTTTGTCAGAGTCATCCTCTTCATGACAGTTTCCCCTCAGAGCAAAAATGTTCTGCAAAGATCTGAGTGTCCCCTCTGTCACATCGAGGAGGATGTTTCAGATCTGATGCCCCCTCAGATCCTCTTCTGTCCATTTTCTCTGACTGGAGGACTTTTTAAAGTAGAGAGCGGGAATAACCCGGCAGGAAGGAACAGCATGTCTTTAAATAGTGAGTGGAACATGACTGGACTAAAATCAGACTCTCGGGAAAGACGGAGCTTCAAGTTCCTGAAAATATTTTTGACTCAGTGTTTGACACAAAGGATGATGAGGCTGTCGGGCAGCAGATGTGCCTTCGTGTGCTTCAGATGTCATTTTAAAGAGGGGGTATCATGCTTTTTTTCATCCACTTTTGATGGCAAAATTTCAGATTGTGATGTTTCTGTGCATCGAAGAAATCTTGAAACAGGAATTCAACGAGATTTGCTGAACTTGTCACATCACAAGTTGGTGAATCTCCTCTAAAGGGGAAATTTCTCATTTGAGGAATAAAGCTTTGTTGCCTCGGAAAATACAAGTAGGGTTCCGGATTGTTGAGGTTATAGAATGTTGGGTTTTGGAATGTATGCTTCCGGAATCTTGGGTTTTGAAGTGTCTTAAAGAGACAGTAGCTAAATTATGAAGTGTTGGAGACAGAAACAAGGGGTTCTGAGATAAGTGAAGAGTACCTTGAACTGTATAGCACCTGAAGCTATCACAAATCCTTAGTGGGACAACATAAAGCCTGAAAATGAACACCCCCACCCCCCCTTTAAATCACTTTGTTGATCTTGAATGAGAATTATTTGCTGTTTTCTTTTGCTTCAAAGCCACAGAGAATTTCACACAAAGTGATGAAGAAGAGAAGCTCCTCCCTTTCAGACTGATGCCTCTGTACAGTGGGGGAACCTTCGACAAAAATTACAACAAGAGGTTCAAACCGATCAAATTTTCAGTCCCGACTTCAACCAAAAAGGTAAGGAATGATTTCATCACTTTGTGGACAGCTTTCTGTCTGTCTGTTCTGTTTCAGCAACTGTGTGTTTATTCTCAGGTGGAGCTCTACGCCGTCATCACAGGTCATGGTAGCGATGATAACAGCTGTGGAGAGTTTTGTGTCACTTCCCATCACTTTCTTTTCAATGCGTATTACAACAACACACTCATATTTGATTCTGCAGGTGAGAAATGACAAATCTTTGATGAACATTTACTTGAGGTAGTTAACAAATCATTCTTGTCTTAGTGTCTGTTGCTGAGCCCCAGTATTTGTTTCACTCATTGTTTCTTGTCACATCTCTCTTGGACCATCAGGGTCACCTCTAGGCTGCGCCATGCGAGTGAAAGAGGGCGCGGTGCCAAACGAACACGGCACGTGGCTCTACGGACGAGGAGGCTGGTGTGATGGACTGCAGGTCGATCCCTGGAGGATTGATATCACTCAACAGGTACAAACCTTTGATTCTTACAAATTTATAACCTGGTCACCATATCTCATCCTCTGAGGGTTTTTTTCTTGAATCTGCTGTTTAAAGCTGCCTCTATCAATATGGATAGAGGCTGTTTACTATATATAGTTTACCAAGTTCTTCAGTACTTAGTTTGTTAAAACGCATGATTGGCATCACATGAAAATGAGAGATTAATGATATACCTCTGTAAGTAGGCCTGTAATGTTTTACAGTTAAATTTGGACATTATTTTAGAGAATCTACGTGCTAATTGAAAAAAAAATCAGGAGCAATTTCAACAAAATTGAAACAAGAGTTTGTCTCATTATTCCCTAACTATGATAAAATCTTTGGACCTGTGAAGTAAAGAGTTAATAAAAACTGTGGTTCTTTATTTGTACACTTGAGGCTTGTTTCCATAAATGTCAATTTTTACAGCAAAAGACTTTTGTTCTTATTTTTTCTCCTCACTTTCAAAAATTCTGTGTCTCTTTCAGCTCGATATAAGTGGGTCTGAAACCAACACTGTCGTTTACTTTGGTTTGTTTAATGGTACGGATCCAAATCCAGCCAAAGATCCTGGATACATCATCATGTCCTCATTTCTCGTATTCTACAAATGATGCCTCGAAAAATGAAAACTCCTCTGTGATTGGACGACTGAAACTGAGTGTACAATCAAGCCAAAGATTAAAATGTCTATTTTCCTACTGCTTTCTTCTCCTGTTTTCATTTTTCCATTCTCTGACATGGACGAGGTAAAGGTAAAATCTGCACACGATGATTCAGCTTGATGCACGTCAGCCGCTGTCCTCACCCAGCATGACTGCTAATTTGCATTTTTCTCAAGATGCTGACCTCAGGTCATCAAGAAGGAACCTCGCGGCTAAATAGGCTCTCCATGAGTTGAAGATGTCCTGAAAGTGAGCTCTCTGGGCTAATTACATATAATCGTGTTCAACTTGAAACTTTGGGGGTGAAGGAATGGTTGGTGTGTGAGTCAGCTTACAACAGAGGCTCTTCTCTGTGGGTTTTTATTTTACATCCCACAAAAATATTAAAGTGAAAATGCAGCAAAGATTTTAGCAGCTTTTTTCACCTGTTGAAGCATCATTTAAGTGAGTAACTACAACCAGCTTGTTGAACAGCACATGTTTTTCAGTATCATTCATAACCTACATTCAGAAACTCTGCCTCCAACTTCCAGTCCATGATACAACACATCTTAATCATTCTGTTACGTTTTTATTAACTGAAAATTCACAGTATTAAAAAGCATACACATGAAAAACTCGAGACTTAATGTACAAAAATACATTATAGCATCTTAAAAGTACAAAAAGTTACTTTTCCTAAATCAAAGTTAATGGTTACGAAGTTTTTATCACTGTAACAAAGCTGCTCCACGGTGTGTGAGTAACATCACATCATACAGAACCATGTGTTTCTCTGCATTAGCTTTGTTTGTTTGACACAAATGACACAAAAGTCCATCCATGCGTCTGTTTGTCTCGTCTATCCGTTTCTATAACTCTAAGACATGTTGTTGAAGTGAAGTCAGAGAAAATACTGGAGGATTATGGATGTGTGTGAGCTCAGGTTTGAGGCGTTAGGCTCTGACGCAGTTTTCTCTGCAGCTCTTCTCCGTCTCAAACTGGTTGTTGTTCCCGAGGCAGCCTCCGAACCAGAACTGGGCGCAGGAGTTCGCCACCGGGTCATAGTACCACTTCACCACGTAGTCCCGGCACGGACCTGGATCCAGGGTGAGGCCACAGCGCTCTGCGAGGAGACGAGGAGAAACAGGTTGGATCAAATATGAAGCCCTTTAAATGTCTTTGTAATAGTTTTAATCACATCCTGAGTCACACTGAGTGATTTTGTATTCCTTGTCAACATTATAAGCCCCTCTAACCCTGTAATGTAGAAAACATTAACCCTGTCAAGCCCGACCTATCAAAAAATAGTCCGGAAATTCCAATTTTTGGGAACTGAGATGTTAAGTAACCCTTTTAACAAAATCCACAAAAAAAATATTGCTTTATCATTTCATTCATGATATATTTCTTATGTCACATTTGACACACTAGGCAATTTTGCGTTCTACTTTATCTATTTTATTACAGTACTTTTTTAAGTTAATATGTGTTTATTTCATGCAGAAAACTAACTTTTTCGATGTTATTCTTGCTGCAACTTCTTGAAATCCAAGCAAAATATGTGAGTGGATGATTTCACGAGAGAAGACATTTTGTAAAGGGCCAAAATAATATTTCAGCCGACTGTAGTGATCTGACAATCCTCAATGTGGTAGAATATGTTTTGAACAATATTTTTAACATGTTTTTAAAGAAACTATTTATCATTTTGATGAGATAAAGGTCTTTGAACTCATGTATCAATATGATACGTTTGGCTGTATAAGGATAAGTGTCCAGTCATGTTTTTTTATGGGCTTATTCAACCAATTTCACACATTTGCATGATAAAATTCTGAAATCTGATCCTCCAAGTCCATAAACTTACCACCATGTTTCATAAATTCAAGTTATTTGTTTGATTAAGTTAGTGAAAGTTAGTTTCTGTGAAGGTTACTGATGGTTGGAAAGACTAAAAAGAGCATTATCATCCAAATGTTGTAACTTTCTGTACAGAATTTACTAAGTGTTGTTTCCAAAATGCCAATTTATTCCTTACAATGTGACATTTTTTGTTGTTGTTGTTTGATCGTTTTCTTTTCGTTTATAACTTTACATTTCAGACAAAATATCAGAAAGAGTGTGATATTTCCAGATCACATGCACACAGCTAATCTATCATAGCAGTGGTTCCCAACCTGTGGACTGCAGCCCCTTGGTGGGCCGTGAAGGTACTACAAGTGGACACACAAATTGTTTCCAAAATATTATGTACTATGGGGGAGGGATAGTTATGTAAAGATTAAAATATACAGAATGATGCTTTAAATGTAAATGTCAGTTACATTCAATATGATATTAACAATGTTTCAAATATTTATATAACATTTTTGAGACTTAAAAGTGGGCCCTGTGTTGGAAAAGATTGGGAGCCACTGTATTATTGTAGGCAGTAAAGGAAGAATTGATTTTCAGCGATTATTTCTCTATGTTGTCTTTTTTTCTGACCTGACTTGAGGGTGTCTGAAGGCAGCAGCGGAGGACTCGGAGGCGTAGGCGTCCTCTCCTCAAGCGGGACCCTCAGAGTTGGACCTGCTGGCCCGATGGCGCCCGTCATCACCTTCTTGTGATTGGGTTCCTTCATGTCAAACTGTGGTCTGAACTCCGTCACCGGTCTGAACGGCTCCCAGTCGAAGAAAGGTAACCTCTGAGTCACTGAGGAGGATCTGTCTTCAGTTTTCGGTCTCTGTGGAGCGATGGGCTGCGGTGCTGGGGGGCCGGGCTGTAACAGAGCAGAGGATCAGAGATTTAACCCGGTAAGTTGATACAAGTATTAGAGATTTGTCTTCCTCACCCCTGTATGAAGTCTCCTGAAGTCTCCGGTGAAGGTGGGTGTGTCTGTGTCCGTCCTGTACGGTGGTTCTCGAACGTTACTCGAGACTTCTGGGATACCTGGGGGTAGTCTGGAGCTCGGGACGGAGCTGAACAAACGTCTTTCTCCGTCTTCACAGATTCGGCTTAGCAGTTTCTTTTCCAGAGCTGCAGGACCAGACGAAAATAATAGTAAAGTTAACGTACTTGAATGAATGAATGAATGAAAGAATTTTCGGTTCAACATAAATCTTGCAACAATTGAAACAGCTGTACAAACTCAGATTTCTAAATCTTCAAGGTAATGGAAAAGATGTGGGTTGAAGCAATAACTTATGTAAAACCTAACCCTCATATCTTACAAAAATCACAAAAAAAGGAAATGAAAGAAAAAAATAAATTTGCAAAAGTAAGTGCATTGCAAAAAGTACATTAATTGTCATAAGTCCATCATAAAATAAACATATTAAAGTTCCCCTCAAATTCTATCTATCTATCTATCTATCTATCTATCTATCTATCTATCTATCTATCTATCTATCTATCTATCTATCTATCTATCTATCTATCTATCTATCTATCTATCTATCAATCATTATAAACAACTTCTTGATACTTTGTTGTAATTGTTCATTTTTGGCTTATACGTTGTTTGCATTGTGTTGTGTTCAACTACGTCTGTAAATCTAAGTTTATTCAGCTGTTAAAACAGACAATAAGTTGGTACACAATATGTTTTTTTACTTATACTAAGAATGGAGTTTTTCCGAGCAAAAAAAAAAAGGAAAAAAAAGAAAAATTCGCTTGTCCAGTTTCTTCAAATTAGAATAATCTCTTGATCCAAAAAACTTTTTACTAGATATTTTCCCCTCATTACAGGTATTTCAGGCATCATTTTTGTCTTTAAATGTCTTGAAATAAGACATTTTTATGGACTGGTTTGGTAAATAAGGCTCACATTAAGACTAAAACAACATTTCTTTCTAAAACTTAGGTTGTCTAAAATCCAAAAGCTCCCTCTTGGCTTCAGATAACAAAATCTGTGTTTTATGATTTTGGTGAACTGACCCTTTATACTCACCTGGGAGTGTTCTGAATTCTTCTACCAGGTGCACGTGCTCGCTGTCGGGGTCAGAGGCCATCAGGTTGAGCTCCCTCCTGAACTCCTCAAACAGAGGATCGCTCTGGTTCACCACCCCGATCACAAACATCTCCACGTTACTCCCCTTAGCCTCCGACACGGCGCTCTCCAGACTCACCGCGTCCCTCTTATCCGCCTGCCCGTCCGTGATGATGATGGCCACCTTCCTCACACCTGCCCGTGCCGCTCTGAACACCTGGTTGGCCTGTTGGATGGCGCTGCCAGTGAACGTACCCTCCCCCAGGTACGTCATGGAGCGCACTGCAGTCTTGACTTCATCTCGGCTCGCTTCCTGTCTGAGACTGACCACCACTAAGTTGATGTGGCTGTAGAGAACCACACCCACCCGCGTGGTGTCCCGGCCGACTGAGGCGCGGTCGACCAGAGAGTTCACAAAGTCTTTGATCACGTTGAAGTTGTCGGGGCCGACGCTCTCGGAGCTGTCGATCACAAAAACCAGCTCCAAGGGGGTTTGACGGCAGGTCACTCCACAACCTTAAGAAACAAAGACAGAAAGGGATTTTAAAACCAGAGAATAAAAATAAGATCTATTATTTAAAAAAATCATAAACTTTTGAACACTTACTGCAAATGGATCTCACTATTTTGATGATTTCTTCTCTCTGTGAAAAGAAAAGGAAATGATGAGCTTGTTTGATTCCTTTATTTGTCTGTAGTTCGAAGATCACGTATAAAAAAGGCCTCAAATCAAAACTAATCTAAGTCCAAACACGATGATACTCAGGAAAAGTGATGCCCTTTACTCACTGTTAGTCCAGGTTCTCCCTTTTGACCCACTCGACCCTGGAATATAAAGACATTTATTATAATTCCCCGGCTGTAATGAGATTATCTTGTAGACACTTGAATCTCTCTGAAAACAGGATCCAGTACCGTGGGTCCGTTAGCTCCGGCCTCTCCGTGTTCCCCTCTTTCTCCTTTTATCCCTTTTTCACCCCTGAACCCTCGGTCGCCCTGAAAGAGCACAGAAGTCGCCACTTTAAAAGTCTCTAAAACTCTGTTTGGAGATGTTTTGTTCTTTAAATCTTTTACATGATGCAGTTTTTCACATTGTTTTGTTACATATTTTTTGTACCTTGTCTCCTTGAAGTCCTTGTCCAGGAGGACCTCTTGGACCAGAGATCCCCTGAAACCCAGGTTCCCCCTGAAATAAAAAAAGAAAACTGAATAATTAGATTATGTAGACTGAGATGATAAAAATAAAAAAAACAAATTTGTTTTGACTTCAAGAACATGTATTTGATTGGCCTGATTTTCACATTTGACCCCAAATTGATCATCTCATATACTGCCATGTTATCAACTTCAAAACATCAAACCACAACTTATCTAATGTCATTTCCTCACGTCATCTAATGTTATCAAATCTCATATCACATCACACTTCAAACCACATCATATAACATCTCATGTAATTTCATCATGTCAAATCACTCAAGTAACATCTTACATGATATCATTTAATCTAGTTTTGTCATTTCAAATCCCCTCTTGTCTCATCACATCTCATCTCCAATCACATAATAAAATCTCATTTAATGTCATCTCATCTTATTTTATCACATCAAATCATTTCATCTCATGTATCAAGTCTCATCAAATCTCATATCATCTCAAATCATGTCACATAACAACTGTTCATTAAATGACATGTAACCTTATCTTTTCCCATAACATCTCACCAAATAAATCATTAAACCAAATTAAAAAAATATGCATTTTATTGCGTATATGTAATGTGTAAGAATTGCCTCCCATTGTTACTTCAGACTTAAAAATTGTTTTGAAATTCAATTTAATGGAATTTAAACATAATTTAAACTTTAAAGCTATTGAAATTCATTGGTTTTAAGCTATGCATATCTCATACAGTCTTGTTATGTGTCATATCTTATCTCATATGTACTTTTAGAGTCTGTAACAGAGAGCAGTACCTTTGGTCCCTGGATGCCCTCTCCTGGTAAACCTATCGGACCAGGTGGGCCCATTTTACCAACTGAACCCTGAGGAGAAGAAGAAGAAGAGCTGATTCTCTTTTATGAAATTAACATGAATTTATTTTAAAAGTAAATACCCACAAACATTACCTTTGAGCCAATCAGGCCGATCCCTGGGGGCCCGGCAGGTCCAGCAGGTCCAGGAAGGCCTCGGTCTCCCTAAGTAAGAAATAATAACACACATCTGTCAACTGTTAAGATTCAGGCAGATAACGAACAAAACAAAAATGAAAAAGACGTTAAATTTCTGGGACAACATGACCATGATGAACAATGCTTTTACGACTGGAGGGATTTTCACCTTTGGTCCAGGTAAACCCACACCATCAGCTCCGGTCTCCCCCGGCAGACCAGGAGGTCCAGGAACTCCCTGAGACACAGCATGAAGTTAGAACGCCACAGCAGCTGAATGTAGAGAACATGGAGTCTGAAAGCGATGAAGAAGGTTACAGTGCAGGTTGATACTCACCGGTGGACCTGAGTAACCTTCACCTTTCAGTCCAGGTGACCCAGCTGGCCCAGGTGACCCTCTGTCTCCCTGCAGACCAAAGCACAAAGTTTGAATCAGGACTTTTCATGAGTGACACTCTGAAGATAAAACCTCAGCTGAACACACCTTAGGCCCAGACAGACCCGTCCCTGGCTCCCCCACAGCTCCAGGTGCACCTCGAGGACCCGCTTCTCCCTAAAAACAAGCAAAAAAAAGAAGTAAAGTGTTGCTGTCTAAGGCTAAATCAGCTGTTTATTCGTTTGTTGATCTCACTTTAGCTCCAGCTATGCCCCTCCCTGGTGGTCCGGGAACTCCTGGTGGCCCGATGATCCCCAGTTCCCCCTGCAAGAAGAGACACAGTTTGCTTGAGACAGTAAAAAGGTCTGCTTCTACATTTATACAGTCAATGAAAAGAGCAGAGCAGAGTTAGATGAGGACAGAAGTATTTTACAGTTCTTTGTTTTTTAAGTAATTCACAACATAAATATTGAAACTTATTAAATTATTGGCACAAATCATTTATTTAAAGCTCCTGTGAGGTTTTTTTGATGAGTTATGAAACTGAAATTAACTGTGATTCTAACTACAGCGGCGAGCATTTCCTTTCAGCAAATGCTGGATGTTGAAATGCTGAGCCCCATTTCAACATTAAGTACTTTCTTGCAGCTAATGTTTAATGTTTGAATGCTAAGCCACAACCCTTACCTCAACATCTCCATTGCTCTGTGGAGCAGCACTGAACTGAGTGACACCCATGAGTCCTCTCCATTCATTTTAATGGGCCAAATGCTGCTGCTCAGCATTTCAACATAATTAAACCATTAGCAGCAAGTAATAATAAACAGTTATTAGAGAGTAAATCTCATATGAGATGTTCAAGCAAAGCCTTTTGCAGGAAAAAACTAAACAGTGATTCATTTATTTGACTGTTCAAAGAAAGCAGGGTGACATTTTCAGTAATAAAATAATATATGTATTTACTTAGATACATGGACAGGGAAAAATCACTTTGTCCACAGAGGTGCCAAAATAGACCCAAACTAAGAGTTAAACATAAAAGCTTTAAAGTTTTGTGTCCAGCCAAACCAATTATTTGAAATAATAGATTCCTCTACAGGATTAAACACCTTGCATCAATATATCCGTCACAACACTTCAATGCATGTATACTTTTGACTTGCTTGGATTATTTTTTTGGGCTGTCACTGAGTAATGACATCAAATCTGGCTAGATCCAAAAAATAATTCTAGGACCCGTGCAGCAATGTGAGCATCTGCACATGGGGTGCCTACTCTAACATCTGCGCCTAACTTCCACAATGAGATAGTTATCTTATCTTAAGCCCTGTAAATCTATGTTCTAATGATATGCATACAAATTTAATGTAATTAAAGTTTTATAAAGCTCTTTTTTTTCTATCTGCATGTACTTACCTTTGGCCCCATTGGCCCGACCGGACCCACTGCACCTGGTGGGCCTCTTGTCCCCCTGTCCCCTCTGTCACCCTGCACAGAAATATGAAACTGTCAATAAACTTATATTTATGGCAAGACATTTTTATACATACACCATCTGTGACAAGCAACCGTTACCTTTCCTCCAGGTACACCTTTACCGGGGGCACCGTCAGGTCCCCTGGGCCCAGGTAATCCAATATCACCCTGTAGTCATTTAAAGACAGTCAGTACAGCAGCAGACAGGTAGGAAATGTGAGGAAGGGATTCAAAGAGAAAGAAAAAAGCTTGTTTCTTATCATGATGTTACCTTTTGTCCCGGGGCCCCGTCCTCTCCTGGTTGACCTGGTATTCCTATTAACCCCTCAGACCCAGGATCGCCCTAAGAAAAAGAATTAAGAGCAATAGTTTGAGCATATTCCTTTGTGAAATACTGTCCAGTGAAAAGACATAGATGACTCACTTTGGGTCCTGGCTGCCCGAATCCTCTCTCTCCTGGTAGTCCCCGCTCGCCTGGGGGTCCCTGATTTCCCTGAAAATAACAGAATGTGCTTTAAATGTGTGAGACTCAACTGTGCTTTATACCAAGTTTACTTTGCTGATTTTAAGATTGTCTAAAAGTAGTTGAAAATGCCTGTTTTAGTGTCCAAAACACAAAGGGAGGTCTTAATTTTTTATTTGTCAACATGAATTTCAAAATCCAAATACTGGCTTTGGTTTATGTATGTAAGAAAAATACAAGCTGGAAATCTTTACAGCTGAGAAGCAAATATTTGATGTTTTGCTCAAAGACACAAATAGAAATGTCAAATTTGTTGAGACAAACATTGAATCCCTGGCAGCCTTTCAGCTGCCTCCGTGACTGAGAGGGAGACAAATTAAAACAAACACTTGACTGGCAGCTCAGCGTTTTTTATCCAAACTGTTTGTCTGATAAAATATGCAAAACGATTTGGATGTAATCAGACAGCAGATCAGCTGCCTGTCAATCACAATTACAGTCTAAGTATCTGAGACAAATATAGATTACTGACCCCCCTCTTCTTCCTACCTTTTGTCCAGTTATTCCAGTGCCAGGTGCTCCTCTGGGACCCGCAGGTCCAACTGGACCCAGATCCCCCTGTTGGACAGATCACAAAGTTTGTTATTGAAACTCAAAATAAGGAGGTAGGTCAAATAAGCTTTTATTAAACAATATTCTTCTGTGGCTGAAAAAGGAACAATGGTTCATATTCCTCCTAGATCTGATGTAAATTCATGTCACCTTTACCTTTTCTCCTTGAAATCCTAAACCAGGGGAACCAATTGGACCTGGAATCCCAGGCGGTCCAAGACTGCCCTTTAGGGAAATGGTGACAGGTTTAGTTTACATTACAGATTATTCTCAAAATTAAAGATATGGTCTTTCTATCAGAGCTGATAAAATCTGGGACATTTTGGAGATATATACAAGACAGGGAAGAGAAATAACATCATTACAGCCTTGCAGAAACTGTACCATATCTGTAGTTAAACTGTCCAACAGTTTAAAAAGCTTTAATATGAGTTAAACCTCAAATATGTTTGTCAAACTATCACTGTTTTATAACTCCATAACATCATATGTAACATGAACAGACTGACACAGATCATTTTACTGCGCAGTTTTGTCTTGCTTTGACACTATTCATAAAATTATCTGATAATTGGTACAAAAAAACTTGAGTCCATGCACCTTGTCACCTTTGACCCCAACACCAGGAGGTCCACGATTTCCTCTTTGACCTTCATACCCTCGATCACCCTGAAACAAAAGCAAAACGTGTGAGGATAAATAATGCTTCTAATTTTCCAGCAAATGAAAAAAGCCACTTCCTGAAAAAGGATTGTAAACATGACCCACCTTTGGCCCTGGAAACCCCTCTCCAGGTGGTCCAGGGTTTCCTTGTGCTCCTGGTTGACCTGGAGGACCCTGGAACAAACAGGGAACATCAAATATTTATCGACAAATGTAAAGAAAAGTCACATATATACCTACAGTTATAGAGAGGGGAGTCCATGAGGCAGGTAACAGGGGAAATATTGGTTCTCTAGAGGGCAGCAGGGGGCAGCAAAATTTTTCAAACTTCATTTCTCAGGAATCCGTCATAGAGGTGTGAGTAAAATCAGCAAAGCGCATGCTCATGACTCATGAATATTTAATTTATAAGTATAAGGAAATCACAAAATAAAACTTTATTGACTCATAATATCTCACATACATTTGCCTTACAAGGTCAAATGCACCATTTAATTTTCCTTATATACTGCAGCACGTATCCAGTCATACTCCAATTCTTTTACTATGCATAAAACTGAGTATAAGTCGCACAGGAATCACATTTTTCTCATTTTAATACTCACTGGAAGTCCCGGTTCTCCAATCCCAGCAGGACCTGTTGGACCAGGTCGTCCCTGAATGCCCTTTTCACCCTGTGAGTATCACAAAGCAACATTTACACATTCAACATTTATTCCTAAAATCTTATGCCTGTAAATAGTGCTGTTTGTATTCCACCTGCGGAAACATCAGGAGTTAAATTTAAAGGACTTACTTTGCCCCCTGGGAATCCAATGCCGATGTCCCCTTGTGGTCCAGGAGCCCCCATCGGCCCCCTGTCCCCCTTTGGTGAGTAAAAAAAGTTAAAAACTAATTATACAGTAATATAGACATTCATGGAATCACCTTATTCCCTGTTCTCCTCTTTCATGCTTTGAACATTTTATTTTTTCTGCCTTGTAAATTTTCATCTTCATGTAGACAGATGATGCTGTCCTTAAGTACTCCTCCCTAAATGCAAAACCCTCACATACACTCCAAAGTCTAAGAGAAAACACATATATTCCCCACAATAAAACACGAAAACTATTTCAAAAGAACCACTGAAGGAGATTCGATAAACTGATGTGGACAGTGCAACAATTTGTGCAACCTCAAACAAAGTCAGAAGTCACAGCCTCAAGGGTGAAGCATAGAGAATCTCCAACACACGTTTATGCTTCTTTTTTTAGGATTTTTTATGAGATTGTTATTGCAAAAAAATATCATTTCGCTCTGTCTGAGTGATACTGAGCCTCGCTTCAATGTTTTGAAACATATGGGAGATAAATGGCAGCTCTTATTCTGGCTTTAAAAATTTCCTCTTGATTCATATCTGGACTTTTCCTCCCTGTGTATTAAACCACGTTATATTTCCTCTGGATAAAGACATCTTTGTTAAAAAGCTGCTGATCGTTTGTGGGGAAATGCCCTTGGCACAAATTTTAAAGGTCATTTTTACACCGCCTTCTCTTTCACCCGAAATGACGATGTGACGACACAAACGTTTGAGTGAATGTGTCTGAGCTGTGATAGGTGGGAATGGAGAGCAACTTCCCAATATAGTGAAAGAGAAGAGCAAGTTTTGAACCTATTCTCTGAAAAATAACTGTATCATTACCCAAATGAACCATGACTAACTAATGAATGTTTGAATAAAGCCTGCACACTGTTTAAAATGCTGATCAAAGCAGCATTTGATAGTTTATAAATGACCTAAACCTTAATCTTGAAGAAAACTACAGTGACATATTGAAAAATAAAGAAATCACCTGTTTTTACAAGACAGTGTCACATGAAAATATGATTCTCCCTGACTCTCTCCTGCATCACTGGTTGCCATTAATCACCAAAAAACACATTGTTTTACCTAATAAACAACAATTTGACGGATAGCAAACAACGCTCAACCATGAGGAATCAATGAGTAGTGGAAAGCATCAACAAGTGGACGGACATTTTTAGTGAAGAAACCCAGCGTGTACACCAGTGGGGAGTCTAGATATAAGTGTCTTGGTGCTTGTGACTGCATTATCTACGTCCATAAACCAGAAAACTTCCCAAAACGAAGATAAACACACACACTGCTTAGAACTGGGTTATTATACAGGAGCCAGAAAACTACATTCAGAGAACTGCATCAGAATATTAATGGTTATGTACGGCTCAACCAGCATCCAGTCATGCAGGAGAAAATCAAAAGTAAATAAATTCCTGTTTTTGTTATATAATTATGTCATGAAAACAGGAGAATTTTTGAATTTTTTCCAGTGAATGCAATCAGCCATTGCAGAAAACGCCTTAAAGACAACTGATGTAAAGCTGAAAGTGGAAATTTTTGTTCCACAGTATAAAGAGTAAGTGCCTCAGGTGTGATGCAAGCGTCTCCTTCCAACTCCAGTAAAAATATTTCTTCGGATTTTTTGAAATCTTTGACAAGTATCATGTACAATAGATGATGAAATTCACCTTGCAATATTATTCAGAAATTATTGAACTAATTGCTTACGCAGTCTCTCACAGAGAGGTGAGCTGTTTCCCATCTTTAAACTCTTTTGCTCTCTGGTTGAAAATAAACTTAGTTGTTTAGGAGACTTTTTGTCTTCTTCTACTCTAAATTTATTTTTTCTCACCTTTGCTGGCATCAAATTTAGAATAATTATTTACGTTTCACAAACCACTGACATTGTTCATTTTCAGCGTGATGTCATCTTTGTACAATTTTCACTTTAATTAAGGTTGTGATTGATTTGCAAACCATCAAATGCTGTTTTAAATCAATATTTTACAGTGTTCCAACTTTTTTGAAACTTTGGGTTCAGAAATTAAAGTGAAAGATTAAGAAAAATCCTGCATACTCTAGAAAATGTTTCCACAGAAGTTCCTCAAATTCAATCACATGTTGTTGTAAAAGTGGATTACGTTTATTTTGTGGTATATTGCAGAAACTTACTTTTGATCCAGATGGGCCCTCAGCTCCCATGTCTCCTGGTGGTCCTGATGAACCCTGAAAACAAGAATTTAAAATTTTATTAAGTCCTCAACACAACATATGAATGTGCATTAGTCTTATTTGTATTTAATTAAACCTGGTGTATTTTCTGTGTTAGAAAAAAAAGACATTCCACAAAAGCAGAATAAAAAAAGTTGACCCATGAGCCCCCGTGTTGTATGACCAAACTCCAGGTCGAGACCCACCCTTCACCACTCAATGCACAGTACAACAGGATTAAAACTAACATTCATGGCTTTCATGTCCTCCAACTCTCATGCCAAGCTCAAAAAAATAACAAGGTTATACTGACACTGTGCCAGTAGCACAGAGGAGGAAGAGTAGAGCAGGGCTGCACTAATCCCACCTCACAAAGTCTGTTCCTGCAGAAGAATAATATCCTGCAAGCCTGGATTCCCTGCTTTGGACAGCCACATGAGTATCAGGATTACCCATAATCCAATATTCACATTCCATTAGTGCAGAGATGAATAAGAGACAAATTCCACTTCCATTTTTCATATTAGAGAGGGAACTAACTGTTGTGATGTCTGTGTATCGATACGAACAACATGCTGCGAACTTAATGGTGAATAAGCACTGAAAAAATATCAGACGGTAGAAACATTTTACTCCACAGGTCTGCAAATTTCTTCGTAATAAGGTTGTAATTCGAAAAACTCTCTTTTTATTTCCTTGAAATCCCAAGAGATTTCATGATAATTGAGGGAAAATAAGCACAAAACTTCTTAACAATAATGTCTGAATTTAAGCCAGCATGTCATAGCTGGTGAGTAACTGTTTTGTACAATTTCCTTGAAACTTCTTCCAAATTTCAAGATAAGTAGCAGACAATTAGTGTAGACAAATAGCTAAAAGTCTTCACTAATTTTCACCTACTTACCTTAAAATTTGGAGAAAATGGCAAAGAAATTCCACAGATCAGTTATTTACCAATAGTGACTTACTTACAGTTAAACTCTGAATTATTTTAAAGAAGTTAAGTTCTAATTTTTACCTAATTGTCATGAAATTTGAGAGTAATTTAAAAAAAACAAATTTCAAAAGTTTGTCTAATTATTGCCAATGGACTTTGTGGACCTGTAAAGTAAAGTGTTGCTCAAAAAGTTTCTTCAAAATTGTCACATAAATCATTTATTGATTCACCAATATTACTATGTATGAAACTTAATTAATGTAATTCCAACAACATTAAACTTATCTGACTGCGCTTTACCTGTTGTCCCTTCGGTCCTCGTGGGCCCAGTGGTCCCTCAGGTCCCTGTATTAAAACACTTAATTCATCATGAGGATAAAGTTCATGGTATTGGTTGAATAAGTGAAGTTGGCGATGCTCATACAATGTCACCCTTTTCTCCAGGAGTGCCACAGTCTCCTCTCTCCCCCTATACAGAAAATAAATATAAAAGATTACTTCCTTTGAAAAAAAAAAACAGGCTCTTGCATGTCCCTGGTGTGTTTAATATTTACCTTGTAACCTTTATAACCTGGACGCCCCTGTAAAAAAAAACGAGAACAGTTTTTCAGTTTTTCACTTCATCTCATAAAACGGTCCTGATGAGATGGGTGAGAATTTTTTTTTACCTCTGGACCATCACTTCCAGGTCGACCATTTAATCCAGGCTCCCCCTTTATGAAAAGACACCAAATTATATTAACCCGCATGAATTCATACACTAAACTTATGATTGATAATGACTTACCCGAGCGCCCTTTTGACCGGGTCCCCCTCTGAAGCCTGTGTCTCCTTTTCTACCCTAAAACATTAATTACTTTAATATTAGACACTCAAAGTCAAGTTGTTATTGTGAGTGTTTTGAGAAGTGTTTGGTATAAATAACTCACTGGACTTCCTGGTGGGCCCCTCTCTCCTCTTTCACACAAACACACCTGAGCCTGAGGACACTACAGGGCATTAAATACAAAGTCAGGGACGCCACTTACAACAAAGACTGTGAGAGGAGACAAGAGGCTGGAGTTAGAAGAAAGGAAAGAGTTAGCAAATACTAAGTTATTAGCAAGTTCTCGTTCTATCTGGGTGCACAGGGTTCGCTTGTTATTAACTGTGATGCTTTGCACAGGTTTGTCCTCAATTATATGCAGCCAAATCTCGGGCAGATTTTTATTTTGCGAAGGATTAGTCAACAATAAACTGTTGTCAGCTGTGCAAGTTAACACCAGAATCACCAATCAGTTTATCCAGTTATTAATATTTTTGTTTCCAAAGACCTGAAATGCCCATCTTTTCCAGGTCTCATCACTTTCGTTTTCCCATCTTGTTTCATTTTGTAGTAAAGTGTCTCCTCTTGTTTCAGAGCTTTACTTCCCTTCTTGATATGTTTCCTGCCTTTGTGATTGTTGTCCCTACCCTCACTGTTTTCACCTGTCCGATCACTTTGTGTATGAATAGTTTGTCTCCCTTTGTCCTTTACCTGTTTGTTCACAGAAGTCAGAGTCTAATATTAAAGTTATTCATTAAGAGTTCTTTGTTTAGTGTTTTTGAAATTAGTTTTTTTCCAGCGTTGCAGTGACTTTGTTTTGTTTCTTATTCTCCCTTTGCCAGAATTTTACTGCAATTTCTTTTTGTTAATACTTTTTCTCCCAACTCCAATAACCTGTCTTAATTTTCAACTTTTAAGTCATGCACCTGTGTTATTTCTGTTTTTCATCAAACCTAAATTGTATGTAAGCTGTTATGCGCCAGCCGCCACAAGGCGCTGGTCAGGACTTTAGCTCTGGTTAGATACAATGACCGTTTAATTAAGATACACCACCACCCTGACAATTAAGCTCTAGTTTTTTTCTGAAAAAAGACATTAAGTTTTCTGTAGGCTGTAAGCGCTTATACTGGCGTAAAGAGGACTGAAGGCTGTGGTGCTAGCTCTGATATTGGAAGCCTTACTTTAACAAATGATTCAGCAGTGCTGACAATTTCTTGCACACAGTTTTACAATTTCTACCTATTTCCCCCTGTTTGGACTAGCATTTCAAATGCTATCTTAAAAATAAGGAACCAGATTGTCATCTTTAGAAAGACAGGTAAGTAGGAATTTTTAAAAATCCTTCGGGAAGGTTCCCTCAGGAAACTCAGATTCCAGCAGCAGGTAACACTAGAGGATAAAGCTTAAATAGAACCATAACTTACAGAAAAGACAAATTAAATATGCCTAAAACTCATTCAAAAAAAAGAAAGTCATTGCTGCAAGTGAGGCAGTAACATCTTTAAAAGAAAATCTTAATCATCTGACTTCTTTTTGAAACCAAAAAACGTCCCTCTGTTGGCCATCAGAGGAACTGCATGTTTGAGTCACTCCCTCATTGGGTCATCTCTTCAACACTTTACATAGTCTATGATTGAAATAAATGTATAATAGAAGACAAACTTACCCCTTCAGCTGCGACAGCACTCTGTTGATAAAATATGAGACAAAGGTGGCATTAAAAGGTGATAATTTACAGATTTATTACAGATTCCTAATCACAGATCAAACTTAAAAGTTACTTTTCTATGGGTGTGATGTGTCTGGATTATCTATTTCATGTTTTCGCCCCCTTTCTCTGGAGGAAACAGATGTGAATGAATAATATCACACATTTTTGGAGAAAGCAGAACAAGCCCTGCCACTCTCTCCGACAGGCCCTGACCCTGACATTTCTGTGAGCGTGTGGAAAATGCAAAGCAGGCAGGAAAACCCCTCATGAAGACACAACTCTGTAACAGAAATGTGAACCCGCTGCGAGGACAGAAAGTGCAGGATAAAAAGCAGAACGTAAACACTCAGGAAAAGAAATTAAATTCTGCGGGGAGTGCATTTGTGCAACGACACGTGGGGGGATTTCTTTTCAGCGTCATTCAAACAGAGGAAGGGAGGACGTGAAATCAGTCGGTGATCAGTGGTGTTCAGTTGTGATTAAAGGTTTCAGACTCTGGGGCATCACTGGCACATAGTTGATAATCACTGAAGCATCTTCTTGCTGACAGTCTGCCACAGCGGCTGCTGCTATTATCTGGGAAGTTGCGCATTTGTAGGCTGACCTAGATCTTTTCACTCCATGTTTGGATAGGTTTAATTCAGATCTGGCTCAGTGTTTTCATTGTTGGGGTGCTGATCCTCCTGATATAAGGCTATGTCCACCTAAGAACCCTAATTATCTCTGCCATTCACAAATACATGGCTCTTTATATTGTTTTAATTATTTTATCAAGAGCGAGGCCACACAGAATTAGGTGTTTGGCATTGGCAGAGAAGATTTGGCAAATTTTCTCGTCCTACAAATGCACACTCCTTACAAATGTGGCACCATCCAAAATTCAACAGACTAACTGACTCAGATTTGTTGCCAAGAAACATTGTTGAGCCATTCTTATCTTAATGGTGGCTTTTTGAACAGCAATTTCACATTTTGTTTGTATTCTTTTTTTAACAACTTAAACTGGATCTCATAAAAGTGAATCACCATTACACATCAACTTGAATTAAAGCTTAATCCTTTTAATATTTTATCACATTATGTTAAAAATGCTCTTGCCTTTTTGTCATTAATAACACCAGTGACACAATGTGTGGGAAACAGCACAAAAAAGGTTGTTTTTAACAGATTTGATCAATTTTATCACTATTATACCTCAAACAACTTAACATGTATTTGACTACTTTTATTGAAATGACTGGTATTACCTACTAGTCAATCAAGATGGTGGAAATTTCAGGCAAAACCCACACTTCTTAACTCATAAAAATATCTGCTAATCCTACACCTTGATTATTTTTTTAAATCAAATTTACTTTCCCTTTACTTTAAACTCCATAACACCAGTAATACATCTCAAGTCTTCACATGAAATAACTAGTTAATTCTTAAAACTTCCAACTAATAACAAGAAAGTGCTGAGTTCCCTTGTGTTCTTCAAAATAAACCTTGTGCCCCAAGAGGGTTTTTGCAGGAACGCAGTAGTTTTTCAGAATAAAGGTTTTTACAAATAGTAACAACAGTGACATGAAATCAATAAATAGCTATTTTGTTGTAAATATTTTAATTAAAAGTTGATATTTTGTGTTTTAAGTATTATACTAAATAACTATGACACTTAACTTTGTATGATAACCTTTAAAACAGGAGAAAAACATTGATTGAAATTCTGAAAGTGTCACTAAACCCCAACTCCTTATCTGAGAAACATGTTACACTCATGACACTAGCAATGTTCTCTACAATATATTTTGAAAATGTGCATTAAAACTGGCTTATATATGTTTTAATAACAATAACAGACTTTGGTTGCAACAAAATATCTATATTTTGTGTCATTGTCTAACAATTTTAAACGTTTTTCCTGCTGAATAATATAGGGACAGGAAAGCCACTATTTTCATACAACAACCATGTTACAAGGAAGAAAATAAAAAAATAAAAAAACGTTTGCCTTTAACACAAAGTTTGTTTTTGTTGCATCAGTTGCACAAAGACTACCCTACATGTCTTAAAGCTGTAGTAGCAAACTTTCATCATGTGTTGATTTTGGCGCCCCCCTGTGGACAAAGTGGATCTCGTTATCTCATTGCTTATCTCGCCTTTTTCTTGTGTTCACGTCCCGTATTTCTTGCCCAATATTTCATGCCTATGAACAATATTACCTGGCGATAAAAAGTCTCTTGAAGCCACACTCACCATCTCTTTGAGCAGCCTCTCCTCAAGCTGAGGGTTGAGAAGACTTTGAACAAACTGCTGCGCCGGCGTGCTCGCCACAGCCCGTAGCTTGGCGTTATTCTGGCTCTGTTGAGCAATGTCCGACAAACCCACGGCAAAGAACTTTATGCCGTGACCTTTGGCCTCTGCTGCAGCTGAAATCACATCAGGGTTACGTGGATGGTCCACCCCATCCGTCATTAACACGGCGACCCTGACGCTGTCCGGCGGCGTCTCCTGCACCAGCAGCTGTGAAGCGTTGGTGATGGCGTAGGTGGTGTAGGTGCCGTGGCCGATGTAGTTCATGGTGCTGACCTGGCTGTGGAACGAATCAAGGTCTTTCCAGTCTGAGAATCTGTGCTCCATGGACACAGAGCTGCTGTACTGAAGAGCAGCCATTCGCATCTTCAGAGTCCAGCCGGCGACCTGCAGCGTGGCGAGGCGGGTGCTGAAGCTCAACACGAAGGCCTTCTGTTTCTCAAACAGGAAGATTGTTGCACTTTCTGAGCTGTCCAGGATGAAAGCCACCTCAAATGAACATGTCAGACCTGCAACGGGGAGGACAGAAAGAAAAAGTCAAACAATGAGTCACAATTCTGCAAAAGAAGGCCAGAGAGTCTGCAGTGGGTTTAAGCTCTATGGTCATTTTTCTAAGAAAGTTTTGTTATGCCTGTTTTCCTGAAAGTGTGATATTAGTTTGCTTTTGTCAATAAACAAAGCCGCTTATATTTATTCTGCTTTCCAATGAACCAGCCTGTGTTCATAGTAATTTAAGCAGAACAAAAGTGGGAGGTAGTTCTTCTGTGTTACTTAAGCAGGAGTAAACAACACACCTGCAAAAACTCCCAATGCAGTCAACTGGTTTTATTTAATGTGCACTATTTTTGAAATATAAAATGGCTGAGAGACAAATGCCATGGTATAGTTTGTCAGAAAAATGTGTTATTGACGTGTTTTTTTAAATTCCTTTTTCTCAATAAAATCAAAAATAAGAACAGTCAGCAAATGTCGGCTTTAGGACTCAAAAGTCCCACGTCTTTCTTAATATTAAATGTAAACAAGAAATCAGTAAAACAAACACTAACATAAATAAACAAGACTCAAAAGCTTTGTCTCCTCACTTGACCTCTACATGTTCTTCATCTTCACTTTCCCTGACTTCCTTGACTACCTGCTCATTTCATTAATACAGAATATGACACGTCCATCGATGATGTCGTGGTTCCCGAGCTGGAACCAACTTTTTTCTGGTCTTAACACGTTGGTCGATTCAAATTCTGGGTCAGGAACAAGAACCAGCACAGAACCATGTCAGTGTGAAAGCTCGTAATCATGCCAGAAAATACAAACGTGCATCATTTCATCTCAGAGATTTTGTTCTCTGAAGCAAAAACATCTGGGTTGCATCTCCTCTGCACTTCAGATCTTAATTAGAAAATTGTTTTGTCTCATATAATTTATTATAAGTAGAGATTTTATCTACCTGAGATTCAAAAGATGCAGATTCTCATTTAGTGATTTCTAATTTTCCCCAACTGTGGAGGGCACATCATACTCTCCCAACTCACCAGCTTAAGTTGAGCATTTTACATAAATTTGTTTCCACATTAACTTGGGTAAATCAACTAACAGTTTGGTTTTACATAACCAAAATTTAATAAACAGAGTGTTTTACGCAACCTTGAAACTTACCTTTTTGTCCCATCTCACATTTTTTATTGATATCAATGATTCACGGCAAAGATTGTTGTTCTTTTTTAGCCAACTCAAGTCTACAAATGGATCAATTTATTCTCTATTATGCACAGCTGTATAACATGAACATGAATCTGTATGATTCATCTGTTTCCTCCCCCTCCTCTTTTTTCTTCCCTCTTTCCAAGTCAAGAACATTTATAGTGGCTTAACATCTTCTTATTTCTTTGTATTTTTTGTTTAGTCTGTGAAGTTGTCCTGAGCACAAAGTCAGTAAAGAAAAGAGAAACTATTGTTTGAATCGGTTGCTATTTTCAGTGTTCTCCTCCATAACTTGATATGTGTTTGTTATTACTTGGAGAAAGTCTGTTCCTCCCACCTGAGACACCCACAGCAGTCTCAGTCTCAAAGGCCTGACCTTCAGCACCAACATGCGGATACCTCATATAAAAGAATTACCATTTCCTCCGTCGTCATGCAGCCTGTAGCTGTTGCTGCGTCCTGTGTTTCTTCTCTGGCCTGTGGCCTCGTGTGTGAGAGCCAACAGCAGAAGGCAGAGTGCCACTCTTTTCCTCAGGTTTCCCCAAAGCAACATCTCCATCCTAGCAGGAAAAAAAACAAAAAACAGTTACAAGACTTATGACAGGGGGGATTTTAACTGCAGTTCATTTAATACAGGAAATGTTCTGCCAATTCTATACGATTTACATGTTTATATGCTCACATTATGCTTCCTGATGTAAAAACCACACCCAAACAGGGAGCTGTGAAGCTGCAGTTTATGCAAGTGACATAAAAAGATTACCTTCATGCAGGAAAATTGTGCTGTTACTGAAAATGTGCTTCATGCCTTTGATTTTACTGTGCCAAAATAAGTAAATGTATGTAAAAACCTGAGTAAAATCCTAATTGGTGTGACAAATTACAAATCCTGCTTTCTTAATGCAATGTATCATATAATCCAGAGCATGTAAACAAACTCATCTAAATGTAAAGATATTTCTATGCTGCATGGTTATTTAAAATGAACTGTTTAAACTGTTGCACATGCATAAAAGTTGTTATTCAAACTCTTACACGACACTAAAAGTGATAAAATGGAGAGTGCTGACTGAATAAGGCATGCAAAGTGGAGAAACAAATAAATATTTTTACCTAGAATCTCATTTGGCTGCAGCCGGTGCTCGTGTTCCTGTCAGCTGCGGCTTTTTGGAGGGCATTTCTGCTCGGAATCTGCTGCTATACCGGGCAGAGATAAACTGAGCACCATGAGATCATGGGTTGATGCGCTGTGAGTGTAGCCGGGGGCTCTGGGGCCGCTCCAACATTTCAGCGCGGCTCCTGCTCAGGGATTCATGAATGACCGAGGGGAAGCTTTATTTTCCTAACTCTCCCGCTCACTGACACAATGAAGCAAGACCTTTATTAACATATTATGATGATGTCTGCATAAACGAGGTGGATGCTTCTAACAAGGATGGATCTTAAAAATGGAGCAGCCAAAACTTAACATGCTGAAATTTAAAAGTTATGAATCAGTCATGTTTCTTTATAGTTTTTCTCACATGGAGAGACCAACTGTGTTATGTTCTGTACAAGTTAACAACAGGGGTTCAAAGAGTTAAAGTTCTCTGTTTTGCTTTTGGTTTGTTGCGCATGGAAACTGTTTGGATGCTTATGCGTAAAAGTCCCACATGTGCTTATTCTACTTTTCCAGTGTCGCCCACTGATGAGAAAAACAGACTATTTGTAGCATGATTCCCACGTACTACAATAATAGTCATTAATCATTCAAAATTCATGGTTTGCAGCTGTAAAGCGGTAATGTGCATTCGAGATTATGTGAAAATCGATTAATTTCCGGGTTTAAAATGATTCAACAGAGAGCTAAATTTAAAAGTACAATTCACATGGGCTGTTCATCAAAACGATGGGATTTGAATTCCTATCTTCACTGTCCTCGTGCAATTTCAATAATTACGGCGCCCTCTAGTGGTTCCCTATCGGTACATCAAGGACAGGCTTTGCAGTAGTGTTGCCAGATTGGGGTCGCCTAGAATCCAAACGGGGTCCACTGAAATGTCAAGTAATTGCTTGAAAAAAATACTGAACAGCTGCATTATATGTTTTGGTATGTCATTAGCATGTTTTAATGAAGTATTGTAGTACTTTTAGCATTTTTATTAAGAATTTCAGTGTTTTATTATTAAACAAATTGGCATAACATTATCAATTTTCTTATTATTTATTTTACAATCCAAGCAATTTGTTTTCTATTTGTATTTCCCAGATTGAGTATTTTAGCATTTTAGGCAGCAATTAACGTTGCAATACTGAACTTTGGGCTGTTTGTTTCTTATCTGTGTCTATAATCATATTTAACTACCACTACGCAACTTTTGTTAAACTACCTCATTTGGTATCTGCATCTTTGCAATACTCACCACTACACTCTTACTCAATATACAATTTTTCAGCCTGTAAATATTAAGCTTGTCTTTTTGCAATTCTTTTGTGTTTATAGGTGTCGATAATACTCTACATGCAAAATTTTTATCATTTCCCTTTTCATGCCTTACTATTACCTGTACAAGAGAGCACAGTATACCAAAGGAAATTCCTTGTATGTTCATTCCTTGTATGTTCATACCTGGCCAATAAAGTTGATTCTGATTCTGATTCCGAAGTCTATGTTCTGATCAGGAAAAATAAAATTGTCACTTTGTGCACTATTTCTGGCTACTCTGTATTTACAACACAGTATACAAAACATAAAAAAAATATACAATAATAATTTTACAAAAAAATAAAATATAAATAAAAAGAAAATTGTCTGTGGGGTCCCCAGAAATCTGTGATGTATAAATGGGGTCCCCATCCAAAAAAGGTTGGGAACCACTGAGTCAGATCTGGCAACCCTGGTTAACAGGGCAACGTACCGGATGTGGTAGCAATTGACAGTTCAAGCACCTCGGACATATTTTGATGTAACACACAACACTCTCTGGGTTTGCAGATTCCCCTTGACGACATGTGTGTGCTGAATCATAGCTCACATGCTCGTTCAAATAGACTGTATAGTTGTAAGTAACTCATCATCTCTTATATTACGTATTATTCCGTGTTATTCTGTTAGATTTGCCTGCGCGAGCTCAACGGTGACGTGAAAGCTCGCCCTTCACTTGTTAGCATTAGCATAGTTAGCATGTCAACAAACTTGGAACTTAAAGTTAGAATTACTGCTTAACTTTAGCACCTGGTTTGTTATATACATTTACTTGGTAAAATGGCTTTTTCATTGCCTGTACGGTTTTATCCGCAAAGCAGTTACCATTTGGTTAATTAGCAACCTACTCTCCAGAATCCGCAGCAGCAATAAAAAGTGTTACACCACGGAAAACTCATCGAAAGGTTCTGTCAACAATCCTAAAAATGAGTTTTTTTTTTCATTCTTAAGAAACTTAAACGAAATATCTCTTACAGATTAACAGCATATTATAAGGTGGAAGGGCTAATAAAAAAGATTGAAGCTGTTTCCAGGCTACAGTATCCAGAAGCCGGTGTTTCGGTTCGATTGGTGACCCTGTAAACAAGCGACCTCTGCCTGTTTTTGTAGTTACAGTCGGTGAACTTAATCTAAACCCCCCAGAAAGAAAGACCATCCCCTACCCGGCCTCTTGGAGATCCTGGAAAAATACCCAAAGATACTTATAGACCATATAGCAGCTTAATAACACAAAAATTTATTTGACATACTCCCTTTCTATTTGAAGTACAAATTTTCTACACTGTAAATATAAATTATGTACAGAAGGCTGCCACTTAAAGAATATAAAAATGCATCTCATCTGTATCTGAGACTTAGAGTTTTTATT
This sequence comes from Thalassoma bifasciatum, assembly GCA_008086565.1. Lineage (NCBI taxonomy): Eukaryota > Metazoa > Chordata > Actinopteri > Labriformes > Labridae > Thalassoma > Thalassoma bifasciatum. Next base: position 177,711 of record RPOG01000894.1, on the reverse strand, counting down.
TCAATGTTTTGAAAATTTTTAATATTTCGACTATTTACTCACTGAATTTTGATTCTTTATTTCAGTTTCGAATCAACTCAAAATTTGAACACTTTGTCACAAAATTTTTACTTTTTTCTTCAATTGCAACTTTTTCCTCTACAGTTTGACTGTTTTTCTTTTTAAATTTTCCTTGAAATCTAAAAAATTTGACTTTTTCTCTTGTAATTTGAACTTTGTATCTAAAAAAATTGGAATTATTTGTCACAGTTTTGACTTTTTATCTCAGTTTGGACTCTCATTATTTGGACTTTTCATTTCAAATTTGACTTTATCTCAGAATTTCAACTTTTTTCCTCAGAAGTTTTCCTTTTTAATTTTACCTTCTTATCTCAAAATGTTGCCTTTGTATCTCAAAGTTTTGAATTCTTATCTTGAAAATTTGACCTTGTATGGGCCAAAATAAATTCTCAATGAAGTGAAGCTTTCATTTTTATTTTTTTAATGGGCAGAAATGGGCTTCGATAATAACGCCTCACTACACACTTAAATAAAAAGGAAAGAATATATGTATGTCTCTTGCAAAGAAAAAAATAATCCCTCAAAATCTTGGTTAAAGTTTAATTTAGATAAGATAAGATATACTTTTTACATCCCATGAGAGGAAATTCATAATTTTAAAGAATTTCTAAAGTAATTGTACTTGTGATCCGGAACATTCTATGTGGACAAAAATAGAATTGTACAGAGTGAAGCATTACAGGACTGGATGCAGTTGATGGAGGTGGAGAAGATGAGCTCAGCATCACATTACTAACTTTTCTCAAAATGCTGCTGTATCAGAAAATATGAGTCATTATTTTTAGGTGATGATATATTCATTCTATTTCTGTCAAATTTCCAGGTTGTAGAAAAAGGATTTCCTTGAGATCCTTTTAGCTGCTGCTGAATCATGAGTGGCTCCAAGCCGGACATCCTGTGGTCCCCTCACCACCCGGACCGATACGTCATCTGTGACTCTGAACTGGGACTGTATCGTATTGGACCAGCGGGTACTGCAGAAACCAAAGCTGGAACACTCCCTCTCTCTGAAGAAACTGCTGCTACTCTACTCGCCATTAACTCTGACACCCCTTATATGAAATGTGTGGCCTGGTATCCAAAACACGAGCCAGAGTGTTTGCTCGCCGTGGGCCAGGCTAATGGCCGAGTGGTGCTCACCAGTCTGGGTCAGAGCCACAACACCACATGTAAAGAACTGGTGGGGAAAGAGTTTGTACCCAAGCACGCTCGCCAGTGCAACACTTTAGCGTGGAACCCAGTGGACAGCAACTTGCTGGCTGCTGGGCTGGACAAACACAGGGCGGACTTCTCTGTCCTCATATGGGACATCAGCAGTAAGTTTTCCCCTGAGGCGAGCGTCACAGCGGAGAAGATTCGTCTCTCATCTGTAGACTTGGACTCGAGCTCAGTTGTGACTAAACCGTTGTACGAGTTAGGTCAGAATGATGCTTGTTTATCCCTCTGCTGGCTGCTCCGTGACCCAAAGCTGCTGTTGGCTGGTATGCACAGAAACCTTGCAATATTTGACCTCAGAAACACCAGTCAGAAAACATTTGTCAACACCAAGGCAATCCAGGGAGTGACGGTAGATCCGCACTTTCATGACCGGGTGGCTTCTTTCTTTGAGGGCCAGGTGGCCATCTGGGACCTGAGGAAGTTTGAGAAGCCTGTGCTGACGCTAACGGAGCAGCCGAAGCCGCTCACTAAGGTACGAGTATGGAGACAGATCAGGCTCAAAATTCACAAATGCACACAGAAGGATATACAAATGTATTTCTGATTCACACTCGGGCTGAACGATTGACAAAAATAATTTGATTGTGATTATTTCTCCCTATATTGCAATTGGGATTTATTGTGTGATTATTTTTAGGTTCCCTATCTTTTGTGTTGTTGATATCAATTGCAGGATTGAAGGGGACGATATATGATATTTATATTTTCATGTTGGATAAGAAAAACATAAATGACAGAGAAAAATTGGATTTAAAGAAAAATTCCACAAAAGGAACTTTGTGTGCATATACAGGTACATCTGAAACATCTCACTCAAGCCTTATTTCTGGAAATGTTGATGATTATGGCTTACAGATAATGCTACTTTCTGACCATTTTCCAAGTTTTCTCTCAATTTTCAACCATTTTTGCTGCCTTTTGACTATTTTCACCACCTTACACTTTGTTTAATGGCCACGTCTTGAGGTTTTTGCCACTTTTCATCACTTAGATTGTTGCTTTTGCAAAGGTCGATTTCAACAATTTGGTTCTGTGATTGAGCAGGGCTGACAAACACTGGTGTAGAGCATAAAACATCAACTACAAAAATTTTATCTGGTATTCTGACACATTTAAGGTTAAATGAAATATTGCACTTTCAGTGATTAGAATATTGCAGCAGGCCACACTGCAATTTAATCTAATTCCCAATTAATTGCCAAGCCCTAATTCACACAAAACTATATATTGTTCTATATAATGTAAAGAAAATCCATAAACACAATAAACAAGATTCACAAACCTGTATCTGTACCTGTATCTAGCAATTCACATTAGTATGGTGCATTTACAAACTGTCATTAGAGAATCTTATTTTTTTTCTTGTCTTTTTTTCTGATTCCCTATAGGAGTCACTTTTTGATGATATGAGCATGAGTTCAATTAGGATATGATCTATTTTTCCAGGTGTTTCTTGATTCTAGAGATGTAGTTTGTTTAAGATAATATTTTTTAAAGACATTGTCAGTTCATATCTTAACACTCTCCTTTCTGACATTAGGTTGCTTGGTGTCCAACCCGCACTGGCCTGCTCGCTACATTGACACGAGACAGCAACATTATCCGTCTGTATGACATGCAACACACTCCCACACCCATCGGGGACGAGACAGAGCCCACCATCATCGAGAGAAGCGTGCAGCCCTGTGAGAGCCAGATCGGCAGCTTCGCCTGGCACCCGTCCTCCCAGAACCGCATGGTGGTGGTGTCTGCAGCCAATCGCATCATGACTGACTTCACCGTGTTTGAACGCATCTCGCTGGCCTGGAGCTCCACCACGTCGCTCATGTGGGCGTGTGGCAGACACCTTTACGACTGCGTGGAGGACGGGGCCGAAGGGGTGGAGAGCGTGATCGAGAAAGATATCGCCACTAAGATGAGGCAGAGGGCTCAGTCCAGGTACGGGCATGACACGGTTCAGGTGTGGAGGAACCACCTGCTGGCGGGAGGAAATGATCCACAGCTCAAGTCTCTGTGGTATGACCTCTTCTATATCCTTGAAAACGATGACGTGATACTGTCATCATGTTTATGCTGAGGGAGTTTATCCTTTTCTTCTCCATCAGCTGTGCTTTTTATTGTTATAATATTGTTGAACTGTCACATCATAACTTTTCCTATATGAGCATCACATATGAAGCAATGTGCAGAGGATATGGAGCTAAAGTTGCAGGGGAACAAACAGTCTACAGTTTATTCTGGTATCAAGAACATCATCAAGACCAGCTCAGGTAAGTCACAGGCGTACTGCAACACCTGTACACGTTATTAAGGCTTGAATATTCATTTATTAATGTTCTTTTTATGCTTCTTTTAGGCACGACAGAGAGCCGCAGGTGCTGGAGCGGTTCAGACCGTCAAACAGATGTACCACGATACCTCAGCGAGGAGCGCTTCCTCGCCTTACGGCTCTGCGGCTGGATTGGTCGGAGTCCGGACATCGACGTGGAGATTTTCCTGCGATCTCTGGAGCAGGAGAGAGAGTGGGAGCGGGCAGCAGCTGTGGCGCTCTTCAACCTGGACATCAGACGGGCGATCCAGATCCTCAACAAGGGAGCGTCTGCTGAGAAGGGTGAGTGCTGCAGCTCTGGTGAGGGAGAATAGGTGAGGAGGCGGGAAAACTTTGAATCAAGTGAGGTGTTGGCTCTTACTGGAAACACACTATTGTACTTTAAAACCAAGATATTTAAACATTGCAGTCATTTGAAAAAGACATCATACAGTTTTACTACAAATGTGCTCTATATGGTTACCATTGTTTCGAAAACACATGTCAAAATGTGTTTTCCACTGTTGATGAATTTGCATTAGAACAGTTGAAGTTATGCTTGTAACCGAGTGGTGTTGGTGATACATTCCTTGAGATGATTTTTGCCTCTTATCTTCACTTGATACAGCATGGCCTTCAAGTGCACCCAAAGATAACCAAAGATAATCAAACCCATCTTCTAGCGTGTCTGAAACATAAAAAAAAATATACAAAATACATTTTCCTATGAATGCAAACTTATGGCCCACCTTGTATATGCACTTGAGCGGACAAGAATCTCTTTCAGTGTTGGTCAACTGGCTGATGAGGATAAGAAATTTAAAGGTTTGGTCAATTTTCCATTAATTATCTCTTTAGTTTTTAAAGGCATTTTAATTCTGGAATGTACAAATACAGTCTTAATTCAAGTGTAAAGTAAAGTAAAGTAAAGTTTAGTTTATTAATTTGCACATGATAAAACAGATAGCATTTACACAATAAGTATAGAAAGCATTATGCAGGGGAGGTCAGAAGCCATGAAGGTTCATCAAAATGACCTTGAAGCTGAATGTTTCTGATCGATGGGTTTTTACCTCTCCCTCCAGCCACAAAAACATCACACCCAGATGTGATTGACTTAGTTTAATAACTCTCAAACTTTGTTCTTTGAGTTTGATAATGTGAATGTGTCTCCGTCATCTCCTGGTGTTTCAGTTTAAAAAGTGACCCTGTAAACTGGCGACCTTCAGCAGCACGTGTGAGTAGATGATGTGTCACAGGAACTGTGTCATTTCTGGGAATATTTTAGCTGGAACTAAGATTTTCTGGACCCTCTGGTTGAAAAACACCTTTCATAAATTTCAAACATGTCTAATTTCTCTTTTTTTGCCTGATAAAAACAAAACAAACATCAGCCTGAAGTTATGAAATAGTTGCAGGCACATTGTTTTAATTAAAATACATTAAGAAATTAACCCATGATTGCCCTGAAAGTGTTTTAATGTTGTTTTGGCTCATTGTAGTGTGATTTAAGTTACAACAAGGCAGAGACAAAAAGTCAAAGAAACTCTCACTTTGAGAAAACCCGTTTCCTCTCCAATTCAGTACAATGTGTCATCAAATATGTCACTGTACCATCCTGATAAACATTAGCCGCCTGTTGTTTTCCCTCTGAGCCTTCCACCAAATGAATTTAAGATGTCCAGGAATTCCAAACATGTAACAGCAGGAGACTCTTGTTTTTCACACAACACTCGTTTTGTATCAGCTGTGCTGCTTTTCACACTGAGCTGGAGTGAAAATGGAGAGAACACTGTTGTTTACACACGTCTTGACAAAGAAAAATTCCACCAATGTAGGTCAAACGCTTTTCTGCTGTGTGCTCTAATGAGTGTTTCCTGAGGATGACTGATGGGGTGAGTCATTAGATAAGGTGTGTCAACAGAGCCTGCTCCACAGTTACAGTGTTTTCTCTCAAACTCTTGCACCATCACTTTGGCCTCAGAAAACCTTTATTAACATGTTATAAACACTGAATAAACACAAGGCTGTGGAAAAACAGGATTTTATGACTCTTGGAGATCTCCCATGACTTTGTTTTGATGCTTCTCTCTGATTTAACCTGCAGCTTTGTCAAAAGAGATGAAGTAAAAGAGTTTTCCAATGTCAAATCTCCACCATCAGATCCCCTGTGTTCTAGTTACAGTAAAGATTTGGCTGATTGTGTAAAAACCTGCTTGTCTGACTCCTTGTGTTTCACAGGTGACCTGAACCTGAATGTAGTTGCCATGGCTCTGTCAGGCTACACAGATGAGAAGTCCTCCCTGTGGAGAGAGATGTGCAGCTCTCTGAGGCTGCAGCTGAAGAACCCCTACCTGTGCGTCATGTTTGCCTTTCTCACCAGTGAGCCTGGAGCCTACGATGGCGTGCTGGTACTGGAGCTCTTATTATCACAGATTTTATGGATCTGTTACAGACACGAATGAAGCAAGTGGGAGAGAAGTGTCTTAACTTGGCACAGTTTACAGCTTGGATGTGATGAGGTGTTCATGCAAGAGAAGAAAACTCACGATCAGGAATAGTTTGAGGCTGTTCAGTCCAAAGTCAGACACATGACAGAGGTTTTACTAAGACTTGGTGCTTTTCCATCTGAGGTCTGATACCTTGCTCAGTAAGTTTACATGCAGCTTCAGAAATTAAACTATGAGCCTTGTCAGACTAAGATCGAACTAAGCATAACTCTATGGACACACATAGGTAACACGATTGCAGAAGCAGAGTGAGGCCGTGACTTTATGATCAAGCTATGACCATTTAAATGTACTGACTATTAAAAATGAGACTGTCCTAAATTATACACTGTATACATGCACCTCAGGATCACACAAACAAATCTCAAAAACCAAACTCAATAGTAATTTAACCCTTGTATTTTCTCTGCACTGTCTGTTCTGACTGATCTTAAATTACAAGGTATAAAATTTCTCCAAATCTTTTGTTTCTCCTTTTTAGTTGGGATGTGTCCAACATATTCACATATATTAAACAATTACTTTTGCAGTATAAAACGTTGTAGTCCTGATTTATATAAAAGTATAACTCTTTTTTTTAGAATAAAAAAGCTGAAATTTTGATTTTTTTTCACTGAGGTTATTATCAGAGGTACATGTTGATGTATCATCACAGGTGTATGTCAAAATGTAGGCAGGGTATTGTTTTTTTTAATGGCTGCAAGATGCTATTAACTTTTTAAAACATAATTTAACTAAAATAGTCATAGATAATTTTACATGCAAATAGCATAGTGTGGAATCCATGTAACTTTTAAGCAATTTCATCACTTTTAAAATCAGGTCAAACTGAACTGAAGGCAACAGGTGGGTTGAGAAAAGACGAGAGGTTAAGCGCTCTCTTGCAACCAGTGTGTTATGATTTATGTAATGTGAACATATAAAGTGATTTGCCTTGTTACAGATTTTATTTTAGTTGCCTGGTATGTTTTCCCCAAAACCTTCTCCTTCATCTTCTATCTCCTCCTTGCAGTTGTCCATCATTTTGACTGAGATACCAAAGTATTTAACATTGAAATGATAAAAAGTTCTGTCTGCATTTCAGTACGAGAGCAGTGTTGCTGTGCGAGACCGGGTTGCCTTTGCCTGTATGTTCCTCAGTGACGCCCAGGTAACGTACACAAAGCCGATCTTTCAGCAGCAGATTAAATGTTCTTGTAACGATACTGAAGTTGTGCATACGTCTTTGGATTTATGTGACTTCAGCTGCCTCGTTACATCGACAAGCTGACGAATGAGATGAAGGAGGCTGGAAATCTGGAGGGCATCCTGCTGACGGGGCTGACTAAAGATGGTGTAGACCTTATGGAGAGCTACGTGGATCGCACGGGGGATGTGCAGACGGCTAGCTTCTGCATGCTGAAGGTACACAAACACAAAAGTGTGCAATGCAATGTGCAAACTAAGGGGTCATTTACTCACTTAGAAGATGGCTGCTTGTATCCCACCCTAGGAATTTTACTTTTACAGTTTGTGCACATTTCTTTATGTTATGTGTTTAGGATTCTACTGCAGACATCATGAATTTCATGCAGTTAAAATAACTTGGATTTGCTGCAAGTGACAGTGAGTTAACCTCAGGATACAATGTTTAAAAACCAACCCTTTAAACTTCAACAAAAGAAAAGTATCTGTCAGTCTGAATGCTTCGCTGGAAAGTTCTCGGCACATGCTAAAACTTGCTTGTTCATTTCTAAGAGGTCACAGCTGTTATTCTTTACATAATTGCCTCCTTTTGAATGGCATGAAGCGAGTCTCATTGGAGTCGTTTGTGCTCGTGTTCTTGTTTCTATAAAGACATACTAAAGCAAATACAGTTGTTAAACAGGTCTGTAACTTTTTAACGTGCTGTAGAACATCTTTTCCTGTTCTAACCTGCTTATGAATAGACTTTACAAAGCATCCACCTCCTGCGCAGAGACTGGATATGCCTCATTTATATATTTGAGTGTACATTTTAAAACACACACTGCACAGGAGTGATGTCTGCAGGCAAACACAGGGAGGGTTCAGACAGTTTGGCTTTTATTTTGGCTCCATCACCTCTTTGTTTAAAGAGAAACAAATTTCTCCTCCAGGGTTCCCCGAGTGACGTGTTGAAAGACCCTCGGGTCCAATGCTGGATCGAGAACTACCGCAACCTGTTGGATGCGTGGAGATTCTGGCACAAGCGAGCCGAGTTCGACATCCACAGAGGAAAACTGGACCCAAGCTCCAAACCACTTGCTCAGGTATGGAAGATGGAAAGAGTGTGAGCTCATCATCCTGATATTCTCAACACGAACCATTGATCTAAAGACACACACACACACCAACAAAATGACATCATAGCTAAAAGGACACTTTGTACAGTTAAAGAGAAGTCTTTTCTTCACAATAAACAGTGAAAACAAACGTGTCCATTTGTTGTCAGCTCTGAGTATTTCTGGTCTTTTTGAGAGACAAAATCTGTCATGACCAAAAATTTGAAGTGATCATGATCGAGTTAATGTTCACTTAGCTGTCATGTGAAGTTTCAAGTCATAACTTTCATTTGAAATCCCTTTACCGGGTCACTAAAGTGTCTCTGCTTCAGACTGATTGTACTGCCCCTGACAGCAAAAGGTAGTCTTGTACCAGGTAATCTGAGTGTAAGCCAAGCTCATATCTCTTAAAATAAAACCATAAAGACATGTTCTAGTTAGTGATCTTTGTTTTCGTCTTTTACATTGAAGGGAGCTGTTTCACACAGTCCATAAACTACACATTTGTGATCCTTGAGGAAGTTTTTATGGTACCATATACACTTGTTGCCGCATCACTGATGTTCCACTATTCACAGCTCGGTTAGATTATTACTGAATTATCTAATCCTTATCTTCCTCTCACCCCCAAAGTGAAAGTCTAACAGCTGCTGAGTGTGTACTTGTTCGTTTTAACCTTCATGTTCACCGGTCCTTATCAGCCGACCTTTGTGTTTGTTCTTGTGTGACAGGTGTTCGTGAGCTGCAACTTCTGTGGGAAGCCTATTTCTTACAGCTGCTCCTTGATGCCACATCAGGGCCGCGGTTTCAGCCAGTACGGTGTGAGCGGCTCGCCGACAAAGTCCAAAGTCACAAGTTGCCCAAGCTGCAGGAAGCCCCTGCCTCGCTGTGCCCTCTGCCTCATGAACATGGGCACACCTGTTTCTAACTGCCCAGGTAAACTTTTGAGCTTGTAGACTGATGCGTAGCTGATCTTCACCATCAAAGACCACCATCTTAGATCAGCTCAAGTGCCTTCAGTGTCTAACTGAGCAGTGGAGACTTTGATCAGTATTAAAAAAGCAGCTTCACTTAGCACTTCTTTATAAGCCTCACATAAAAGCATGGACACAAATCACACTGACAGCCAATTTTTGGTTTCTCTCTTTCTGCAGGAACAGGGAAGTCAGATGAGAAGATGGACCTGACAAGGGAGAACAAACTCGCTCAGTTTAACAACTGGTTCACCTGGTGTCACAACTGTCGACATGGAGGCCACGCAGGCCACATGCTCAGCTGGTTCAGGTGAGACTCAGCACGACCTGCACATGTGTAGTTGTCAGGCCTGTGTGAACATACATGCTGCTGTAGTCCATGCACCTTTTGTCCATTGAACTCTGACCCAGTCTGTTTGTCACTGTTTATACTGCAGACTGTGATGTGGTCAACTGTAATCCTATTATTAAAAGTCCTGTTTTATACATTATGTGTGATCTCTCTGTCTGTGGTTATCATTGAAGGCTGAGTGATTTCGCTGGTCTAAATAAAGTCGCTAAAGCTCTTAAGTACCAGTAAATGGCCTTTACAGAGATTTGTCCTTGTTAAGATCCTGTTGAGAAAGATGGCTCTTCTTCCACCCTTTTTGAGGGAAAAGATAATCCCCTGGTTTCACTAGATGAAGCCTTTATTTATCCTTCAGTAAAAATAGTACTACAAATAGAAACAATCCACCTCTGGAAAAAAACAAAAAATAAGGTCTTTTTTTACTTTTCAGTGTGTGAAATATAAAATTTAACAATTGAAAACTGGTTTTAAAAGTCCTTCAAAGAAAACTATGCTCTTAAACTTTTTCATCTTGTCATGGTTTTTAAAATGGATTTTTTTTAGGTCTCTGTCTTTTCTTGGTCTTGGTTGGTCTTAGTCTTGGTCTTGACTTGGTCTCTACTCTCAAAAATGTTGATCTGGACTTGGTCTCAGTGCATTCTTGCCCGGGCAAATCTCAGTCTTGGATTGTGTGGTCTCAAGTACAACACTAGGTTTCTGACTTTTTCTGTTCTAAACTCAACCAACTTGAAGTTTATCTGCTTTATATTCCACTGTGACACAGATGGACAAAAGCAGAGACATGCTGGTCTAAGTAAAGTTATTTTCTTAGCTATAAAGTATTTTTTTGAATTACAAGAGATTCCTGCAGACAATAGAGTATTGCCCATTGAATGAAATAAAAGTAGACTGCAGTTAGGCCCTTCAGTAATCCGTCAACCAGGATGTGCAAACGTTCACTTCACCCATTGTTTCCATGTTTCTCTCAGACTCCATGTTGTTTTTTTAATTGACCCACTGTCTGTGTGTCTGTTACAGAGACCACACAGAGTGCCCAGTGTCGGCTTGCACGTGTAAATGCATGCAGCTGGACACCACAGGGAACCTGGTGCCTTCAGACAGCAGCTAAACAGGAGACGCCTGTCGGAAACTGAAGCCAAACACCAGCATGAAGCCAGCCAGCGCAGGTTCACTGCTGCACCCGCTGCACCGACAACTGGCCAAGGGATGAAGGGTGCCAGCAGCATCCTCCTCTGGTGCTGCTGCTTGAAAAGAATGACTTACTGTTAAGTTATAGTCTAGTGAATGTAATGTGTGTAACAGAGCCCTATATGAAGAAGGGAGGCAGTGTGTGTTACTGATCTCACTAACTGAATCAATGACAGAAAGGGAGCAAATGCAAACTCACTGCTCTGCTAATAAAAATCCCACTCAGGAGAAACACAAGAGGCTCTGCTGTAATCAGCCTCTTCTAATCTAACCTGAATCAGGCTTATAGTTTTATTGTAACCTATGAAAGAAGATAAATCCAATGTTCACTCTCACATCAGGGTTTGAAGATGTGATCACAGGTGCCAACATGTCTATTTTGTGGCTTGTGTTTTAATATTTAACGTCTTTTGTTTGTCTTATGAAAGGATCTTCACATACCTCATGAAAGTTTTGTTCAGAGGGTGAAGGACGGTCACCCGGCGAAGTCGCGCACAATAAGAACGCTCTTGCTCTCTTCGTGTTTGTGCCACTCTTCGTCTGGCATTGTGGAGGGAAGGGAGGGCTTCCAGTGTGAGGGTGGTTTAGGGGGCAAAGGAGGATGAGGGATTGGGGAAGGTAGGAGGCGTAGGGTGAGGGGTGGATGAGTGGGAGGGTGGAAGGGTGCGTCTGTATTCACCAGCCCGCTCCAGGCCTGTGGTCCATGAAAGAACCTCGCCAGAAAACAGCAGCTGCTCGGCACTCTGACAAGACCCTCCAGATTGTTCCCCTCATAAAGAACCTCAGCTGCCGGAACACTATTGACTCAAAGAGAGGGCGAGAGAACAGACAGCCTGAGCCCTCCAACCCCCCCACTCCTCCCTTCCTACACCCACTGACACACACAGACATGCCCTCTCTTTCTTTCTCCTTCTCTCCGGTGCCCAAATTGCACCCCAAAACTATGCATACCACACATCAATCCAAGGATGGGCGCCGTCTGTGAGGGGATGGCCCTGTGTAAGCCCACATTGTAAATGGGTTTTTCTCTCTTTCTCTGCCACCCTCCCTGCTCTGTCACTAACCTAGGGAGGCATTGTAAATGAGAGGCAGCCTGCACCAGAGCTGGCTAAATCACTTAGTCATGGAGTAGGGAGGAGGAGAGGGGAGAGGATGGGTTAGGGGGCACAGGAGCTACTGTGTGTCGCTTTCACCAGGATCTCTTCCCTGTGTGGGAGGTTTTATAGGCCTGCGTGCCCTTTTGTGAACTATTTTGGAGTGGAGCTGACAAATTGGCGAGCCCTGTAGCGTCCCAAAACACAGGGTGGCTGGAATTTCATCCTTTCACTGTTTCTTGTTGTGTTTGCCTTTTAAATAAATTCCGGCTGACAAATTGGAGCGCTTCTGAATGAACTGTTTTCCATAAGTTTACATAGCTTATTTTTTGAATTATCATGTTTCATAGACACAGATGGCGTGGGTTCTCAGTCATGTGCATTCTTTATCTTTGCTTAAAAGCACTGAGTCACACATAATTCTCCCATGGGAACTCCCACAGAATCACAGGACAGCATCGCAGGCTGAGAGTTGAGCATCAGAGAAAATAACACATTTTTTTACTTCAGAATCAAACTGCCAATACATCGTTCATCTTTGGACTAGAATTTTTTTGTTTGCACAGAAAGATCAGTCAATTCTGGTGCTTTTGATCAAATACAGTTAACCTACAATCGAAATACAATTTGCCTAGTTATCACAGCTTCTTTAATAGAAGAATTCCTTCTTTTTTGAATAAAAAGGAGACTAGTATAGCTAAATTAATCAACAATCCAACCCCAGACTGAATCAGCCATCAATGCAATTGCAATTTATTGTGCAATTGTTTCTAGGTTCCCTATCTTATGTGTTGTTGATATCAATGGCTATAATGAAAGGGGTGATATATTTTTTTGTTATTCTTGTTTGGAATAAGAAAAACGCAATTATGAGAGAGAAAAAAAGGATTTTGGTCAACAGGTATATCTCAAAAATTAGAATATGATGAGTTACAGATTTTGGTAACTCATCTCAGACAGTGAATCCCAAATATCTGATGGACTGATAAAACATAGAGTGAATTATTTCAAGCCTTATTTTCTTTTAATGTTTATGATTATTGCTTGCACATAAGAAAAACCCAAAATTCAGTGTCTCAGAAAAGATGAATATTATACAGGATCGTAAAAAGGGATATTGACAGAAAAGTCAGAATTCTGAGTTTAAAATCAAAATTCTGAGTTTTAAGTCAGAATTTCGAGAAAAAATAGAGAATCCTGAGTTCAAGGTTGGCTGATGGCATGCAGTATAAGCAAGATAAAATACCCGTAGTCAGAATTCTGCACAATAAAAAGTGAGTAAGCTGACTTTTTTTCCTCCAAATTTTAACTTTGATCCCAGAATTCTGTCTTTACTCAAGTTTCTGACTTTATAATCTCAGAATTCTGACTTTAAAATCTCAGGATTCTGACATTTTTCTTAGAATTTCTGCATTTAATCAAAGAATCCTGGCTTTAAACTCAGAATTTCTGCCTTTTTTCCTCAGATATGTGACTTTAACTTAAGACTTCTGTCTTTAAACACAGAGTTCTGACTTTCTTAGAATGATGACTTTTTCCCCGAATAAACAAAATAAAAAAATGTTGGTCCCTACTTTTGTTTTTCAGTGGCTCTCTTCTGTTTATTTGCTTACATATTTATAGCTGTACGTCTTTATTTTCACCCAAAACTTCACCCCAGAAAGTACCACACATCAGTCCTGATTGGATGAAAGTTCTATCCTTATTCCCACTTGAACCAATCAGCGTTGAGAAGCCTGTAGCCAATCACAAGCGTAGAAGCGGCGTGCGTGACCCGCCCCCACGCAGCAGCCAGTAGTCTGGCCGAAACAACTGTCATTTAGAGAGAAAGTGGACATGATGGGAGAAGCAGAGCAAGAGCAGGGGAACAAGAATTAAACGTTTCAAGAAGTATAAAAACAACTTCTAAAGTTATTCCTGAAACGGTTCCAGCATTTACCGACATGTATTGCTATCTTTAAGGTAAGTTATCTACGAATAATGCGAGGTTTTTTGTCCCCTCGAGCGCACGAGCCGAACAGTTTTTAAAAAAGGAAGCTAACGTTTTTGAGTTTTTTTTTTTTTTTTAGTGAACCAGCTAATGTTAATCTTACGGTTCACCCCCAACACCTCCTCCTCCTCCTCTTAGAGAGAAGCAGTACGTCTTTCTCACTGCAATAGGAACTGCAGCCAGTTTCGGAGGATGTCAGCCCCCAGTAACTCACTTCAGCAGCCGAGAGTGAGACGCAGCAATGCGGGCTCCCCCGGCTCCTTCAACAACAGCAGCAGCTGCCGTTTGCACCCCATCCGTGCCACCGTGCCCTACCAGCTCCTGCGGGCGGGACAGAGCAGCCCTACGCGGGTGCAGACTTTCCACGGAGGTGCTACAACCAGCCGGGGCTCCAGTCCCCCTTCCAGCCCAACACTCAGTTCAGGAACTGCAAACGCTAAGCAAAGACTGTCCCCTGAAAATAAGGACTCTTCCTGTCCCCCAGACTCGCCAGTTTCCAGAGGTAAAAACGCTCATTTTCAACATCTGTGCATTACATAAACCAAAAATAATATTAAAAAAGCCAAGTAGCTTTGTCATATAAGGATTTTTTTCTAATTTTAGTGCAACAAAAGGAAACTATAAAGCTATAATCACTCTTTTCTCATGGAGCAAGATCAAAATAACTCTATAACTCAATTATGCTCTGAAACACAGATTTGAAAAGGGCTTCATGAAAAGTTGTGCAGGAATGTGCAAGATGATGTGTGCAAAAATCTCAGTGCTAACATAGGAACAGTACAATGCAGCCAGATTGTGTATCAGAGTCATTGTTGTGCAGTTGTAAAACAAAATCACAACATTTTACACATGCAGCAAACTGGTTATTGTGGAATTTTAGTTTAGTTATGTAGTATTGGCGCAAGATTGATCACAGAAGGGTAATGTGTTAACTATTTATCTCTTTAAATCACACAGTAGGTACACATAGAGAGTGCGTTTCTGATCAGTGGCAGCTCACTGTTTCAGTTATAAACAGCATTTTGCAGTGTTTCCTGTTCAGATGTAGTTTTTAATGTTCAAAAAGCCTCAAAACCATATGGTGTCTGATGATTTATGGGCATAAAACCCCTAGCCACAAAGTGTTGCTGATAACTCTAACATTGACATTGCACCTGTGTTAGGAACACTGACTGTTAAACAGTTATGAGTTGATCTGAATATTGAAAGTACACAGAAAATAGATCAAATATCATATTATTTAAAGGGGGGGCATTCTAGGGTTATGGGACAAAGCTAACTCCTCATTTGCACTATGGATTCACTTTTTAATCCATTGTCAAATCACACAACCAAGCACTCATAAAAGGAATAGAGTGCACTATTGGCTCTCTTATTTCCTATGGACTTTTGACAGAAGAGAGGGGGAGGAGAGAATTGGCAGAAAGACATGCTTTCAGTTGTAAAAGCAGCCACGTCAGTCCCAGTAGAAGCAGTGCTGAGCTAATGCAGTCAGGTGTTGCCTGTTCTGACTCCCCTCACTACATACAGCACAGACTGCTCGTCATATTCAGACCATATGCTGAGCCTCAGCATGGTGCCCTGCACATGTCTAACAGAGGCAAGTGCTGTGCCGATTCATGTCAAGCGCAGCTGCTCCCTAGGAGTGATCTGAAGGAGGACATGAGGGCCCACGCAGCTCTGAATGTGTATCTCACAGTATTTGACTTTATGTGACAGTTTCTGCTGCCAAATATCGACATTTAGTCTGGTTTTTGGGACCAGTAGCAGTATCCTTCTATGGGCCAGGGCTGCACTTTCTTTTGTTTTTTTTTTCAGTACTCCCTGTGTATTTATGTAGAAAACACACACACACACATACACACACACTATCTAGCAAGTGTTTGAGGCACACTCAGATATGGTTGTGTCTTAATACAGCCTGTCTTTCCAGTATGTGGAAACAAAAAGAATCTCAGTATGTAGTTGTGCCTCTGCACCAGTTCCCAGGAAAAGCACTAAATGTTCTTACCATGACACTGTTCTGTACTAAATGAGATTAAGTCGCACATTGCCACACGCAACACAACTGGACAGATGCTACCTTCATTAGTCACATTTAACAGCTTCTCCCTCCTACCTTTAACCAAACTGGGAGCCCTCTTGTCTCAGACAGCATGGTGGTTATTGTGGAGTTGTGACGTGCTTCACATTCCTCAGTTCTTTGAATGAGATGACCTCCAACCTTGACCAGTGTACCATGCAAGGCAGGAAACGAAGTCTGTTCCACAACAACTGAGCAGGCAGACTTGCCAGGCACAACGAATTTCACCGGTGTTTGGCTAGCCCTTGGTTTTGATTTCCCACCCCAGTGGCATGCCACGCATACCTCAGTCCTCTGAAAGAGACTAACCTCTAACCCAGACCAGTGTCCCATGTCAGTGGTGATGATGGAGACTTGAACCTCCTTCATTACTGTGACCTCGAAGTCTTTACACACATGAGAGGCCTCCTAACAGCCATGATCGTATCACTGTGGGGCTGTGAGAGCTGGTAGCAGTTAAATATGCTGATTGTCACACAGCTCTCAGAAAGAAAACAACAATGTGAGCATGATTCAGTCATCTTTCCTCACTCCAGCACAGCTTGGTTCAACTGAAGTAGAGGGCTTTGCTCTTTGTAATTTCACATTTATTGTAGTACTTTGAACCCACTCACAGACATAATGCTTGCCATTTGGTGAGAAATTAGCTCCAAAGTGCCTTGCAGTACCATCAATGTTAGAACCAGACATAGTGTTCTAAAAGTTCATATCTTAGCCTGGTGATGAAGCATAGAGAGGGGAGCTTTATATTCGGCATCATGTCCTTTTGGTTCACCAACATGACATCATTCACTTACCACACTGTCCCAACAATGAAAGTCCCACTCTCTGACAAAGTGCCAGCTGTGCTGAAACCAGCCTGCTTCATTGTCATCCATTCAAACTGCAGAGTAGGACCAAATGTGAAAATGACTGTTGTCCAATTCAGTACACTCTGGGTCATCTCTGCTTTATTTTTCTGCACTTTTATCATCCTGCATGCACAGAACAGACTGTAAACATTCGGTTGAACCTTCACTTGCTCATTGCGCCACAAAAGCACAAAAGCAGGGATAGTTAACTCTTTAATGCATGCTTTCTTCATTCATCAAGACACACTCCAAAAAGAGCAGAGCAGCTTGTGGTAGGAGGAGCTCACTGGACTCGTTGAGTGATGCTAATAATGCTAACACCCCATTTCCTGAGCTGCCGAGGAACAGATGCTGTAACTCAAAACATTGAAAGAGCTCGACCTGGATTTAATATCATCATTCATCGTCTATAATAAATGAAAAACAGTCCTCGCTGAAATGACTGCTTGTCATATTCTCTGTAATAGTTTGAGCACTAATATGAGACATCTTTTGAAAAAGGATCTCTGAAGTGACCTCCTTGTCGAAGTGATTTTCTTGACATGGACGCTTTGTACCACGAGTATTTACAAAATATATATAATACCATTTGCACTATCATCACTAAATGCCCATACTTTGTAAAATAAGTTAGTAAAGGACATCATTTTAGTATCTGAATCACAGTATTATCTAGGGATCGACTGATGCAGATTTTCTTGGGCTGATGTTTGGGGCAGATACTGCTTTAGCTCCCTCAATTTACATCATGAAATTGACGCAATGATAACAAATGACACAGGTCTCAAATTTAGAATAAGGAACATTTATTGAACTATATTTAATACTAAAACAAGAGGGGGGAGGAAGTAGCATATGTTGTAAACAGTAGAAACAGCTCAATCTTTGTTCAGCTGTATCAAACAAATATATTGATATAGTTTTGAAGTTGCTTCATCCTGCAGTTTATAAGCAGGAGAGGAGGACGGCATGGTCTACACGTGGACTGTCGTGTGTCTCCTAGCAACAAAGAGCTGCCCGTAGATGCTTGTCTGTAAATCGTGTGGGGCGGGGGGACTGTATCAGCTAACCACCTGCGTTTCAGCTGTTGCCAATATGAGTGAATAATGCAAAAATCGGCCTAATTTATTGATCGGCTCAACCCATATCAGTCCATCCATAGTATTATCTCTCAAATCTTACACTGACTATTTAATATAACGGGATCCCCCATCCATCGCCTACATTTGTAGTTTTTTTGGTTTTAAATTTCATTCAAGGTGGTATTAAAAAGGTCTTAAAAAGTCTTCAATCTGACTTGCTGAAACCTGAAGTGAATAATTCAGATGCAGTGCAAAAACATTCATTTCTGTAAGTACTGTTCACAGATTTTGTGCAGACGTGACACTGCAAAGCACCAATTCTGGTGCAAAACAGTCTGCTAAGCTGTGTTGCTCTGCTGCATGTGTTGCTGACAGTGCAGAGAGTATTGTAAACTCAATGTCAGAGCTGTTGGACAAACTAGGCAGAGTTTCTTTATCTCTGCATGAGTTGTTTTTTTTTGCTTTGGAACATCTAAAAAGAAAAAAAATATCACGACTACAAACACTTTGATAGCTGAAATAGGCTTTGTAATATCAGCTGACGAGACATTGGCACTAAACCATGTGCACTTTGCCTTTACAGCATGGTCTGTATGTCATTAATGTGACACGAATGTCACCAGAGTTAGCATTCTTACAAACAAAAACATGTGATTTTTCTCTTGGGACTATCTGAGACTGTCATAAGTTTACACAAATTGAGATTTTCCTTTCAGCCTTGTGGAAACCTACAGGAAACCTTTCTGCCATGGTTAAATGATTCAGACCACATGTTTGTTTTCACATGTGCCTTTACTCTACAGTTAATAAACCACCATTTATTCATGGAAAGGGCAGAGAAACCTTTTACAGTTTACTAAGGGAAAGGTTTTTTTTTTAAATTCAACTCAAAATCTTTTAAAAATCACGTAAACCTCTCACTCAGCACATTGGACAGCTTTGATGTCTTGGCTTCTTTCACACTGTTGCTTTTTTTCTCATCAGGAGATTATTTTAGTGGGGGAGACGATGGAAAATAACCACAGTCCCAGTTCTGAGAGCACTGGCTTGGCCTATATCAATATTGATGGAAATTTAGCCTGCTTCCTTTGTCTGCAATGCTTCAGGGAATTTTACTGTAGCCCAGTAAGCTTACTTAGGCAATACCTTTGGGTGGGTTGGCTTGTGTATTCTACAGACAAAGAACAACAATGAATGGCTGTGTAGTTCTGCGAGGAGAGGGGAGCCTCATGTCGATAGTTTAGTCTGTGTGTGTTAGTTTGTGTGTTCACATTAGAAAGGCCTCTGTCTTGGCCTGCACAGATGAGGAAGAGAGTAAATGAGCATGCTTCCTGACTATCATGCCATTCCTTTATTCAGCCTTTTATACGCTTATAAAGAGGCAAAGAAGTAATCACACAAAGTGTAATTGAGGCTAAAAAATGTAACCCAGATTTTCCTGCAGTCTCATGCTTTCCTCAAGCTTATGTCTTCTGCGTTTTTGTTTTTCTCTCTGCCTTTTGCTTTACTGCGTGTCCCTGCAGGAATGTTGAGTGGATGCAGGCAGTATTGATGTGCATTGTGTTGTGGTTGTTTATGAGTTCTTATGTGGGTGGTGTATGCTTAACTGCTCTGGCTCACAGCAGACTGCTCTCATAACATCAGATACTCCTTCTCAGTCATTTACATTTGCTTCAGGCCTGAGCTCTCAAGCCTGCTTTTTGCCCTGCACTGATACTTACGAGATTATAAAAATGGTGCACACTTAAAAAAAACAGGAGGAGATTGCCAGGAAGGGTTCTATTTTATCATAAAATGCTGCAGTTAAGAGAGGTAAAAGCTAAATTATAACTCAATTTATATTTTTGATAAGTGAATCAGAATAAGAACTCATACTTTAAATGTCCTACATACATGAAATTCAGATTTCTATTGTGATTTGAAGAAAGCAGACCATGAAACTAACTTTTTGATTATGCGACTTTTCTTTTTATGTCATGTAAAATTTGTCAACCATTTAGAGTTTTTTAGACTCAAAACACTGCATCCACACCTTAGCTACAGATTAGCTACACACTTGTGCTTTAGGGCTCTGTTTTTTTGATTATGCAGTTGTGTCACAATCAGTTAAGTTGGCACATTAAATGTCAAAACGCCTCAGGGAGTCAGGTATTATCTCTCACTTGTCATTGATGCTGTCACGGGTGATTTATGTTTTTCATGTGCCTCAAATCTAATATCTTGACGCTTTTTCAATTCATAGCAGAGAGGTCCAAGTTACAAGTTCGGAGCTCCAGTGCCATCCGGCGGACATCATCCCTTGACGCAATCACAGGTCCATACCTCACCGGCCAGTGGCCTCGGGACTCCCATGGGCCCTATCCTTCGTGCATGAAAGACAAAGCCACACAGGTACAAACGGTTCAGATAACGCACTATTGTGGCTGAAGGCTCCATCAGGGGTCGACTGCACACCAGTGGTCCTTAAACTAGATTTGCAAAGTAGGAGGAAGTGCAAGTCTGTCTGGGTGCTTTCCTCCAATTTTTAAAAGTATTCACCAAAGTAACATGACACTGATACAAAGGGATCTCTAAGATATTCGTGTAACCTTACTTAGGATTTAGCGCTGTGAAGCCTTGTGAAGCAGTTAAGTTTGTCCTTGTCCCCTTGCGCGGTCCCTTTCATGTGGAAAATGTCTGCTTTGCACACATCCAAAAACTCATAACTGCCGGACAAAGACAACGTGGCTGAAAAACAGGAGCCCTGAGTGGCTAAAATGTGAAAATACAGGCACTATACATTTCATCACGCAGAGATTACCGGGTGATGAACAATTTCTTGCGCCTACAATCTGCAGAGAAGAGGCATGGGCAAAAAAAGTTGTAAAACAAAGTAAACAAATGTAAAAATTCTTCCCATGAATTTTTACTTTGATAAACTTGTCGTTTTGGGTATTGACCTTCCCAATTTTCCAATTCTGAGCTTCTGGGAGTGTCTCGGTCCTGCAGGTGTCGATTATCTGTCCTTGTTTCTGATTGATTGCGAGTACCACATGTGGCAATATCTGAAGAAAACCAAAAATCTACAGAACTTGTCTAGGCTTGGAAGGGTTTTGAGTAATTTTTCAGTCCAAAGAGCAGGTGTGTTTGAATAATCATGAGCTGGAAGGAGCTGAACTAATATGATCCACTTGAGTTCAGCTACTTATATTTGACAAATCACAAATACTGTCAAGATGTCATCTTAGTGCAGTGTTTTAAATCATTTGAAGACAGAATGTCTGGTAAACACCCAAATGAAACACCCACTTATACCTTTTCTCAGCAGCTTGTGGTGGTAGATAATTGACTAATTGTTGGTTTTCTGTCATAGCGGCTGGTGAGGGAAAGTCAAAGATTCTAACAGCTGAGTCTAACACCACTACCGTCTACTTTTCATTATAACACTTCATTCGACTCACGTATGGATTTCATATTCAGCCGAGATTGCAGCCACACATCATCCCCCCCTCTGCTCCAATAACCACACAGTTTGATTCAAAGAGTCAGTTTTTGGTTCGGTGAGGTTTTGCATTTAAAGAAATTAAGTCTATGTATGGTCATGACAAGGACCTTCCCCTCTTTGCCTACAAAAGCCTTTCATGTGTGTGAATGGGGACCGCCAAGCTTCATTTACATGGGCTCCATCCTTTAACCCCTCATTTGCCTGGTATTTCTTTGTGTTTAGGCTGAGGAAGTGGTGGGAGGGACAAGCGAGAATGCTTCAAGTGGCTGTATGCAGAGTAAACATCTCTAATTGCAGGGTTCCTGTGCAGCCCTGGAAAGTTTGGGGGAATATGGAAAATCAATTTTGATAAAAATCAGGTCCTGTAAATGTTATTGCAGAAAAATGTCTTGGCACATACACACAGTGTCTGTAGGCTACATTGTGTTTGTCTGCCATACGGAGACATGGCCTTGACTCGATTTTGCAGACTTTAAAAGTGAAGTTCTGATTGAAGGCAGAGCAAAATGAAAATCCTCTCGAGAGATTTATGTCTGTCAGTGCTTTGGAAATATGAGATGGAAAACATTTGGCTGTTTTGTAATGATGTGGGAGAGAGTGACACACTTGACAGTCCTTGAGCGATTAAATGCACAGACTCCCCCAAGGATAGCCAGAGACCACTTCCTGTTAACAAGCAATGCCTGGGCCCAGCTCTTTTATAGGAAAACAACAGCAAAGAGCAGCAGACAAAAGGTCCCTGGCCTCTTTTGTTGTGCTTTGCACAAGTTCAAGACGGCCTCTCCTTTGAGCTGTAATGTAGCCTCACATGGAGGTGAAGTTGTTTGCACCTGTCCTCCAGGCTAAAGCTGAGGCGGGGAGAAATCCCACTGCTTACCACCTGGCCCTCGTGGATGCACGGCCCGCCTGCCTTTTGTGTGGGAGTTGAGGAGCAGAGGGCCCATAGATATGCTAATGGCTGTTCCGGGATAGGTCTGTGTGCCCTAGGCCCTGTGGTTACAGAACACAGAGAACGTCTGTATGAAGATTAGGGCCCTGACACACCAAGCAGACCTCAAAGAACCAGCACCGACAAAGGCAGTCTGATCAAACAGTCTGTGTTGCCTCGTGTTGAACAAGGCACATGGCAATGGAACAATGACCGCTGTAAATTAAAATGTATATTCTGCGTCTCTCGGAAATAATTCATCAGTCTGTTATCATAATTAGAAACTTCTTAGTCTCTTCAGATATGCTGAATCCCTCACACTATAGTTCAGGGTTGTAAATAACACATCTGCGCAGGACATTTACTGCAATCTTTTTACTTCTCTCTGCAAGCAGCTGAAATTTATTCCATTATTGCCAAACCCCAGTTGCCCCAAAATGCATAATGACATCCACTCTTGCCAAACATCTCACTTTTGGTTTTGTGTGTCAAAGTCATTTGACACACACACACACACACACACACACACACACACACACACACACACACACACACACACACACACACACAGAGTTAATGTTGGTATAGTGCTGTGTTATATGATATTTGTGCCAACTTTTTACTCATTTTGCTTAACAGGATGATTTATAAGCTGTTAATGACAGGTTCCCTAAAATTTTCAGACTGTGGATCCAAATATAGAAAACCAAACTTCCCACTACAGATACCATGAAATAAATTCACCACCTTGTTGAAAGTGATTTAAGTGAAAGAGACAAGGGATGGGTGTCTCTGATTTTCGCCTCATTGGATCATAAAATGGTAGTGTAATAGTGGCTCACTCTTGGCTTTTATTTTGACTGTTTTGCTTTTCCTTTGTTGTACAACCAACTTTTTATCATGGCAACTTGAAGACAGCTATAAAAAACAAAAACAGGATTGCTTGTCTATGAATTAGATGAAACAAAAAAAGATTTCTGAGTATTAGAGGGAAGCAGTGATAATGAGCACATTAGAGAGTTATGGTTGCTGCAGATTGGTTCATCTCCATCAGGTGAGTGAAGTTTGAAGCAACAAGAAACAAAAATGCCATCTCCAAGATATCCACTCAGTGGTTTGTTCAGTTTTCAGACTTGCACAAGATAACACATCGTCAACCACCCAATCACAATGCTTGTTGTCCTCATCTCTAAATGATAGCAGTGGCACTCTGCTCGCATGTCTCGGCACGCAATCTAAACAGACCCGCACAAATTCCACTGTGATTTTGTCGAAGCCCAGTCATTATTTCCTGCTTTGGAACGGAGCTGGATTCTTGAGGATGTTGTCTGCATGTAACCCTTTGGGTGGGAATCATAATGGGAAGCAAGCTGCAGGCCGGTTTAATCTTCACAGCAGTACATTATCAGGCACAACACCTGGCACACAAGCCCGAAAAGCACACAGCTCCGGCCGGAAGTTCAGGAGTTAGCGTGATAAAAAGGCCTCTGAGGTAAATAAAGGTGGGTGTTCTTGTTGACAGAGGATTTGTTTTAGGGGCACCAAAGTCAATCGAGACAGATAGCCTGCAGGAGTTTTAACTGTCTTGTCCTGCTGTGGATACCTGCGGGGGAATTTTGGAGTTGGCCAATGTGATCCTTGCGTGACACCTGTGATTTGCTGAAACCCTAAACAAGCTGTTTACAAATTTTGATTTTAAGACGATCACTTTTGCATTTTAAAAGGGCAGTGAACAGTTTCAAAATAATCACAAAAAAGTCTCATTTCTATATATATGTCTTATCATAATGTGCAATCTAAAATAGGATTATCAGCCCCATTAATAGGTCGAGTACGGCATGACTGGACTGATTTCTGGCATACTGAGGTCTCTATGACAACGCCACACAGGCTGATGAAGTTAAGCAGTGAGAAGAGGGATCTCTGTTTTTCTGTGCTGAAAACGATTTCTGTGATTTATTTGGTAGGTATGGTAGATGCAGGAGCTGGACTGTCAGACAGAAACAGAACAGATAAAAGCTAAAGTGGAGTGTGATGGAGCATGGGTTATAGAGGCTAAAACACAGGCTAAACTGTTTGTTTGGGAGATTTCAATGTAGCTGACAGTAAGACGAGTTTACCATTAACATCAAGTAACTGGCGAAGAAACCGCAAAGATGAATAAGAACTACCAATAATAATTATTGAATAACGATAATCACAATCACACCTTTCATTTATTTAAAACTGAAATAAAGCCACATACATATATTCAAGGACAGAAAAAAATAAATAAACTTTGAATAATAATGCCTAAATGCTTGCTTGCACAGAACAGACCTGGTTTCCTGTTTGGATCAGGAAGTGACAGCGCACCGGTCGGTCACATGACCTGAGCCGTGCCTCTGATTGGGCGAACTTATGCTTTTAATATCTTCTAAACTGCAGAGCTATAAAGAATTCAAACCCCCATTCAGAGTGTGTCGTTAGTGAGATAAATCCAGATAGGAGACATTTTTTGTACCAGGGTGGTAACACGTTTATTTCAGCTGTGAAAATAACTGTTTTTGGCCTAATGTGAATGTGACTTCAGGTACTTCAGGAGCCAGTCTCAAGTGGACTCTTGACAAACAACAAACGTAAGCACCTCTGCATTGTGTCATATTTTCAGACCAGAGGTTGCTGCTTGGTTTTTACTGAGCAAGCAGTAAAGGTTGTAGCTGAAGGTGAAATTCTTGCAGGTGCCCTCGTAGTACCTGTTTATGTGTTAACTATAATAATAATAACTTTATTTGTATAGCACCTTCAAAATAAATGTTAAGAAAGTGCTTCGACAGTTAAAAACATGGCAGAAAACCAAATGAAATGTATACAAATATATATCAAACTTGTTGTTCACTTTACACTTTAAGATATTTTTGCCCTTCGTTGAGATAAAAAATAACTTTTAACATGAAGGAAAAGAAAGAGTTGACTGTGAAATGGTTTTTTAAATATAACCTCAGTGGTTTCTTGGAGCACCTCCATGCTTTAGTTTGCCTCTCAAAGTAGAATATTGTGATTCTTGCCCTACACATACCACTTGCTGCCAAATAAAAGTGTTTCACATTTCACAGAGTTACAGGCAGTCAGCAGCATGCCCTACTTGACGTCATAGAACATCTGTGAGAACTTAGTTTTTCCTCAGCAGCTAAGTCCACAACTCCATAAAGCCTCTCTGCCCTTTCAGAGGAAACTGCATTCTGCATGAAGAGATTAGGCTGGAGTATTCAGTCCCTCAGTGTTTGGCAGAGGCATCAAACAGCACAAGCCAGTCCGTAGGCCATGCACAAAATGTTAATGCTAAAAGCTAGCTACACATCTGCCGTCCAGTGTGGCCAAGCACAGTGGTCCCTTTTATAAGAGCACAAGCACCCATTTAATACGCTGTCCTTTTCTGGGGGGAACCAGCGCCAGCAATCCAGCGCAAACGACTTCACGGGTGTTCCTCATTATTCACAGAGTGATATTCCATATCATAGGGCAGGGCTTGTGCATTAGCTGGAGAGCCATAGAGGTTTTTCTGTTTGTGTGGGGTCAGGCATAAGGCAGAGTGTGGACACTGACATTTAAGATGTTTCGTTGCACTGTGCCGACCATTAAACGTCAGATATTTGAGGATTTGTTTGAGGACCAGAGGCACTGTTGATACGCATAATCAGGGGGAAGTATGTGGTTTCAGACAGCCCTGTGAAACATCCTCAGTCTGTTTCAGTTTTTGCATAGATTTACATAACTTAACCGTTTCCTGGTTGATGGAGTAGGGAGACATGTGAAAGACACACTCAGTGAGACAGAACTGCCTCTATGCTCTCTAGTAGGGAGTGTTTTGTATTTCAGATGTTTTCTCACTGGAGTACTAACAACATCAAATCTCTCAGTAGACTCATTGACCCAGTATAGGCTCGGTATTGTGCTGAACACATTACACCAAGCCACGGGTGTGTATGTGGGCAAAACGGGGAAACCAGGTTGTGGGAAACAGCTGCTAGTTAAGTCCTTGTAAATGTCACCTGTGGCTGACATGGTTGTCTTCTTGGCAGGTAACCGTATATCATCTGGTGGCTCTGTAATTATTTGCTCAAACTGTGTGGGGCTTGGTTAAAAGGATGGTTGATTTTGGAATGTACCCGTCAGCTAAGCAGGAAGGCGAAAACATGAGTTTCAAGTCCTGCCAGAGATTTATTTATCTTAACTGGGCTTACTAATGAAAGCAATCAAACATGCTCTGACTTTGTATTTTTCCTGTTGTCTGAGGCTCTTTCCTCAGGGATGGTATCTCATGACTGTTTTGCCCCATTTTTCATTGATTCCAGATTTTCTGCTTTACTTTAAAGCACACGGCGCTCATCACAGCTTTCATCCCATCTTTCTCCACTGCCTCTCCAAACATTTTATAATTCACATATCGACATTATGCTTTCACCTCGAGTGTCCTGGCAGTGAGTTGGATAAGATGTTATTCAGAGGCTTTATTTGGTGTTCTGTACGACTTTTAGTAGAAACAGGTGTGTAAGCTTTTTGATTGTTTCTTCTCTTGCTCAAGATTTTGTTTACCCAAAAACTCCAGCAGAAATGTGTGGTTGGAAATCGGGCTGCTTTCACTACAGCGATAAAATGGATCAGTACACAAGCACGGGCATATTCATGAAAGATTAAGTACCAAACATGAACTGCAACTGTGCAAAGCTTTTAACGTCCTAATGAAACAAAACACAAGATTTCTGCATCACTTTGCATTTATGACTATAATTGCCAATCATAAATGCACATTACACAACCGTATAACATTGATTCTGTTTTGGGTCAGACTCCAGGTCTCTGGATTGATGAGGGAGCAGAACAGGGAAGTCCTCACCAGCGGTCAGCCTCCTGGGGAAGCGCAGACCATCTCAAAGAGGTAAATTCAACCGTTTCTCTTCATTTCTTCAATGTCACAGCTGATTGTGAAATCAGAAGCATCACAGATGAGCGTGCAGTGGTATAGCTCAGGTGGTGGAGCAGGTGCCCCATGTATAGAGGCTAAAACCTTCGTCACAGGATCAGTCCTAAGATTGACTCTCGGATTTGACACAATTACATGTACATCAACTATTTCTCTAGCCTTATCACTACTTTAATTTATAGTAAAAAGCCCTAAAAGAATCTCAAAACCCAATAATGAAAGACTGTTCTAGTCTTACGAATTGTGGCACACCATAAATCTGTGATGCTGTCAAGTTTTCTTGACTTCCCTTCGAGGTTAGATTTAGCCTGATTACACTAAATGTGGACTGAATGAGTAAGTGTTAGTTTATTGCTCATAAATCATTTTAAATTAACTTTAAAAGGAGTAAACGTTTACCCTTGGCTGGGCTCTGTTTGTTTTGTGATATTTTAGAAATGATTGCTTATAGCCCTTAAATGCCCTGAATCTACAAAGAACTTTGAACTCCATCAACACTTCATTTCGTCTCAAAGAAAGTGAATATGTATTCATGTCGTCGAATCAATCAACTCAAATATTTATGTTAGTTGGCAGACGCTGCGGGGGAACGGCAGGTGTCTTTGTTCTGCTTTTATGTCGGTGAGATTTATTGTACACTGAGAAATATGCATCGAGGCAATGAGAGTTTTGCTCACACATGCAACCAGAATATAAAATGAGATGATCAGCACTGAAATAGTTGATTTCTAAATGCTATTCCTCAGTATTCGTGATCAGGTCGGACATTTTTGCAGGTACATGGCTCAATTTGAGGCACAGACTGAAAGTCCAAAGCAAGATCTGTCCTTGGATTTATTTTGCAGTGATGGCGGACACTGAAGCAATCTGTGTGATACCCAAGGAGGCTAGAGAGAGGTTAAATGTTCACTCAGCTAGTCCACACACCATGTTTTGTCATTTTTTAACCTCATTCCAGAGTCTGTTTTATTTGTCGGGGTCTGAGGTCGGTATAAATATTATGCTCCCTAAGATTGGTTTCCACTTGGGTCTATCTGCTGGGCTCGGTGGCCAACCAACTGACCACACAGAGCTATTAGGTCTCCAAACTCTCCAAACCTCAGTCTAAATTTAACCTTATTCTCCCCTCTATTTCCCACTCAACTGCACACTTGCATCTCATTATGGTCCTGTTGTTTTTCAGACACAGTGCAGGAGCAGCTCTCCAGGGTAAAACAGCCATATTGTTCCCTCTTTAGCCTGCACTTGGAGAACTGATTCATGGCAGCTCGTCTTACCCAAGAGCCTTACAACACAGGAGAGGTTCATATTTTTCTGTTGTGGCAACAAGCGCTGCGTGCCATCAATACAGAATTCCAAAATAATAACAGCACACAGATGTCTCGTTTTTGATTTTATTGAGCTAAAAGAAAATGTAAGTAAAAAAAATTGTAAACACAAGTAGTGATGATTATCAAGAACTTTAACCAGATGAAAAGATGAGTTCACAAAAATACACTTTTGAAACATCTAACATCGCAGGTATGGAAAACTTTGTGGACCATATGACGGGTCGAGAGATGAAAACAGCAGTTGATGATGACTTTCTGTACTTTTGTCTCCACCCTCGCTTCATTTGTTCCAGGAAAAATAATTATCACAGAGCTCAAAAAGTGTTTCAACCCAAAAGCCAAGAAATCAGGACTTCGAAATCAGACAATCAAATGCAGAACTCGGGCAACTGTGACAGCCCTTGGATTAGGGCAGTGCAACTTATAAAATCTTTATCATATTCCAGTGTGAAGCCTTACACTACACCCAGGCCTGCTAGAAAGCCTCGGCCCCAGTCTCTATCTTCCTGTGAGATTACATAGGGGCATTGCCTGGACATGTCCATATAGACACACTGCTGTGGTCGGTCACTCGGTGAACTCAAGGAACTGCTTATCACCTCCCGTAACCTCTGTAATTCCATGTGTGGGAGGACATCCATGAAAAGAGCAAGTCTTTTGTTGACTGTGTTGCCAGGATTATGAGATCAGCAGTGAAGACCACACCTTTGTCTGCATAGTAGAACCGAGTCTGTTTGGCTCACAAAGGGTATCCTGTTTTTAGGCTGATATTGGGCCACAT
Source organism: Thalassoma bifasciatum (assembly GCA_008086565.1). Classification (NCBI taxonomy): domain Eukaryota; kingdom Metazoa; phylum Chordata; class Actinopteri; order Labriformes; family Labridae; genus Thalassoma; species Thalassoma bifasciatum. The sequence goes on along the minus strand of RPOG01000894.1, from coordinate 148,235 downwards.
GCAAAAAGAAAGACCCGCTGACCTTACCTGTTTCATCACTGAACAATCATTACTACTACTGGCCAGAACAATAGTCAAGTCAGTGTTTGTTGGTTGCAGGAATGTGATGTTTTCTGATAAAGCTGTTGGAAACCCAGAAATTAAATCGCTGATACCAAAATTTTCTTTCTGTGAGCTTGTCCCTGATTTACTGTTCCCAAAACTGCTGCAAAAAGAAGAAACACTCAAACTAATCAATTTTATTTCTCTGACAAAAATAAGAGTCATAACCACTCAACTTATTGACTGAAGGTGTCTTTCGTTTGATAGTTTTAACTACTTTTTTAAACTGTTTTTCCCATTATTATTTCATTTTTTTTGACTGATGGTGAAAAAAACAAAATATTTGGATGTGTTTCACTCTAGACATAGCCTCTTTGTGTTATCACCGTGAATTAATCTCATTATTTTTGATCAATCCAAAAACTCATTAATTTTAAAACATCAGAAAATGTTAAAAACGCTCTGACTAAAGCTGAATATAATATCTTCAGATCTTTGAAAAGTGAATCTAATTAATAGATATTTAAAAAAATCAATGACAGTATTTCTGATAATTGTCTGATTGCTAGTGAGTTGAATTCACAAGGCTTTCAGAGATTATCACACATTTTTATTCATTTTTGGATGTTTTATTCACCAAATACTTAAAATATTTGCAGGTGAAAAGGTTACAAAGTGTCACAGCCCTTCGTGCAGGGTCTTATTTATCCCAACCTCGCAGAATATTTCCACACCACCTTTTTTATTTGCCATTTCTTAAATATTTGTCCAGCTCTGAAAAGCTGTAAATACTCACTGAAACAGACTGTAGATACTGGAATATTTCACATAACCCTAATCCGGGATGATTCTAAGCTACAGGAAAAGAAAAACGTGAATTAAATTAAGACAAACTTCCTGCCACGGTGGCAGATGTCAGACATTTTTAACTGCTGCAGCCTTCTGCACCCAGCAGCTGTCTGGTGCTAAGGAGCTGCATGCTTGTTATTTTCTAGCTCTGTTCCTCCACTGAGCTAAAATTCACACTGACATAACTGCTGCTGTCAGGACTTCTTTTTACGAGCGTCTTTGTTGAAGTGAGCTTACTTTTCTTCCAGCAGATTGCTAAACTGAGGCTGCAGCTGCAGCGCAGCAAACAGGTCAGTCGACAGAGCAAAGACAGGGAGCAGAGCTCACTGCAGCTGTCCCAACAGGCGCAGCATGGCGTTGCATGCCAACCACAGGTGAGTTATTCATGCCAATATTCACCCTTTGTCAAATGAGTCACCATCATGCTCTTTAAACTGAAAACATTAACCAGGCCTGACTTTGGTGATGCAAGATTTCGACCTGTAAGCAATGATATGATAAGGTATCTTAGCAGCTAAAGGAAAAAACATACAAGTGTAACAGGCTGTTATCAACATGTGACACAGCTCCATCTGAATAAAGCAGGGTTAACCAAGGTGGATTTACATTAGCAGAGAAACAGAACTAAATGTTATGTCAGAGATTTGAAACATTGTATCAAGTGTATTTAAGAGCCTGTATATGTTCCAATCCCATGACTTCTGAAGGGACGTTTTGTTCTGAATTATCAGAAAGGATCTTGTTTTTGAGTCTCAGTTCTGACCAGTTATGTAAAAAAAAAAAAAAGGAGAAGACATCGGGGATGTGTCTGGGCATGCCCCTTCCTCTCATGTTTACGGTTCCTTTATTAACAAATGCCCAGCAACGATACACATCAACCACTGTGGGAATATGACATAAACAATGATATGCTACACTCTATACCAGCCTGTTAGATCACAATCAAAGTATGTTTTTGTTCCTTACGACATTTAATCCTGTTTCTCACACATGTATTTAACCTGAATACCTCCACCATTATAAATCTCATGAAACTGGATCAGCCACAATTCAATACGGCGAGTAGATATTACTGTAATAGGGGATAAATAAACACAGGGTTACGCTTTTCATGGCATAAATGACCCCATTTTTTGTTTGAAGAAACATTGATGTGTGTGATTTAAAAAAAAAATTATTTTGTCTTTCCAGTACAAGGGAACTTCACCAGCCTTGTCGGCGATCCCGGTGCCAAAGTCCTTCATATTCAGAGTGCCGAGCAGTGTGGAGGGAATCAACCACGAACTGGAGAATGTGTTTATCAAAGAAGACTGGGAGCAGGTGATACAGGTAGGGATGTGTTTAATGACACTGAGAAAGACTGGGTAAGTCTTAGAGATGAATTGTTTTTAGCTGAAAGCATTATCATTATTGAGTTGACTTGACCCAGTTGGAGCACATGCCAGATTTGTTACATGTTGTACTGACAACTTAGAATCAGCTTAAATCAGCCATGTGGAAATGATGGCTTGTTTTTAATTATTAACTGGGAGAAGAAGTCAGAAAGTTTTGTGTTTGGTTGAGTGAAGAGTATTTTTGACCTGTTTTGAGTCATTGGAAGTTCTGGGTTACAATCATAGGACATCGTAATAACGCTCCTGAGCCAAAACATTATGTCCTCCTTTTCTTCTATTCTGCTGACTCGGCACAAGTGCAGCTAAAGCCACAAGCTGCAAACAAAAGAGCATCTCATTCAAAACCAAAACCCAGGATTGGGAGTTCCCAGTGCTCTTTGATTATTAGAACATATTGTAATACACACAGGCAGTGTATGACGCACGGCAAACACCTACACCCTGACACCTTCTGCAGTGTGTGGACTCTCCAGAGAAGCTGCATTTTTCTCAAAATCTGCTGAAATAATCTGACCAAGCAGTTTGTCAGATGTCCTGCATCAGTCATTAAAACTTATTGATTTAATGACGTGTTAACATGGATGTTTCACTGCAGTCAGTCAAACTTAACCAACAAACGCATGAATGTGCCTCAGGTCAAAAGCAGCTCTTCAGGCTGTGATTATAATTTATCACATGCACACAAACACACTCTTGTAAAGTCACTCACTGAGTTGTGGGCTCTACAGTTGGACAGCATATATTCTCGCTCACATTGGATTAAATCGCCCAGAGGCAGGGGGACCTGTAAATCTTGTCTGGCTTAGGTTGTAAACCTTGGCAGGTCTGTAAAGCTCCTCTCTTTGAAAGTAACACGCTCACACATTTTAAACACATATTAGCACATGCATCACTGCAGATTTAAAACCCGTTTTTTCCTACTCCTCTGTTTGATTCACCTGCTCTGCACATCTCACAACCATCTGCTGTGATGTTTGCTCTCCTAGTAGCTATTTTAAACGGACAGACAAACACACCAGCGGCACTTTGCCTCCAGACATTAGTAGATTTAGGACGTTACAACTGATGCTCTTAACTCAAAACATTATCCTGTAGGTGAGTGAGTAGTTGATCAAGAACGGCACAGGACAACTCAACAGTTCATCTTGGTTTTCAAGGACACATCGACACATGAGCGATTGAGTTTGACCCTTGAGTTACGATTCTCTGCACAGGCTAGCGCTATTGACCCCTGACCCTCTCCTTCACTCTCTGAATTCACAGGCCATGGATGTGGTCGACGGCCGCCGTGCCCCTTTCCCTCCGCACCACTACAGCAGCAGCGGGGAGACACGTGACACAGACACACAGGCGCCTTCGAGTGGGGACTCCAGCCCGCTGCCCCGCCCCTGCAGCGCTGACCACCTCCACTCCCCGGATGGAAGCCCCTGTTCTGCAGAGGAGATCGACAAAGGTGTGCCCTTGGTTTATTGACTGTGCATCTTCCTGTTTGGCATGCTAAAGTGAATTTTCCTCAAGGGAGTCAGAGCTGGTGAGGAGGGAACTTTAGGTTTTTGAATATCTAAAGAACAACAAAGCAAGTAAAAAGAAAGTAAGCCAAGGGAGTAGCTGAGTGTTTATCTCAATTCATCTGGTGATAAATGCTCATCAAAGATACGTTTTTAGCAACAAAGACGGGGCGATGACAAGCTAAAATAATAGAGCACCATATGTTTTGTTTTGGTTAACTACACAATGACAAGGCTAAATTGTTGATGTAGACTACCTGACATTCAAAATTATATTGTAAGTTATAATTACATCATATTTATATAATTTGATTTTTTCCTACTGTCACTAATACAGTCCTTGTATCAGGTCTATAGCACTTTTATTGAAGCTAGAGATCAAAATTAGAGTCATCATGTCAACAGAAAGTGTTTTCTTTGTACTTGACATCAGCATAGACAGCACAGCAGCTTAACACTGGGAGGCTAACATAGCTCACAAAGACACGACCAGGGTGTCTGTGCGTCCTTAAAAAAGGCTTGAAAAGTCTTAATTTCATTAAAAATGTTATATTCTTGTTTTATGTACGTTACTCAAATGTCTCAAACTTTTTGGGGCAGGGCTAGTTAATGTTACATACAGTATTTCAAGGTCAAAACAGAATGAAGTGTTACTAAAACTATCAAATATCTTTGTCACAGGACCAAGACTAAATATAAAATTGTTGCTCGACATAACACTGGAATGAGATGTACCAATTTTTAGGTTGTTAGGAATAGTTATGTCTTGTATGAGTCTCAAAATGATTATAAAGTCCATGAAGTTGTTCCCGGGTCTTCTCGACACATTCTCAACTCTGAAAAACGAAAGTTAGCCTCAGGGATATGATGTTTCTCTCCTTACGTAATAACAGCTGGTGTCAAATTCTTATTCTGAATCATACTGTTGCGTTTAAAGTTGGATTGTATTTCTTTTTTTTTGTTTCAGTATAAGAACAAAATCTCCAGGAATTTAGTTTTTGGGGGGTTAGACGTCACATCTCAAGAATAAACAAAGATTTGCTTGCTTTATTTTGTTTTATCTGAACTTCAAATGCAAATAAAACATGATTTTTTTACTGTATTTTCAGACGGTGTGTGCATTTCCCCTCTCCCAAAGTTCGCCACATCACCCAAACCTAACAACAGCTACATGTTCAAACGGGAGCCTCCTGAGGGCTGTGAGAAGGTCAAAGTCTTTGAGGAGCTGGTGTAAGTGTTTTTCATTTGACTTGATTGATTTGGTCTTAATAGCTGAAGAAGTAGAGCTCTTATTTTGAACTGCATCCTCACATTTAACTAATATTCATCCATCTGATTGTAAGAATTGTGAAAAAAAAAAAACAATATGTGCAGTGTTTTGTTCCATCTCACAGACTGAGATCCTGTTAAATGATAGAGCAACAAAGCTAACAAGCTTATTTGCATTGTGGGTGGCAGGGATGAGGGCACAATGGCTTTGTTGAGTTAACAACTTGCTTTTAATCCAAACAGCCACATAAATAGAAAATAATGCAGAGCTCAACCTCTTTTGTTTCCAGGTCTGGCAAATCCAAAGGCTTCCCCCTCTTCTCGTGCCCCGACAAAAACAAGGTGAACTTCATTCCCAGGGGCTCTGCCTTCTGCCCCGTCAAACTCCTATGCTCCTCCCTCTTCTCCCCCGTCTCTCCCTCGTCTTGCCCCTCCACCAACTCTGGTCTCCACAGCAACGACAGCCCAGGGCCTCAGGTGACCCCAACTCAACCCACTGCACCACTAGCTACCTTTCCGGCCTCCGCTGACTGGAGCACCGACACAAGCACAGGCATAAACACAAACAACAGCACAGATAGCCAGAGCCCCGACACAGACGTGGGGAAAGACGGCTCAGCACAAGTTCTCCTCACTAGCTAGTCCTCAGGTATTCATGATCAAACCGCCTGCTGCTGAAACACAACAGCTCGACAGGTGGCATGGTCTTAAAACAAGAGAAAAAAACGAGAAAAAGCAAAAAATAATCCTTGCACTCCGTTAATCCTAACGTTAGCCAGCAGGGAGTGCCCAAGGTCTGAGGATGACAAACATCCAGCAACATTTCTGCCCTGGTCAGAGTGTTTGTTCCACTGTGGGTGAGCTCGAAAAGCGCTTCATGGTTTCACAAGTATCGACCGGACTTAAGAGTGTTCTGACCTTGGGCACAACTTCCCTTAAACCCAGAACTAACCTAGCCTTCTCATCTGTACCAGGACAGAACCAGTAAGAGAAATAGCTTTGCTTTTGTTTGCAAAAAATAGAAAGTACAGCACCAAATATTGTGTTCGTAGTGCCTGCAGTTTAATCAAGATAAGATTTAAAGGAGAAACCTTAACTTTCCTAAGAAACAACTCTGAGGCATCAGAGAAACATATTCTGTTCATGTTATCTAACCAGCTTCTTAGCTGTTCAGTGTTCAGTGAGCTAACAACTTTAGTATGTATACATAAGCTTTTTGACAGGATGGGAAAGTGACTAGCTTCATATTTACCACATCAAGATGTCAGATAACATTGCCCCACATTAACCACAATGTTTGCACTTGTTAAGACCTGGCTCAGAGCGATACAAGCCATGGCCTATTTCTATTTGTTTATTTTATGGTGTTTGTAGCACAGTGTCTACGTGAAACCAGCGGTTACTTGAGTGCAGGCTACACCCAACAAGTATACAAGCCAAGACCTAGATCTGCTCTTCTAGTCTGGTCACTGTAAAAAAGGAACTTGGTTAGCTCAACACAAAGTGCATATCAGCTGTTTTTCAGTGACCAAATAACCAAACACACAAAGCACACAGCTCCCCTCTAACTTTGTTTTATTGGCCCTGTCAACACAGAACAGTAACTCAGGTGAAGTGGAATGTACTTGCTCGGACTATGTTGCCTTTCAAAGTGTTTGACTTTCTTTCTCCAGAAAGACATTCCAGTCTTTTGCAGAAATGTTTTATTTTTTATTTTCCCTGGAGAGGGACCTTATCACGAACTGAATCGACCGATTGACGTCACAGCTTGTGACAGATGACTTTGAATTAACCTGTTCAGGTAAGAGTTTCAGGTGCTATGAAACATTCCACAGATCGCTGGTGCATTGGTCAGCTGCGAGAACTCGAGTAAACTCAACTAGCTACATAAGCTACACCCTCTTCAAACGAGAAGTTGACAAATATGTCTTTTTGTTCCATCCCCTTTGTCAGAAATGTACCAAAGTAAAGTGAAAAACGATGAAACGGCTGTCATGTGTTAGGGACAAGGAAGCCTTTTGTTTGTGCCAGAGGCAGAGAGTTTATGTGCACTTTGTTTTGTTTTCAAACAGTTGAGCGACATATAAACACTGGTTCATAGTGTTTCTAACTTAGGGGATAATCTTTAGACCAACGCCGGAGCACTTACTTGGAAGTGAGATGATAATCACTGTTTTTGTTTTAGACCAGTTTTTAAGTTAAAACAATCAGAACTTGAGTGTGCAATTGATTTTGTTTGAAGTAAATCTACACTAACAACTCCGGTGTAACACAGTTTGGCTCAAAAAAACACACATCCAACTTAAAGATGCCCAATTTTCCTTCACATGTGTCATCTCCAGAGCATGATAAAGACTGTTTTGTTGAACTACTGCATGTTTCATCCCAAAATTTTGCTCCATCTAGCCTTCTTGCCACAGAAACACACGTATGAACAATATGCAACACATTCCACACAGTTTAAGTTGAATAACTTTTCTGCTCACAGCTTCTGGAGTTTCAATCATACTAATACTGATTTTATTCACAAGCTCATTGTGCAGTGCGGATCAGATATGGTTGCCATGTTCAACAGCGATGATTCAGTTCTACTGTGTATTACGCATTTTTATGTAGATCTTGTGTGTTTTTCAATAAAGAAAAGAGAAAACGTCTTCTTGTATCTGTATGTAATCTTTTCAAAGGCAGACACATCGACTCATAACACCAGGGCGTGACATTTGTATACACACAGGAGGTCAGGATAAGGCAATCGACATATTTGGTTATAATTAAATAGTAATAAATGTCACACGGAGTCGAAAAGAAATAAAGACACGTGGATAAATAAAAACATTAATTTCTAATCATCAGATTAAGGCATACACTTGATATTTACTTGATTCGATTTATGCAGCATTGTAGTCATAATCTGTGTTTAACAACCACATTTTCATGTTAATCTGTCCGGTTAGCTTTTGCTCTGAGAACACACAGGAAACAGCAAAAACTGAGCTTCTCAAACAAGTGCACAGATATAAAAAAACCCAACTGTGATGCATCAATAAAAACACATTATTCTTTCAAACACACTTCTTCTGATGACGTAAAACAAGGCATGCAGCATGCACCAGTAAAAGCCGATTGATATGTTTGTATGTTAGTCCTGGAGTAATATTGGAAAAGAATAATAAAAAAAACATACAGCAGGGGGAAAATACATTAAGATTGCCCAAATATGAGTTTAACTTTTCCTTTGTAAATATGAAGATTTCCAAACTCATGTACAATAGTTGGGAACAATTTAGGAAGGTTCACCTTCTCTGAGCAATGTATTGATTGACTGCAAAAAAAAAACATAACAAAAAAAAAAAGGATTCTTCTTTTCAACAGTTTCTGTTTTTAAACGCATGAGCCTTTGTCTGTTTTACTATCTCTGCTTTTTCTTCAGAAAGTAGTTTCCCCCATCAGCAATGTTCAGTCATGACTATCAGAATTAAAGCAAAGATGCTACTAGCGACTACAGATTCAGAGCCTGCAGCTGACTACAAGGCAGCTAAAGTCAAAGGCTTCTTTCTCCTGATTCATACTGAGGTATTCATGCTTGACATGAAGTGTTAAACCCAATGAAAAAGCCAACAGGTTTTAATAAGGTCATCTTGTGAATGTTTCTTTTCTTTCACAATGGAGAGGAGAACAGCTGGTAGTTGTTGGTGGTAGAGCATGTGCAGCAATTCAACCACCAATTGGAAAAAAATGTCTGATTTATGAACTGTTTCACAAGATCAGAGGAGCTTTAACTTACAAGAATATAATGCATTAATATTTTTCAAACATTATTAATGTTATATGGGTAAAGACATATTCAGTCGAGAATGAAAAAAGTCACATTTGTAGATATCCAAATTTTGCAGATTAATGTTTCTGGCTCTTAAATTGGTCAAAATACTAATGCCAAGAAGCTAAAATGATTCATGAACTTTGTTTGATTTTCCAAAACCATCATGTGGTGAATTGTATGGGAAAAAAATAATTTCTGCAAAACTAATACTGGTGTATTTTGGCCTTTTTTTGGCAAATTTGTGAATAATTTGTGGAATTAGCCCATGAAAGCAGTAACTCAGCAACTACTGTATACACTTCTTTATAACTCTTTCTCTGCAACTAAATACCTTAAATTCTTTAAATTTCTGATTTAAGTGTTAAAGTCTATAATGTCCTACACTTAATGATGACTCAAAGACTAATAAGTTTTTAACTGATTATCACATAACCCTACTCTAATACTGAAGCCTCCTCATTACCTACATTTCAATAAGAAAGAAGACAACATTAATTATTTATTCTAAATTTTAGAGCTTGCACTTAGGAAGCACTTTTAGAGAAAGCAGCGTCTATCTTCAGAACTTGCCCTACAGTGTTTGTGTTGCTAAAAATTGGCAGTGAGAAGTAAGTTAGCAAGTAGGAGAAGTTATTTTTATTTTTGTTGAAGAATCTGTTGAAGTAATGTTTTAGACCAAGAAACTCTAGGACCAGGGTTTTGCTAACATCTTGACACTGAGGTGATTAACATTAAACCAGCATAAGCAATAAATCTTCTTTTGTGTTGCAGTTAGTATTTTAACGCTGCTAAAAACTGACATATTACCTCATAACTCTAATTCCTGCTAAAATTGGCTTGAACAAAAAGTTTTAAAGAGGTTTGTATTTGTTTATTTGCTTCCGAGGCAAATCAGGACTTTGGCAAGAGACATCTTTACCACAGTAGGTGATGGTGCTCATGGGAAATGGAGTCTTCATCCAAGGAAACTTCACAGAGTCTTTGAGTAACACCATTATCATTGTGAAATTAAAACAGGTTCTTTTAAGACTGTGAAAACTGACATGCTTCTTACTAGCTGTATAACAAAATATATTGATCAAATTATACACATACTGAAATCAAAATTATGTAATAGGCCATTCTGTACTTTAAATGGAGTAAAATATTGAACGCATGGCTTTGTTTTGTCACAGTGTTTAAGTTACTGTGTTGATTATCAAAGCATGAACTTGTTATGTTTTTCTTCTTCTACTTTATTCAGTCTTTGATGTGTGTCTTGTTGATCAGATTCTCTCTGGTCTGGTGGCAGCTCTAATCTGCTGTACCTGCTCACAAAGGTTTTCATTTCGGGTGCTGAGGAAGAACTATGCGTTGTGAAGCTCGTGGTCTCTGTCAGTTTTTCCGACCGCGTCAGGATTTGAAAGAGGGTCCAAGTCAGCGAACAGGTTGAACCACGCAGAGAGGTCTTTGGATGTAGCTTCTGTCTCTGTAAAATGAGTTAATAAAGGTCACTTAAAAACACTTCTGCTCTTCTACTAAAGCCATGGAAATAGAAACACCCCCTCTTTGTTCCCTGAAAGAACTACACCTGGCTGACCTCCAAAAGTATGAATGGAAACAAACCACAAGTTCTTTCTGAATGTACCCATAAACACAGGTTCAGTCTTTTCATATGTTATACTCATTTAGCCTTCTCATACCTTTCACTGCCGGCTTTGAAAGGTTCTGATTGGCTCCAGATGAGTGCTCGGTTGCCTCAGCGACGGGCTGTGGAGTTATCCCAGCCCAATCTGAAACAGAAAGGCAGATTTAGACTCATCAACAGGGAACACTTAATGTGCCAAAAGATGATTCAACAAATAAATCATCACACTCCCTCGCTGATCGCATTGCTGATGCGGATGGATTAGTAATAAGCTCACAAACAGCAATAATCAAAACATTTATCACAGCAGAAATCACAAATGACAGTATCAGTGGTTTTAAATACAGGTCAGATTTGCACTAACAACCACGAGTTCTTGTGTCAGGCAAATTTATTCTGCTTTCACCCGTTGTGTATTCTAAAAACACATTTGGCCTTATTGCAACACTTCACACCACCAGGGAGGAAACTGGAATGTGGTGTTTTATTCTGAACCAAACAAGTTGTACTCCAAATACAAGCAGTTCAACAGGCTTTTGGCAACCCCAAAGAACCACTTAAATCCATTTCTGTTTGCACAGTTTGGTATTTCAACATGCTCCCTGTGGACCCATATGTTCTCAAAGTTTAAGAAAAACATTTTGAATTGTGAATCCACTTTTTGCAACCAGAATTAAAGTAAACCTCACTTCTGTGGGTTTTTTTTCTAAGACTACTTCCAAAAATATTGGGATCAGCCTTATTCAACTAAAGATTTTTTAAGGTTCCCAAATGTGGATTGTTATTGCTCTTCATGGGATGACACACTGCACAACTTGTCCACAGGGGGCGCTAGAATCCCCATAAGCAAAGCCATTCACCTGCTACCTTTAACTGCATATTTAAAAGAGTGTTTTTGGTTTGTATTCTTGGTATCAATTTTATGTTAAGCTTCTTACCTTACTCATTACTTACCAAAAGGCCTACCTACTGCAAACTTACTTACCCACTTACTTACTCAAAAGTTTACACTCCCCAGCAGAATTTCTGATTTTTTGGCCTTTTCTCAGAAAATACGAATAGTAACACAAAATCCTTTCTATCACTCATGGTTAGAGGTTGGGTGAAGACATTTATTGAAAAAAAGTAGTTTACTCTTTTTAAAACATAATGACAACAGAAACTTCAAAAATGACCCTGTTAAGAAGTTTACACAACTCTGGTGGTTTTGAGCTGATAAATGCACAAAAGTAAACACAAACGTGTTTGAATGTCTACTAAAGGTAACCATCCTCACCTGTGATCTATTTGCTTGTAATCAGTGTGTTTGTATAGAAAATGAACAGCGTCATTTTTTTAAGTTTCTGTTGTCATTATGATTTAAAAAGAGTAAACACAATTGTTTGTTAATAAATTGTTTTCACCCAACCTCTGACCATGAGTGACAGAAAGGTTTTTATATTCACATTTTCTGAGAAAAGGCCAAAAAATCAGAAAATTCTGCAGAGGGGGTGTAAACTCTTTGGCACAACTGTAGGTTGGTTACTCGCTTGCTAACCTATTTGCTTGCTTACTTAATTCCTGGTTACTTAGCTGCTTTCTTGCTTACTTGCTAACTTACTTTTGATAACTTGCTTACTCCCTTACTCTCTAACTTCCTTACCTACTTGCTTTCGCACCTACTTTCTTGTCTGCTTACTTTCTTTGTATTCACTTAACTGTTGACTTACTTGCTGTCATATTTATCTGCCTACTTGCTCACTTACTTGCCCGCTTTACTGTTTGCTTGTTTACTTAATTCCTTACTTGCTTACTTACTTAACTACTTTCTTACTTGCTAACTTACTTCCCAACTTCCTTACCTACTTTCCTACTTTCCTACTTGTTTGCATGCCTGCTTTCTTGCCTTCTTACCAACTTACTTACCCGCTTGCTATCTCACTTACTTAGGCATGCTTGCTTAGCCACTTACTTGTTCACTTGCCTCCTCACTACTTATTAATCTTCTTTCTCATGTACTCATATCCCTGCTTGCACACTTACTTGTTTACCTACTTACCTACTTACCTGCTTACTTGCTTACTTAACTTCTTGCTTCTTTGCTCATATGCTTGCATGCTTTTTTGCTTACTTGCTGGATTGTGATTACAGTGAAATATTTTCACAAAAAGCCCTTTTCAAGAGTTTTAAAAACAGGTGCTTTCATCAAAATATAAACAAAAATTGATGACCCAACTCATTGGGTTTCGTAATATCTTTGTGTTTTTAACAACAGGTTTTCAAGATTTGGTTCTATTTATTTTACACAACTGGGCCCTTTAGCTAGAATGTTAAAAGTGGATTTTTGGAGGAGGAGACTTGATTGAAATATATTAAGATTAATAATCCAAAGGTGACAAGGTTAGAATATAAGAAATTACTGTCAGTTTGTCAGCGTTTAAATGTTTGCGTGTGACTGCAGCTTTAGCACTAACTGGATGGCTCTGAATGTGCTTGACTCACAGGGATTTAGGGATTTTCATCTATGAAGATTTGTCATAGCTTTGTTTCACATTCTTGGTGTCAAGCCAAGGGCTGTACTGTCAAGATCTGTCAAGTTTTTAAAACCCTCTGAACCAGATATTTTTTGGACAGGACTTTTCTCTTTCGGGGTTTCCATACTAAGGTCACACAGAGGCCACGAGCCTTCTGCCGTGTGCTGCTACTGTGACCTCTCTGCCATATCACGTAAATCTAAGAAGAGCTACACCAACACTCTCCTTCCTGCTCTCTCTTTGTAAAAGCACAAAAGCCTCCGGTTGTTGAGTTCTCACATTTAACCTTTCGAACACGCTTCCTCTTGCACGCCGACCCACATTGGTTTCATGAACAGCCCTTCAAAGTTTGCAGGGCTCTGCATTTTGACTGCCTCCACACTTTGTGGTTGATTGACTGCAAAATGAAATTAAGCCTTAAATCCTCAAGAACAAGACAAGTTTCTGAGCAAGGAGGAACATTTGCAAATCTTAAATGGGTTTTAAGAATGCACCTGACAGTTTGCGTGCTCGATTTTTGTGACATGCTGTCTAAAGTTATTTTTCTCGTACAAGTCGGCCCCTGTCTGTGGGCTCTCCTGTCCACACTTGCAGAGTGATTACAGCTGAATTGGCTTTAAGCTTTCGAATCATTCTGTACTTAAGGCCAAGTTCTGTTTATGGTGAAGTTCTCAAATCCTGAGACTGTTGATTCTCTCAATTCTATTGTTTTAAAGTTTGAGTTATAATATCAATCAAAGTTTATGATATTGGCTTTGTTTACCAGCTGGTCTCTCCACTTATCTTGCTTGCCTCTCAGCCCATGGACCATATGCTTCTCTTCAACATAATTGCACGTGCCTAACTTGTAAAAAAAACTGCAGCCTTGCTTCTTTTCTCACACCTTCCTGATTTAGGATTATCGTGGGAATACAGGGATGTTACCAAATACTGTAATGTGACACTCAAACTTGCAGAAATTGTGTTGAAAACCACAAACTGAATTTAAGACACTCAAAAAATTCTGCTTCATTATTTCACTCACACATTCATGATGCAGTTTTTCATTTCTTTATATCTTCATTGAGAGGCCACTGCACTGGAAACAGATGAAACTAACTGAACAGGATCAGACGAGTGCCAAAGCGTGTATGAAATGGAAAGTTGTTAGTAATTACCTACGGGTACGAAAATCTAATTGCCCTCTAATAATATTCCCCCTCTATTACTTTGACAGAGGTGGATTTGAGAAACCAGTTTAGTGCCAAGTTTCTCCCTGTGTGGAAATAGTTACAATGCCACAGTGAAGAAAAGCGTCTAATTTTAGTTTATGCACTCATTCATGAAGAAACTTAAACTTTTCCCGTTGTAAACAAAACCGTGATAGAAAAAGAATCGAAGAACTCCTTTGCTTAAACCTGCACACGAAGAATACATAAATATTGATACCTGAGGTGGAAGACTGCGGATTATTCAAGCTCTGGTCCAGCAGCTGAGATGGTAGAAAAAAGGATTCCTCCTTTTGTTCGGTCTCTGCTGGTCCAGATGCTGAGCTCGTCCCTTCCTCAGTGTCTCCAAAAACTTCCGACCATTCACGAGAGAAGTCGCCTTCATCGACGGACATGCTGCCCAGGATCTCATTCAGTAAAGCCATGCTGTCTTTCTCTTCTCCATCTGTCTCTGGAGAGGCAAAAACGCATTGATTTTAACATGGCATGATAATTTAAACTCTTTTGAGCCACTTATTTTTGTGTTGTGTGGATATTTCTACAAAGCTCTCTGATTTAATGAGGCTGACAGAGGTTTTCTGCATCGGTTGGGTTTTCTAGATGATATGCATGGGTTTAAAGGAGTTTTCCTTTTTTTTCAAGAGCTGGAATTATTGACTTTATAGAAAAAGAATCAGCATCTGGATCACTGTTGACTCAATTTCTTATTCAGAATACCAAAAAAATCCCATTTTGAAACTACTTGGATATGTGTTGTGGTATATTGGTCAGAAATCATCATGGGCTTGAGTAATTTATACTATAATCTTACATTTTGGCAATCAGTTTGTAAAGGAAATAATCAGCAGATTACTTCAATATAAAATAGACTGTAAGATGCCACCAAAGAACCAAATAAACATTTTTGTGTTTACCTTCTCTGGTCTTATCGCCCTCGTTTTCATTCAGTGAGATGAGTCTGCCAGTAAAGATGAAAAAAGTATCATATTTTGCGTACTTAAGACGACAGGTGTGCAGAAAAACTTTATTCATGTGCAGCCAAAACCTTTTTGGTTTCCACGCTGGCATGCATATGTTTTGTCTACCTGCATGAGTCAAGATCACGATGAGATAACTTACTGATCGCATGTGGTCTCGGGTTTCTTCCCATCTTCTTTTTCTGCTTTGATTTTCTTCTTTCCCTTCTTCTTGGCCTGCTTGTCCATGGGGTCCTGGAGAGAAATAAGTGGGTGCACTTATTGACTTATTCTCCGGATGTAAAATTGGTACTAACAGGGTGAGGTGCTCTCTGACCTTGAGTGAGGACACATCATAATGCTGACAGCCCTTGAAGCTCTCATGAATGGCTGCCATAGTGTGAGAAGTTTTCTCCCAGAAGTGCAAAAGTGTTGTCTGAAATGGGAAATCAAACCAGGGGTACACACTTAGCAGCTTTGACCACCATCTTTGTGTGAGTGTGAAATCTCAATGCTAAATCTTACAGCTTTGTTCCCTTCATGCTTGTCTTCTAACCACACGATGCAGAGCCCATGAAAACACTCTGATTAAAATGTATGTAAACAACCTGGAATCATGATGTACCTGGTATGTGGTTAAAACATGAGAGAGGAGGTTGCAGCGGCTGGCGCCCAGCAGGTCAACTTTCTGGCAAACATCATTCTTCAGTTTGTCAAAGCTTGTTTTGGTGGTGCGCACCTGAGCTTGTACCTGGGCGAACAAAAAGAAATGTTGCATCATTGTGCATCAAAAACTGACTCCTCACAGAGTTCAAGTTTGTGCAGCTCAGGATGAACCAAAAGAGATCGATCTGAAGGTGCATTAGGCCCTCTAGTGGCATTATCTTGCCACTAGTTTGCATGCACTACTTTGAGTTGTTGGTGTTGGAGCAAATTGGTGCTGAAAGTAGGAGACAAAAACACATTTCTGGGAGATTTTTGGAGAAAATTAAAATGTTTTGGTTGGTAACATTTGTAGACAAAATCACACATGGCAATGGAAGGATGAGATGGATGATTTCCACTTTTTTGTCAATTTTTTAAACAAACAGGGTTCCTACACATCCTTAAAAAGTTTAAAATCCATGTATTTAAAACTAAGACCTTAAAAAGTCTCAAATTTACTGAAACGTTACATTCTGGTCTTAAATAAATTGCTCAAAGGTCTTAAATTTGTCAGGGCAGGATTTGTTTATGGTTTTTTTTTTGTAGGACTTTTTGAGGAGGAGACTTAAAGTGAATAATGTCTTAAAAGCTGCTGAGAAAATTTTTTGTCTGCATCCTGTGCCACTGTTTACTTTTGCATACAGCCATTAATCAAAGAGAACCACTTTATGTCAATAAACAGACAAAAAGTTAACTTGAATGACTCTCATAGAGAGACACAAATGCCATGTTTTGGTTGCAGGATCCCCCAACCATCGATTATATTTATGTTTTTGGTCTTAAATTTCATTCAAAGTGGCATTAAGTCTTAAAAAGTCTTAAATTTGACTTACTGAAACCTGCAGGGACCCTGACAAAATAGTTAATTTTCATATTATATCTCGTATCATTTGATTATTAATTGTGTTAGAGATCATTTATAACACTGAAACTGATGCATTTGTCTTTCTTTAGTGTCTCAGGCATAACAAACTATCAACAGTGGGTTGCAAAATAAGCAGTGGTTAACACCAAAGAAGCCCAACAACTGGTGAAACTCATGTGTTTTGATGTGCTATGATTTTAAGTTTTTATTGTAATTAATAACTTAAGATCGTTGAAAGTTTTCACCACAGAGATTCCAGCATGTGTTTATGGGAAAAGCCCCAAATGCAGCATAAGTTGGAGCATGTCAGAATTTGTGCTCCAAGACAGCTCTGTTTTTTATTCCCTTGAGTTTCTCCCCCTGTTTTCTGACCTTGCGGAATTTCTCCATCTGTTTATGAGTATCTGGATCCAGTTCCTGAGAAACGTCCTTCATCCAGAGAAGCGCTCCTCGATATTCAGTCCTGGACTGCTCCATCCTGTTCACCGTCAGCCACGTGTCCGAGATCGCTCGATAGCGAAATGTTTCGACCTCCTGGTACAAACGGCACAGAGGGTTCCTAAGAGCCATTCTGTGAGAGGAAGAAGAAATAGTAAAGTGCAGTTTAAGTGATATGTCTTTTTTTCCAACCATGGTCTGCTGAGAAATCTAAAGTTGCACAAGATTTTCTTTTGTTCAGGTCTCTCACCTCTTTCAACCCCAACAAGGAAAAACTTAAATGTGTTTTGCAAAAGCTGACTGTAAACAAATTAAAGACCCTTTGGGAAATCAGTTTACACAGTCAAATGTGTTAATTTCACCCAGCAAAGAAACAAAACATTAGGAGTGAATATACAACCCTGATAGTTAGTGATTGTACAAACAAAGTCTGTAACAGGATATAGAAATTTCAGTCCTCTGCAGGAGTCGCAGAAGTTCAGTGTCTTTGTTTGCATTGATTTTAAGTCAGCTGGTAGAGACACAAATTGGGGAATAAAACAAAAACAGTTCACACTTTAAAAGACTGACTTTGAGGAAACATGTCAGGACAAAATACTGTATATGTCCCTGAGATTACTTTTTGATTCTTACCTCTGCTGGGAGGAGAAGCAAAGTGCTTTCCCGGTCGCCTGCATGATCTTTCCAGCTCTGGTTTTATCCTGAGAGCCCTGTGAGCGCAGGAAACGACCCAGCTCGTTCTCTTCTTGGGACAAAACTGCAGACACAAAGATTCAGAAATGTTCAGACTGAGAAAATGGGAATGTGTGGAAATGATTGTACTGATGGTCAGACTTACAGCAGATCCTTCTCTGGTACTGCTCAATAACCTTTAGCAGCTCCATGCATGTTCTTTGGATGGAGTGGAAGACCTGGAGGAAGAAAAATCTGTTAATACTACACAAAATGCACAAGTATTGTTTTATTTCCTCCCAGTTTGGTTGTCTGATAGAACAGGCTGTGGGTTATTTCCATGAAGATAAACCCCAGATATCCACTAACACTCAGGGTACTTTAAAGATTCAAGCAGTATTATCT
This sequence comes from Thalassoma bifasciatum, assembly GCA_008086565.1. Taxonomy (NCBI): domain Eukaryota; kingdom Metazoa; phylum Chordata; class Actinopteri; order Labriformes; family Labridae; genus Thalassoma; species Thalassoma bifasciatum. The sequence continues at coordinate 129,964 of RPOG01000894.1, read as the reverse complement.
TCAGAGTGGATGCGATGCAAAGTGGAGGCCGTTACGAGGTGAAGTCGGAGTGAAAATGTAACATCAAAGCTTTTTAAAATGAGCTCTGATGTGGCGTGTAGATAGCGAGCTCCAAAATGGTTCCATATCGAGGACGTGACCTAATTTAAGGTTGGATATTCCAGTCTATATGTAGTATTGATTTCAGCCATCACACACACTCCCCTCCTGAAATGGAGGCACAGAGGATGCGAGCTGGAGAGCCAGCCTAATGTAAGATTTAAGCCTCGAGCAAATGCTGTCACCATGTGAATCAAAAAGCCATTTAAGTCACTGCAGAGTTCTCCTGAGGGCAGGTATCTCCAGTGTTTGTTAATGTCTCTACACTGTGACCAAAACCTAACCTGACCCGACCTTCAGTTTCCTGACTCACTGTGCGTGTTTTCAAACCGCAAACCCCACCAGATTCTCATCATCCTCACCTCCAGCTTGGCGTCCAGATCTGCATCCGACGCCACCACATGTTCATCCTCTTTCTTCCCGGTCACCTTGATGAGCGTCTGTTTGGTTTTCCAGTATTTCTGCTGGAACTTGTTCACCACAGACGAGTCCTGGCTCTGGATGAAGCGGTCCAGATAGTCTCGGGAGTATCCGCTGCAGTGACAGACGTTTGGTGGGACAAACATTTTGACAACAAATCTAAACAAAAAATTCTGCAGAGATTACTCATTGGTGCAAAACTGGAAGTAAACAAGAGAATGCACTTACAAATTTCCTCCCTCCATTTTTCACAGTTACCTGAAGAGAAAATAGAAAAAGTTAGAATTCTTACAAGTGATTTGGAAAAGGTGGAAGGGGATTTTATTTGGGTGTAAAATCTCATCTCGGCAAACATATACGTCAGAAAATATATTTTTTATTGTTTGGGGTTATATTATGAAACCTTTGAACCTCAGTTTCTGAGTCTTTTTAAGAAGCGTTCCACCAAACATCACTTTACACAAAAGTGTTATTTTTTTCTTTTTTTAAATCTGTTGTTTTAATTGTTTTATGTCTGTGTTGTTTATTTATGTACAGAACTTTGCTGAAGCTGTGATTGTTTTAAGTGCTTCATAAATAAAGTTGAGATAAGCAGAGACTCTAGTGCATTTGTTCAGTTAATATTATGCAGATTGGTTCATTTTTGGGAGGTGCTGTATTTTTAACTCCCATTACCAATATAGATAGCAGGGTTTTTTTATTGGCTGACAGGGACATTGATCAGATCCGATTCCAATATTAAGTGAAAATTTAATGTCCCTTTATATGGGGATAAGACTGAGAATTATGTTTTGGCAGCTTGGAGTTAACTTTGTAAATCACAACTGAGACAAAATAAATCTATTCCACTGAATGTATTGACATTTCTTATGGAACTATAAATGTGTTAATGTGTGGTCAGTAAATTTCCAACACTAACAGGAACCACAGTGTAAGTGGGATTAAATTTACATTTACTGAAAAGTGATGTGAGAGTAATTGGCAAAACAAGCACCAAATAACTCCAAACTGCTGAGTCGCTGTAGTTTTCTTCTTTCGAGATATTTTAGCTCTGCAAACATGTAAAGACCTGCTTCTTATTACATTATTTAATCCTTGACATTGGCAACCCTGTCTATTTATGCCTTGACCTTTAGGTTGTCAAATTTGTGTAGAAATTTATTGACTCCTTCAACATATTTAGTCATTGTTAAAAGAGAAACTGTCACTAAAACACAAAAAAATGAAAATACAAAGAAATAAAAATGATTAGGGGGACTTGGATATTCACTATGAGCATACTTCACATCATCAATTTCCCTAAATTCATAAAAAACCCAACACAAAATATTCTGCGAGTAAGACAGCAATTTAGTGAAGATTACTTCAGAATCTAAGGGACAAGTAAACATTTACTTTTCTTTCTTGTACAGTGCTTTAATTCCTCTGTAATTTTCTGTTTGTTTGTTTTTTTTATTTTTTGTATTATAACCTTGCTGTAACTCAGTGGTAAGCCTCTATACATTTTGCCCTTGTACTAAATTGTTGCCACAACTTACTTATTATTTTATATTATTCACATTTCTTTTATTATATTTTACATTTTCTCTTTTTATTCCTCTTTTATCTTGCTATCTGATTTTTGTGTACAGCTGACTCAGGGAGAAAAACATAAGAATACCAATGTCCCTGTACTTCCCTGTACCTGTACAAAAGGTAATAAACATCAATTCTGTTCTATTCTAGTCTGTTAATTTGAAAATATATAGGAGCATTTTTTATCTCTTTCATTATTTGTTGTGACAAATGTTTAAATGAAAGAACAATTTTGCAGGATTTGGATTCTCATGGAGTTGATGAAGCAATCATCTCTCTCTGAAATGATAATGTGGATAAAAAGCATGACATTGATAATCTAGAAGTAGGAGTATCCCAGCTGCACTCATGTGGGATAGTTCAGTGAAAGGTATTCTCTTCATCCAACCTGGATTTTTCCATCTTTGATTCATGGATTTTAAGCTACCACAAATGAAACTCAATGTTACCACGGTGTAACAACAAACCTGTGCGCCTCCGTTTCCCTTCACCCTGATGTCAGAATAAGGTGTGACTGAGCTCTTGTTTACCTGCAGTCACACATCATTACACTCCACTTTAGCTTGAAGTGTTATCTCCTCTAATTCTCATTCTCCTCATCTCATGCTGACCACCACCAGCTGGGAGGAAATGCATAAAAGATGAGCGCACTTTACGTACAGCTGACGCGTCACGATTCACTTTCATGCGCTGATGCGACGCGATAAATGGGGGGAATCCTTAAAAAATAAAAAAAATAATATCCTGAATTTTGTACATTTTGTTTACAAATACATGTTTCGTGTTAATTAACGGATATGACTATGACAACAACACATCCGCACCGCAGCAGCACAAACACATCGTCTGACTCACTGCACTGAAGCAGCGTTTTCCTTCCTCTTCCTTCACACGTTCACACAAATATCTACATTTAAATCAGAAAATATGACTCACTGTGAGCAGACGTACCTCTCCGTGTTGATAACATGTAGATATAAGCCCAGTATAGTCCTCACACAGCGCTTTTTGCCGTCTGCAGGCCCTGCTGTGAAGGAAACAAACACACAGCTGCTCATTCAGGCTGCGGTGACGTCATGCAGAGTGCGCTCTTCCAGTGCCGCGCGCCTGACGCTCCAGTGTTTGTCTCGTGCAAACAGATATTACTGGATATTTTGGCTCCAATTGTCCCTGTAATGGTGGAGGCTTTGTGTACTCTCTTTATGGCTGGTTAGGTGTTTGTTCAGAGAAGAAAAAAAAAAAGAAATGAGAAGACATAAAGAGATGATACATAAAAGATCCACCTGTGTTTCATTTAGTTATTTATTTATTTATTTTAAATTTGGCTTTTAACTTTTGTTCTTAAATTAAAGACGGTTGAAGGAATTTTTTTTTTTGCTTGCAGACTTTCAGGTCAAAGTAGCCTTAATTTAAACAACACTTTCATATATACAGCTCTGGAAAAAATTAAAAGAGCACTGCAAATTTTTCAGAAATCAGCATCTCTACATATATGACAGTCATTCCATTGCAGTTTCTGTTGAATTCCAACATAAGAACACCTGTTTCTACCTAATAAGGTACTGATGAGGTGATCAACTGAAACAAATGTTTTTTAACTAGGAAATGTGTAAAAACATTGCTGTGGTCATCACTCTCCTCTGTGAAGATGGTGGAGAACATGCCAAGACGCATGAGATATTACTGCAAATTAGTGTTATTCTAACAAATATTGATTTCTGAATACTTCCAAAGTTAAAACATTAGCAATGTATTGTTTAAAATTAAATATGATCTTGTTTTTTTGCATTATTTGAAGTCTGAAAACAGTGGGCGTTTTTGGTATTTTGACCATATTTCATTTTCTGCAAATAATTGCTCTAAATGACAATATTTGGGATTTGGGAGTAATGTTGTCAGTAGTATATAATACAAGAAAAATGTTCATTTTACTCAAAACAAATACCTACAAAAAGCAAAATTAGAGAAACTGAAAAATTTGCAGTGGTCTCTTAATTTTTTCCAGAGCTGTACAAGCAGCCCTGAGAGATGGATAAACAGACATAAGAAGCAAAGCAATTTGTGTTTTGCAGATTGTTTCTTAGTAGTAACGAAGCTCCTCAGCAATGAACCCTTTACCTTTGGAAATCCTGTTTATTTCTTGTTGAATAGTGCCACATTTGTTAGAAAACATGCATCTGGGTTGCACTCATGGAAAATTGCTGAATCCTCTCTGCTAATGCCAAATTCTGCGGGATTGTCTTACTTTTTGAATGATAGAAGACACAGACACAGATGGATAGATACACAGACAGACAAGTTAATAAAATAGTGTAACAGCAAAACTCCAAGTTCTGAATTTTTGCATTAGAGAGCCAACTGTGATTCGTTCTTCCTTTTAAAAACTCCAATTTTCACCATAAACAATTCAATGTTAAGATAAAGTTCAGTCCTAATTCATCACAAGCAGAACACTTTGTAGTAATTATTGAGTTACATTGATGAGAAAAACTCCCTTTTTACTTTATTATTTCAATTTAACCAGCTCCCAAATGAAAGTAAAACCTCTCTTTCAAGGGAGATCTGGCCAAGAAAATAGAATGGAACTATCTCTGATTTGTACCTGGGAAACAGTTGATCAAATAACTGAGCTAAAACATTGACATCCTATAGAATCTGCTTCCATGTCTTTCATTTTAGAAACATTTAAGGACACCAGCTCTTTCTGCTTTAAGATAATCTGCAACTGATTCCAGGCTGAGGGTGCAGAATACCAAAAAGCACTTTTTCCTAATTTCAGTCCAAGTGTTTGGGACAAAGAGCATAAAGGGGTCCCAAGAATGTAACAAAATTAATTTACTTTTCAGGTCCACCAAGTTTTTCTTTTCATGAGAGCCTTGGCTCAACAGTTTCATTTTTTCCCCATTGTGGCACCCAATTTTAGGGACATCAAAGAAAAATTGGTCTCAAAGCTTATGAGACACATAAGGTACATGAATAAGAGCAGCATCAGAAAAAATAAAGTATAAAAACCAATCAATACACATAATTTTGAAACTTTAATAAGTAAAAGTAAAGACTTAACATGGGATCACCGTGGGAAAAATATTGAATTCAAGTCTCTGACAAGTGATGTTAAGAGAGTGAACCAGCTCTAACCATGATTAAAATATATAATAGAGATAAACTCAGTCGTGTCTGTCACTCAAAACTATACCATGTACATTTTTGTCCTCACAGGCTCCTCAGACCTGATGGCTCTCCCATTTGACAGAACACTATCTTTAGAAATCTGTAACCCTACAAATTAAAGCTTTTTGCACTTAAAACAAAAAGAAGATTCTGTGTTATAAAACTCTTCAACAGCTTATAAAAGTACAGCTAAAAATGATTGATTTAATTAATCAACTAATTGGTTAGACAGAAAAGAAATGAGCAATAACTCTGATAAGAGCTTGAATCATTTTGATACAGAAAAAAATGTTCCCAGCTCCCCAAATACATTTTTTAATTTTCTGTAATTATTGTTATCTAGTTGTCATGTTGGAGTTTTTGCGAAAGCACATTTGGCTCTTCTGGGAACATTTAATTGATTACTTACTATGGAAAAATATTAGTCAGAATTAGCAAGAGAAGAAATGAGTTGAACCTCAATTCAAAGTCAACCAACAGCAGTATCCAACAGTCAGTTTCAGATACAACAGTTAAGTATTATTAAGAAGAGACTTTTTTCTGTATTGGAAGATTTACATTCGACTTTTTTTTTTGTTCAACAGAGAGCCTTATTATTTTTTGTTCACAGTAACATTTCTTCTGTTAATGGAGTGACAGTTCAGTGTTATTTCTTGCACATTTTGTGGTATAATATTTCCAAGAGGAATTTTTTTTTGCACTTTTCTTGCAGACAACCATCCCTCTGCACATAAAACCTCCCCATGTGTTCAGTTCTGCATTTGTCCAAATGATGGCAGTGCAACCCAAAGGAAAGCTGCTGCTCCTTTAATAGTCTCTCCTCTCCTGTTTTGGGGCCCCGAGCTTTCATCTGTTGGCTTCAATTTATTTCATCACACTATAGCGCAGCTGATCTAATAGCATGTACATTTTGTTGTCACCTAAAGGGAATTTCTTGTCATGCTCCAAATTGATGTACCTGTTTGCGGCCTTGGACAGTATTTGTGCCGCACACTCTCAGGGTGTGTGTTTGTATGTGAGCCGCGTACCGCTCAGACAACGCCACAGATCAGCACACAGGCGAACGTTTAACCAGTGCATCATGGATTTATATTTGGATAAAGTGTTTCATCTTTGCAGATTTAATTTGATTACCACCAAAGGAACGATGCACCTTTTGATCCTTGAAGCCCCCGAGGTCACTCTCTACACCTTTTTTTTATCCTTTTTGCTGTATGGAAACAGGCATGCTGTGTTTATAAGATTATTTAGCACCCTCTGATTTCCCAAAGGAAGTTCTTTGCATGCCTCGGCGCCCTTCCAAACCCTGACCTCTGACATCATTTCAAGGCTTTGGTTACGGGCAGATAGATCTCTTAAAAAGAGGATATGATCTCTATAAAGACTGGTGTCCTTCAAACCATCTGATCATCCTCATGCTCTTAACCAGCTTATCTCACATCCAAGATCGTGTAGAGGCACTTAAAGAAGACAATCAGGCTTTGAATTAAGCCATGCAGTTGGAGGTTTAATTCAATCAGTCAGAAAAATTCCTTTCTGGTATTGATTGGCGTGCCATATGTGATTTTCTCTGACTCTTATCTCGTGTGCTCATTCTTGAGATATTCTCCTTATTCAAGAGCCACTTTGCATTCTGCCATCTTTATCTGCGCGCCAGCTGACCGACACATGTCGTCCTATTTTCTGGGACACAGTCTAAACCAGTCTTGAGCGCGCCCTCATTATGAACGTTTGCAGCCCCCCGAGAGTGCCCGACCCGACCCTAAAAATTGCTCAATTGACTTTTTCCATCAGCAGTTATGTGTGCTGATGGGGAACCATGACATTTACATTTGCACCACTCCAATATGATCCCTTGCTCGGCGCTAGTTTTGGACACAGACTATAGCTCAAAACAGGTCACAGGATCAAAAGTGTCTCTTGCCTGGAGGAGCCACTGAGTCGATTCTTTCCATTTCTGCACCAAATGGTGTTTCTCTCTCCCTCTCTCTCTCTCTCCCTCCTCTCTCTCTCTCTCTCTTCAGTAACTTGCTGGAACACATTTAGATCCTGAGTAGAACTCCTCAGTGCCCACTCATCACTCTGCGTGCTGTTTGAAGATTACTACGCTCAGAGACATCCTCACTGGGCATCCAGGCAGCTTAGAGGCCAAAATCCATAATCCCTTACCCTTCATGGGAATTCTCCATGCACTTCAACATGCTGAAATACAGCCCCGCTGCAGCAGCCACTCATGGTCGAGGAACTACTGCAGCCGGAGGCCCAGATAGATGGATGACATGTCTCAATGAATGTGAGAGAAGTGGAGGAAGTTAGATTTAAAAATAAGTTATATACCGCGGATGGCTTCTGCCAAGAAATCTCATCTGAGGAGATGTTTCCTGCGAGCCTTTTTCCACCCCGTAATGCGGGCTTATTAGTTGGTCAATCTACATGCACAGGTAACCATTCCATGTATACCAAACAGCCCACAGGGCGTTATTTACAGAGAGTATGTGCTCTCTGGCGAGTCCACCCGTCCTCTCTATAAAGGAATTTCCTCTGAGGCTTTAGTACCTTATTAAAAAGCGTACATAAGTGCAAAACCTTGAGTAAGCAATCTGCATTAACAAGTACTATGTAAAGTTCAGCTGTTGACGCTCCAGTGGGGTTTGAATTCTTCCAGCTCCAGGCTACACTCTAATGCTTTCTTAGTCTGCTAAAACCAATGTAATAGCTTGGGGAGTTTGTCTCGCAGCAAAAGAGAATAATAAAAGTAATCTCGTACTCACAATTCTAATTATATAAGATTTTCTTTACTCAGAACCTTTTGCATTTTTCTTTTGACATGTAAGCACAATTACAAAGGAGAAAGAGAAAAGGTCAGAATAGGGTTTTATTAAAAAACACAATCACAAATTAACACTTGTTCTGTATCTAAGCAGTGTCTGCACAAATTCAATCTTTTATTTGGAAGTAGGGTTGAATGAGATACTTTTGGGAGCCCATTCCACTAGGGAGACAAATAGAGAACCTGCATCAAAAAAAACAACAAACGCTTGAAAAAGACAAACATGAAAAGTGGTAGACTTGCCTTAATAGTTATAATAATGCTTTTTAAAAATATTGAGAAACGAACTCAAAATTACAAGATACTAAACTGGGACTAAAACCAGAGTTTATTTTTGGGAAAACTCACCTTGCTTTGCTTCAAGGGCACAATGAGGTCATGCTCAATACATGTTTCATCAGGTAAAAATGTTGTCAAAACACTTTAAATTGCAACAACAACCAATAGAAATACAACACAATACTCAACAAAAACAAAAAGTAGAAACCTTTTTCAGGAATGCACATCCTTTTCAAGGTTAAATCAGCAACAAGAAGCAGAGGAATTACTGATACTGAAGTGCTTGTGTTCAAGAAAGTTGGAATTTTGACCTTTTATCTCACATCATCTCACACAGAACCTCGAAATTAAAACTTTTAATTTCATAATTTTGATTTTTTTTTTTCAAATTATCTGGTGCAAACTGGCTTTCACAGATACTGATGTAGTTTCTCAACAAAGAGGTGAAGCTTTTTGTTGAGGAATAGATCGTAGAACTAACTCTGATGCGCTCAAACGCTGCAGATGAAGGTCAACTCACCAAAAATTCAACAAGGTTTAAGAAAGTCTTAACCAAACACTATCAGTAGTGTTGGTCTAAGTGTACAGTCTCTTTTGTGCATTTTCAGTTTTTTACTTTGACGTCAGAAAACCTGTTTGTTTGTCATTTTTCGCAGTTACAAGTTAGTCAACAAAGACGTTGAGCTGACCAGGATCCCCCGTGGGTTAAACACCACTATCAAGACAACCAGTGGATAAACTTGCACCAGAGCACACAGTGGAGATTCTTCTTGCTGCTCAAGGCTTTATCCAAATTTATTCTTTCACTCTGAGCCCCTATTTGTTTTGACTAACAGTATTTACAAATGTGAAAAATTACAGGAGGCAAAGAGTAGGTTTTAATTTCAACACAGGAAAGCAGAGGTTTCTATATTTGCAGCATCTGGGCACACAAAGACAAAAGGTCAGACAGGTTTTATTTGAACATCAGATAGCAGAGACTCATGCTGGTTTCCATCCCTGCAACATCTGTACACATATTTAAACAACTTTGTGAAAGCAAACAAGTGTTTTAAACAGTTTTTAAACTCTTAAGATGCCTTTCTGTCAGCAGATTTGCAAAATTGAATGGCAAAGAAAGAAAAAAGCTCAAAGCAGGTGACAGTCACATTTTGAACTTGGGGATATGAAATCTGCACCATCTGTGTGTGGAAATATTAGCTTTCTACAAGCAGTTTGCAAAGCCTAGATTACTATTTGCATCCTTGATATATTGACCTCTAATGGACAGAATGTGAGTAACTGTGACCTTGGTCCTCTCGACCCTTTCTCGTCTTACAGCAGTCTAACTTAGATCTTAGATCAACTTAGACCTTAGCTCCTGAGAAATGTAGCTTGAGGTACTTATCCTGCAGCAAAACAAGGACCACAAAAGTCAGTCTGCATCACAAACTTCATAATGAAAGCCTTTTTTTTGGATGCATTCCCTCTGTTTTGGTGATATTTGAAAAGAGAGATGAAAAAGCAAAGAGCAGATTTTGATGTAAACACCAGGAGTTGAAAACTCTGCAGCATCTGCGCAGACATTTTTTGATTAGTTCCAGTGCTTGAGACAGTTTTTTCTCAACTTCTCTGATGCCATTGCAGTTTGCAGTTTCCTATTTTTAAGTCTGCAACATGTTGAGCTCTACCTTGGGTAAAATTTCAGAGTTCGTGCCCTTGGTCAGCGAGGTTTTGGACCCTCTGTCTTGCACCAGCGGCCTAACTTGTACCAAAGCGTTTCAGCTCCGTCTCCCCCGCTGCTTGGCATGCTCCGTGGCACCGAGCGCTGAGGGCAGAGTGTGTCACCGAGCTGGCACCGGCCTGAACTCTTTCAAGGTTACTCTTTGATTTAATGGTGATGCATTTTTTAAAACCGCATCATCCCTCTCTCCCTTGCCACCGCGCCTAGTCCATCTCTGTCACAAACACTGGCGGTGCGTCTCACCTTTAGCAGTGGAAGCACCAGGAGAGGTTGTTTAAGATATAAATCAATGGCAAATGAAGCACCCCGGCTGGCCCCTGATTGTTTTACCTGCCCGCCTGCTTTGGAGGCAGGACGGTGAAGGAAAACTGGACTATATATTCAGAGTATGACACAGGAAAATGGTCTACTCATCTTGTAGACAGCTTTTTGTACAGGCATTAACACTGACTACAAATAAGTTGATACACAACCAGGTGTTGTGTTGAGTTTTAAAACCCCTGTAATTATTTCCTGCAGCTTTTGAGATGGAAACAGAACAGGAAAGTATCAGAGTGTTATTTGTCTCGTATAAATAGCATCACCTAGCTCTGTACTCCAGTGATATTTCTTGACGAGGTGATATTTTGCGATCATCACCTCCACATGCTGTTGTTTCACTTAATAACAAGTGACAGCATCACCAAAATAGACCCTCAACCTGTTGCACTTTTCTCTGTAAACGAGCCTAATTGTCAAAGGGTTTGATTTGACCCGCGCACACACTACACACAAACACACACAAATACCCAGATATTTTCAGACGACATGAAACTTTTTTTGCCTTTCTTAACTGAAATTAAATCTAAGCTGTTCAGACACGAGAACATCAGCCTTTGTGTTGCGTGGCAGCCTGTTATGGATGGAGATGAGGATTTCTGATAGCTGTATAAAAAAAGTGATAAATCAGAGGATAGAGACGGGCCATATTCATGAGCCGTGTAATCCTCTTATATTTCATGTCATTTTCTGAAAAGCAAACACATCTTTGCCATCAATACTTGTGTCTGGTTTGATAAAGCTACCTGTGCCAAGATCGAGGAACCTGCTGCAATGAATTAATGACCTATATGATGATGCTAATATACTGTTGGGAGGATTTTTTTTTCCTTTTTTGTGAGTGAGTGGAGCTTTTTGAAATCTTCTTCTAAAACTGGAATTGCTCCAAATCTCTTCCTTTTGAGGCTGCAATGATGAAGCATTATCAACACTTTTACATCCAAAATTCCTCTTTTTTAGCCTCAGAACTCATTTTCATGAAACATAAAGTGTATATCCAGTCAGAAACTCAACCTTCATGTTGCTCTCTGAAGGATAAAGCACATTGAGTCGTAGAAAGTTCTGTACCTTATCTTTTCTACAGCAGGTTAATTGTTATTTTCATTATCAATTGCACTTTTTATTATCATTTCAGTAATTTCTTAGCCCATTCAAGGTCTGATTTGTCCCTTTTTGCACACCGTAGAGAATGTTCTGCTCTTTACGTGATGGAAAATTACAACACCACGGCACTTCTGAACACATTTTGCTAAAAAAACTCCCAGACAGCTCAGGTTATTACTCCACTGTATGGAACAGAGTGTAAATCTCACTGTTGTGCTTTTAGTGACCACCTATGAGCTAAACATGCAGGTGCAGCTAAGACTGATGTCAAACAGGATTCACTTCACTGAAGCCTGCTGAGCACTGGAGTGTAAGAATACATCCTCAGGTTGGCATGTTATGACCATAAACCGTACAATACATGGATGTAATCTTTGTGATGTCACCCATTTGTTTCTAAAGAGGAGTTTTGAAGCCTATAGTTGTTGGGTGCAGTATTGGAAATGCTGAAATTATCCCAACTTTTATACTGTGGTAGTGTATGTGAAAGAGCTTAAAGCATCCTGACCCTGTCATTGAACAATCTCAGCATCAGAATATCCTTTAAACTAGTGGATTATAGAGGCTGCACTGGTTAGCGCTGCTGCCTCATAGTTAGAAGGTCACCACTCTGAATCCTGGTTCGTGGACCTTCTGTGTGTTGATTTTGCATGAGTTTGCATGTTCTTTCTTCCTCCCACAGTTCAAAAACATGCTCATCAGGTTAATTGGTGATTCTAAATTGCCCACAGATGCAAGTGTACGCGTAAGAGATTGTCGGTCTCTGTGTGTCGGGGTGTAACTCGCCTCTTGCCCCAAGAAAGCTGGGACAGGTTCCAGCCAACGATGACTCTGAACAGAATTAGTGATAGAGGATGAATGAATGATGAGTTATAGAAAAATTCAGTTTGCAGAGCTAGCACCACCAGCCTTCAGTCCTCTGTGTAGGTTAACATGCTCATGCCTGTGCTAGTTTCACTTTGCTTCATTCAGGTGTTTACATGGAAGTGTAACTAAACAAAGCACAAGAAGTAAGGTTATATTTGTTTGGTAGATTATTTTTTTTAGACTTTAGACATGGTTGCAACAATTCTTTTACACCTGGAAATCCTGTTAAATTCTCTGTTGAATGGAGCCACATTTGTAAGAAAGATGCATTTGTGGTATGAGCAGTAGAGCTGAGTATGTTAGTTGCGCCCATGAAAAATGAGCCAAACTTTCCCTTACAATGCCAAACAGCTCATTCTGCCATTATTGATTTAGGTCTGAGGAATTGGCAAATATTATACACAACTTTAACTCTATTTTCTATGCCAAAGTGTCGAACTTTAAAACGCATTCACTCAAGCTTATTTACATCCAAGTATTTCAGCACTATGACAAAATTGGTTAACCAGAGCTGCAGCTTCCAGCTAATGGGGTTGGCTACTGAGGACAGACCGATATATTGGCCAGCTGAATTTTTTGTGTTTTTCACTTGTACCGGCATCAGACGATACGCAAGAGGGTTTGCCTACTGTTTACAACTTACTCTTCTTCTCTCCATCTTGTTTAAGTATAAAATATAGTTCAATAAAACTTCTTGGTTTTAAATTTGAGACCCGTGACATTTTTTTAAATTATCGTGTCATTTCTATGATGTAAAATGAGGAAGCAAAAGCAGTATTGGTCCCAAATATCGGCCCTAGAAAATCAACAGCCTGTATCAGTCATCAGCTAAGGGCGATGGAAAAACAGAAACAAAACAGTATCGGCATATGCCCTAAAAAAAAAATCCATATTGGTTGATCCCTTGTGGCCACACTGCAGCTTAGACATATTGTATCAACATCTATTTCAGTCCAACAGTATTGACAACATCTTTTTTATTTACCAAGTAGTTCTTCTGTTATTGATTAGCCAGGTTGATAAGGTTTTTTTTATTTTGCACACACCTCTTAAATATATTTCACTGTCTTTGGTTTGATTAGTGGCCCTATGGTTTTATCTGTACGTTAAGTTAATTCAGTTTTGTGTATTTGCAGTCGTGACCCAACCACCCTGTGGTTTCTATGGAATCATGAGAAAGATTTAACCAGAAGCCGCATCTCCAACTGTGGCTTTTTAAATACTATTATTTGCTCTTCTGTGACTATGAAGCATCAACAATTGGAGGATTGAAGCTGATACTGTCTGTTAGGTTCATTGTACTCTGTTAATGGTGTTCATGATTCTCCACATGTATGAGTGTCAAATCCTCTGAGTCTGTGGAAAAAAAGGGGCTTGAGCAGCCTGATAAATTGTGAAAACGTCTCTTGTCTTCACATAATGTGGTGAAGAGCCGAGACTTGAGCTTTTGGTGTTGAAAGCAGCCGAGACATCCAGCTGACACATATTTGAGAGCGGCCTAATTTCTTTCCGATTCATGATGAGCTGAGGAGCATTAGATCAGAGATGAGCAAACAGCAGAAATGGGAGAATTAGACAGTCAGTGCTGTCAGCCATTATCCACTGTGGTTGAATTGTTGGCGTTACGACGCTAACATCCATTAGAGCAATTAGCAGCACACACAGGTGCCTGGACCTTTCATAAAAGCCTCAAAATAATCCTAATTTCCACAACCTTGTAAAGAAAAATGTGTATTAAATGTAATATAAGCAGCAGGAGAGAGTTAAATAGAGCGTAAACTTAATTTCATGTTGGCACAATTCATTCGATTCATATGGGCTTAATAGTATTGTTCATTTTCCTGCATATTTAGGGGTGAAGTGTTGGTACCTGGTTATGTCTGGGGGGCATTAAGTCTGACTAATGAAATGACTCTATCCTCTGTGGCGTTTTAATCTATTCACTGGGAAAGTAATTGACAAGCCGGCAGTATGTGCATTAGGATAGCACCGGCACCAAAGGACAGCTGTCACTAAAGCAATTAAAATGACAAAGGTTAATTAATTCTCTCCAGTTTTTACCTGATATGAGACATTCACAATGAGTGAGTTTTCATTTCCGGAGGAGTAATGGTGTTTTGAGGAGAGTAATTTATTTGTGATTTAAAAAAAAAAAAAAAAAAAAACACCAGTCAGTGTCTGATACAGCCTTTAATATGTCAATACCTCACACAAAACTGTGCCCCAGGATAGCTTCAGCCTCACATCTGAAATGAACTCTGCAGCAGCACCGTGGTCTGAAATGACAAATGGGTGTTGTTGTTTTTTTCTTTTTTTTCCCCAGATAAGACACCTTTCTTTCTTCAGAATAAGACTGTGATTTGTTTATAAATGAGGGATGTTTTACACTTATACATTTCATCTCTACAAACATGTGTAAGTGGGAAAATGAAGCACTACGTTTTTAGCTGCGGTCGGGGGTCAAGCAAAAGAAAAACCTAGTCGCGAATAATTACTATGCCAACCACCTCTGACACCGTGAGAGCAGAACCCAAGAACTTTCTAATCCACCTAAATGTCAAAGCTACGTACGGCGCCCTCCCTCCGTGTGAATCTCCACAGGCTGCCAAAAGGCCAGTGGTTAGTCATCTGTTTACTCCTGCAGCTGCTGGGTGTCATTGGGACTCTGAAGGAGAAATCCCATGATTCTCTCTGCCATTTCTGACAGCTCCCGCCCAGACCACATTAATCAGGGATTGTGGGCGAGCTAGGGGATAGACGGCAAGCATGGATGGCTCCGGCCCAGGACAACTGAACCGAGGGAGGAGATCTGGGCCCAAAGATAACTTAGACGTCCAAACACTGCCGGGTTGTAATGCTGCTGCTTTCATTCACACACACTGAGCTCAATAGACGGACGCTTTCTCCGAGGGAGCGATTGCTTTTTTCTCATTGCCGGGTGAATGAGGTCTTTGAAATTAGCATAACTTAAAAAGCATTGTCTTTAAAGAGGAGTTAAAGTAACCGACCTTCCTCAACTTGTCCAAATGAGCTCCATGAAAAAGATTCACTGCTGAATTTTGGTTATTAGATATTTGAGATTGGTTTGGATGTAATTCCTAAAAAAGCTATTTTCCTGACGTTTTAATTATAAAACTCTACTCTCCACATCCCCGATGTTTAATCACTTCATTAAGTTGTGTTGAAGGTACAATCAGTGAGCTGAAAGTTAACTCAAGATTGGCCGTTTTGCCAGAAGAAGAAAAACATTAAACTGGAACCTCCTGCTTCCCACGAAAGTTCAACAGATGCTTTAATAAAGGTAGAAATACCAGACCAAACAGTGAGGTTATTAATATTTCCAGGCGCTGAAGATCTTAAATCAGTTATGTCCCTACAGGCATGTGAACGTTGGATTTACAGCACGGAAAATCCACATTTTTCACTTTGGTATTCACAGATTTGTTCAACAATAAGCTGTAAAAACAATGCCAGCATGATGTTTAAATGGTCAAAGTGTTATTGTTTTTATTTACACACCCAGGAGACAGAGACACAGATGTTTTTATCTGGGGAACAGAAGTCGTGTCTTCATGCTTACTTGATCTCCTCTAACTCCTGAGGGAAACATCTGTCTATTTAGCTGCTAACTGTTCACCAGCTACACTGCAACCGGGTATATCGGCTGTTTACCACGTCCTGTACTGTAGATCTCTCTGAGGTTTTGCAGTATAAATTTGCTGTTGATGCTACTGGAATAAAAGAAAAAACACTTTCTGAATAGTTTATACAACTGTCAGTGGATAAAAGTGTACAAAAACACAATTCCCCACTTATTCTGACAGGAACATTAAAACGCATGTTTATTTTTGTCTTAAGGAGGACCACTTCTCCCTTTGTTAACTTTTGCTTTTCTTTCTAAACCACTTCTTTAGGTGACTCATTTTTATAATTACTAAATCAAATACTGGATCCTTTATTCCACATGTCCTGACACTGAAATGGCAAGAGAGAACTTACTTTCTTCCAGCTGTCTCTAACCAAAAAAACGCTCTCCTGATAGATCTGCCAACACAGTTATCACTTCTCTCTGTTGCTAATGAACTGTTAATGCTGCTGGTGTCTTTTAACAACCAGATGAACAAAAATCTAAAAGGGCTTAAGCATGAAACAATGAGGAAAAGTTTTGTGCATGTATTTCATAGCATAGTGTATATATTTGTTAAATAATGAATAATGTATGGTGACTGGGTTGTTGTGGTAAATATAGTACAGACAGGATGAGACCCTGACATGAAATAATAGAGTAAAATTTTTTTATGCAGCTTAAAAAATAGTCCCTGGGGCTACTAGCAAATCAAATGTTAGAGTTTTAAATCGCAATAAAGTTCACATTTCAATTAATTGACATCATTAAAAGGTGTTATGTGATAAAATGTAACAATAAAAGAATAATAGAAGCACATGGTAGTTATGTGTGGTGGGAAGACTCAAAAAGCTTCTGCTGCTTTCTACTTTTTTTCCCCTGACTCAAGAAATGCTTTAATTTATTTGGTTGTATGGCATTATAGTATTGTATGCCCTTGAATTGAATTATTTTTGTTCAGTTATTTAGTTTGTTAGTCTGAAATAAAGAAATAAATAAATGTAGAAAGTAACAGCAGCACCAATGTCAAGTCCTCTTCCTCATAACGTTTGGGTCCATGAGCATTTTATTCTCACTTCACTTGATCTGTAACTCTACAAAAGCCTATTTTCTTTAAATTGATAATTTCTCTTCTGTAAACTGGTCTGCCACTCCTCTTCAATTTGAAACCGAAACCAAAAATATTAAGCATATTTCTACTACAGCTATTGAAGCATTTTTGCCACATGGTCAACAGGATGAAGTTAAATTATGAGCTTTAAAAAGCACCAGACTCCTTTTCACAGATTGATCTTCTTAAATATCTCCTTAACAGACCTACTTTTGTGGGATTTCTTTAACTGTATTTTAATCCAACTGATTTGTTTTCTCTAAAGTCTTTTTTATCTATTTGTTTCAATTACTCTTAATACATTCATTTTCCTCTCGAATTATCTCATTATCTTTTCTTGGCTCTTTCTATCTTTATTCACTTATTGCTCCATATTTATTACATTGCATTTTTTCTGTTGCTTTATAGCCTTTAATTCTTCTGTCTGTTTCTCTATATTTGCCATAATCTATGATTTACTGTGTTCCTGCCATCAAAGACTCATCTGTTTTATTCTGTGTATTCTGATTGATTCTTCCCTTTTGTTTGCATCATCTTGTTATTATAGCAGCAAACATCTGTTTTTAAAGTTGCTTTACAAGTGCACGTGTTATTGTTATTGTAACATGACGTGTGTGATCTGTTTTTCTTCAGCAAGGCTCTTGCTAGTCAGAATTAATTGCTGTGTTAAGGGGGTTTGACCCATGAGAATGAAGTATTTAACACGGCTGCTGATTAGTAGAAAGCTGCTTTTAGAAACTTGATGAAAAGTGAGGCCATGTGTATCGTAACTGTTAGTGTAACCCCCAGTAAATGTCTTTACTTTGGAGAAGCGTTCAGAAACCATAACATTAACATTAGACATGTGCTTTTGGTGTTCAACTATTGATCAATGCAGCCTCCAGTAAGGTTTGTAAATGCTTGTGTAATTCATAAGGTCACTGTTGATTTGGCCTTAATCAGTACACAGAATAATATGCTGCATTTTTCCTCAGACGACATCAGTCGGGGAACGGCTCCATCTCTCAGCGGCTCTCACACCAAACACTTCTGCGCCAGACTGTTTACACTTGTAAGATTACGTGCATAATGAGGCTGTATTGTCTCGGCAGAGTGCTGCTTTAATTCTTTGAAGCTGAACAAACTGTCCCTGGCACATTCGGGTAGGGGTGGAGAGATATCAAAGTCACTTTATTGAGATGAAAGAACTGGCCTAAACAGCGATCTGAAACATTAGTCATTCCTTCTTCTCGCTGACAGAAACATGCTCTCAATTTACGAGTCAGGTGCTTCCAGTGATTTCTGCCAGCCTTGTTCCTCCACATCATAAATTCCTCTTTATGCTCACTCATCCCACAGGCAGACCCCTATTCTTTGGCCTGCCTTGTCACAAAATACACCCCATGTTGGCATATTGGATGTCGGCCAGGCTGCCATTAGCAGTTACTGTGTCGCGTATACCATCGCGAACTGCACTGAATTTAAATAGACAGCAGTGATTGCGCCCCTAGGTGCACATTTGTGCGTTTTTTTTACAGGTTTCCTATCAGCACTTTAATTCAGTCTTTCTATGGTGTTGACTCTGCAGAGCTCCCACTTACACTGTGTTCATTTTCTCTAAATGCTTCACACGCAGCCACTGGCTCCCAATTTGTGTAATGAAGGTTTAATAGCCAATTGGAACATCCAATATCATTAACAGCCAGAGTTAGTCTCATCCTGGATTTTTATTTTTTATTTCTTTTGATAACCAGAGGTGCGAACGCTTCATAGGTGGAATGTGTGATTAGCACCTGCTGTTTAATGTATGTCCCGTCTTTCCAGGAGCAGGAATTCACAGTTTTACAACATCTCACATTTTAACAAACTGTTTGTTCTCTCTCTTAGTCTTTGATGCCTGAACTTTAGAAAATGATCCCCTCTATCATTCCCTTTCTCTGCTTGTTCAAATATCTATTTTTTAAACACTTTGAACTTTTTTTGACCTTGTTTTGTTTCTCATTATCAAGCACTTTTCAGTATAAATGATTATTCCAGTGTTATTTTTGGATTCTGCGGGGGCACTGTGGCGCTGACACTTCTTACTTTCTTACTACTGGCTGCTTGTCATGTAAGTGATGCAGGGGTTGAAAGTTTATGTGCTGAAGTTGTTGTAAGTCAGGATACAAGAGCTGAAATGGAAATGCAGGACTTAAAAAAAAAGGAAAACAGCAGAGTTAAAGCACACTCAGGTATGTTTGATTTTCTTAAAGGAGCAGTTCAGCGTCTCTGTCATCTTGTGTGTCTTCTGCAAGTTTTATTTATTTTTTTAAACATTTACGCGCATGAGTTTGACGTGATGAAAGCCCTCCATTGGTGTTGATTACTTTGCATCACCTATGGCCTTAAGACTGCAAACACACGACACAGACTTTAAACAAAAGAACCTTTTTTTTTTCTTTCTCCCCTGGGACTTGATGGAGATTATTTCTGACAGCCGCAATAACACAAAATATAGATGGACGTTATTCAGTTGTTTACCACGTTCGATTCATGCACGGACATGGACGAGAATCCAACGACGACATCAGAGAGCTATACTCACTCTAACAATCACACTGCAGAAAACAACACCACTCAAAATATGTTTGCTTTTCCCATTATGCCCTCTAATGCAAACTGACAGATTCGTCTTATTTGCGTTGACATTTACGTGTCTGCGGTGATTACGGGAGACTGATTGGAAAAGACAGAAAGCATGATTGAGACGGAAACACACTATCAACGTAAACAACTAAATTAGCAGGAGAAAACATTAATAAAACTGTTTTCTGGTCTTTGTGTAGAATCCATAATATTTACATAAATACAATCAGCATATTTTTACGGTTGGCTTGAGAATTTCCTTTCGATGTAAGCAGGCAGGCAGCTATGCATATAATGTGAAGATTGCAAGCCTATAAATGCTTTCCTAAATGCTCTCACAATGACCTCAGGGTTGGTCTGTTCATTGGAGCATTATCAGTCTTACGTCAAGGTTATGTTAGCTGTAACAATGCCTGTCGACATCTCAAGTTTGAAGACTTCATTTTCATTCAAACAATCCGAACACCACTCTGGACCCGGAAGCTCTTCTCTGCGTCTTTTTTCCCCCCGCTTCCTTGTCTGGTCATGTGATCACCCGGTGGGGAGGTAAGGGGTGTCGCTGTGGTAGTTGTAGTCTGGACAAACCTTCTGCACCAGCTTGTAGTCGGTGCTGTAGAAGGTGATGAAGATGCAGATGACTTTGAACGGCTTGGAGCACAACCAGGACACGTGACTCTGCGTCTGCTCCTGCGGGCAGCTCTGCGACGGGTCGTGGGCACACAGCGAGTTCCTGGTGCCCTTCTCCACCTTCTCGTACTCCACCCTGCAGTTGAAGAGCTTGGTGTCCTTCGTCTCGAGAGCCGTCTGCTGCTGCTGGTGGTGATGGTGGTGGAACTGCTGGTGCGGCTGATGGACTTGAAACTCCACGGCTTTTGTCGGAGGCACAAGACCCACGGACACGTTGCCTTGCCCGGTGGAGTTGTGGCGGAAGTAAACGCTGAATGTCCCATTGCCGTGATCCACGATTTTTCCAGTAATTAGGAGGTTGAGCTTTACTGTCTTGATGTTGGAGTGGAAGTCGCCCCAGCCGAACATCTTCTTGAACTTCCCCGTTTTGACGATGGGCCTCCTCTTTGTCCTGGATCGAGGATCTCGGGGGTTTGAAGCGTTGTAAAGCCAGTTCCACTGCTCTCGTTTGGAGTAGGGGTCTGCATCATCGTCGTCATAGTTCAAATCCAGGGAGGTGAAGTTCTCTTTGTGATACAGGGTCTGGGACAACAGACGGCTGATGGAGAACGCCTTGCTACTTTCAGTCCAGTAGGTTTTCACTTTGGCTTTCGAACTCTCTCTCAAGCCTGGATTTTCAGAGCTCGGTGAGTCAGCACTGGTGACCTGAAAGGACAAACAAAAAGTCAGTCAGGGAGTTCACACCTTTGACAAAGCAGCACAAATACTAAAATAATACTAGCATTTGGCCACCGCTGATTTTGTGGACACAGAGTTGAAGAGAGAAAATTCCTGCACAATGGCTAAGTTCCAGAAAAAACTAGGGCTTCTTGTGAAAGGTCTATGACCAAAATTGGCTAGTAATTGAGAATTTCCCCTCTTGTATTACTGAGGACTTAATTGTCTCTGTCTGACACACCTGCCAGAGAAGTATAGTTGACAGTGTTTGAACACACTGAGAAATAAAGGTGCAGAAAAGTACTTAAAAGGGTACGTGTATCTTGTCCACCCAGAGCTATATGTTTGACATTGGTACATTTTTGTACATTCTCCTTTGTACCTCTCATAGTGCATCTCTATACCTCTGGTACAAATGTTTTTATATCCATCTACAATTTTTTCAAGAGGGTAGAGATGTAGAGGAGCAAACCTCATACTCCTGACTTATTTGGTAGCTGTTGTTTTGTTCTTTGGTTCCCCAGAAGAGTGATACACATTTTTGACAGTGGTTGACCTTGGGTTGTTTAGTTTCCTTGTAGACATAACAGATTTGCTGCTTGCAGGCTTGAGTCTCTGAAAAGAGAACCAAATATGCTGGGTTTCTAAAAATAATTGTCCCTCTCGTGATTTCAGACCAGTGTAATCTTTTTGGGGTATTGTTATGACAACTTCACACAATAGAAAGCTTGTTCCAGTCTTCTTTGAAGGTCAGTTCAAGCCACAAAACTCACAAAAAAAACATCGTCCAACAAAACTTTAAAACGTAACTATTTCCCTGATCTGGTACTTTCGTAGTAAAGAACTTAATGGCCCAATTTAACCTCAAGTGGACAACCTGTAAACAGCAGATTTTTTCTCTCCTGCTTTTGCTTTATTTTCATTACCATTCAACTAGACACTGGTTGTAGATTCTACTATCAAAAAATAACTCAACAGAAGGAGAAAAGGTCAATTAACGCTGATGATTTTCCACCCCCATGGATGCCAGCACCTTTAACAAACGGTGTGAGCACTGTGAGTGACTCTTACGGTGTGTGAAACATCTCTTGCAGCAAGTCTTAATCAAGATTAAGGGTATTCCTGCCATACATCGAGATGAATGAAGCGCTTCTCTGCTGCAGACGTGATGCAACAGCAGACTATTACCTGCTGAATGTGGCCTGAATGGATGATTGATGATTCATTTTGTGACTCTCCTCTAACAATCACACAGATGAGGGAGCCAAGATTCCCCGTGCACCCTACAGAGGCCGGTGACAGTGACGTCCAAACCCCGGCCGCGGAACGTGACAGCAGATCTATCTGGTCGAAGCGTTTACATTTTGTACCTTCACCTCACGATCAATACTCTGAAAATAAGGTCTTCTCTCATTCAGAAAGTTCACTGAATGACATTGTGGAACTGAAACCCAGGGAGTGGAGCTCCAAGTGTTGGGTTTCAGGAGTTGTGATCCTCCTCCGAAGTATGCGTTCATTTTATGAACTCCAGAGTGAAGGACTTTGAAAAGATAGCCTCCAGTTGTTTTGAAGAGGCCACGATGATGAACGACCTGATGCGGATGAACCGTTTGTGGCATTGTGGAGACTTTGGCTGAGTAGCTTTTACATCTTTCTCACTCCCTGAATAAAGAAACATAGCCAGGGCATTTTTTTTTTTCAAACGCAGTATGATAACGCAGAGTCGAATCAAAGCCTTTCCAAAGCGGGAAACATTTAGAGAAAGCCAAATCTTTGTAGTTAGTTGAAGAAAAAGATAAAAAAAAGAAATCGGAGTGTTGCTGTGATGAGGTGAAGAGGAATATGAATATATGCCATTTCCCTGCACAGCGGGGCAGTTAAACCATATTAATGAACTCCTCCCTTTGTCTTCCATTGCTGGAAACAAAAGTCTGTCAGGTTTCCTCTCTGC
Source organism: Thalassoma bifasciatum (assembly GCA_008086565.1). Taxonomy (NCBI): domain Eukaryota; kingdom Metazoa; phylum Chordata; class Actinopteri; order Labriformes; family Labridae; genus Thalassoma; species Thalassoma bifasciatum. Next base: position 106,943 of record RPOG01000894.1, on the reverse strand, counting down.
TGATGTATTGTGAAAAGATAAAGTGAGGCTGAGGATGAGGGAGGCTTACTGTGCAGGATTTATTGGCACCATTATAGTCAAACATAAAGCTCCTTAGGATGTAAAAGTCGCAGTGAAACAGTTTCTTATAGACTGTCGGCCAGGAAGCCATAAAGTGCATTATGACGTTACAGTTCAGTCTTTATCCTTTGGTTTACAGATGTTTAAGGCGTTGGTTGTTTATTTTCATTTTAAAAAGGTGTCAGTAAATCTGTCTTAAAGGTTAATACAGCAGCTATTTCAAATATAGAAAAGATCTGCTACATGAAGACAAACCATTGTTTGCATTCTTCACAGTTTAGCTTCAGCCATTGTCATTCATTGTCGCTAGCTCTGGTTTACTATAAAAAACATAAAACAGTCATTGGATAAAGTTACTGGATTTTAAATAGACATTTGACACCATTAATCACAACATTTAAATTTCAAATCCTGCTCTGTTATGGGTTTATTTTGTCTCAGAAGTTGTGAATAGTGTGTCATGGTTATTAACATCTAATCCGCTGTTTACAAATCTGAAACAGGAATCCCCCAAGGAATCGACCTGGGACCCTTTTCATTTGCTGTATTGATGATTTACTGATGTCAGATATAAGCTCCTCAGGTTTACATTGGTGATAAAGTCACTAGTCTAGTTTACATTACACCTAGAATTGTGCGAAACCTAAATACTTTGATAAAAAAATGGTCATGGAAACGGCAGATTTTGAAAAACCTTTGAAATTTTGTTGAAACGTTTGCGCGCTCTCATGGTTTTTCAGAAGTTTTTGTTTTGACGTGTATCCCAAAAGTACAATAAAAATACATTTTTTGCAAAAACATGTCATTGAATATTAATAAAGGATGCACCTCCCTCACCAGAGATAATATAACAAGATTATATGTGGGATGAAGGCTGGATAATCCTGAAGTTTTGGATCCACATCTCTGTGAACTCCAAGGCCATGATTATCTCCCAGAAGCCCCTAGTACGTGGCCACTGCTACACATATGGACTCTGGCGTTCGTAATTAAATGCCCTCTGTCTTTGTCTATCAGCAACAACAGTTACACCAATCAAAATGACAGTTCTGGCGCTTAACATGTTTATGATGTCCATGGTTACTGCTGGTTACAGTTCTCCTTCCTTCTTCCACATACTGCAGATTCAATCTCGTGGGACGGGATTTTGCTCAAACTATGCACAATTGTAGTCGTGATGGAAACACCAGAAAGGCGTCGTTATACTTTATCGAAACTTCAGAAATGTTGTTTTTATTTGTGAAAAAGTGTAATGAAAACACCGCTACTGATCGCTTGATTTCTCTTGTTTAAGACTAAACACAAAGAAAACTATTAGCCTGTATATGCAGGAATGTAGTTTTTAGTAAACAGGAAAGTTTTTGTTGTTCTTTGACACACAAATGTCATTTTGGATGGCTGAAAACAAAAAATTTTAAAGCCAGTGGAGGAGTTGGATCTTTTGAAAACATCATCCTTCTGTTCTCATGTAAACAAGCATTCCCCTTCAATTAGTTTGTATTCCCTGATCTGCTTAACAGCGTCTTTATGCGCATGCACACGGTGTTTCATTACAGTTATATTGCCAACTACTGGCCTAGCATGCAAACTCCAGCATTTTAGTCATTTTTGCATAGTTTTCGACATATGAATGCAGATTGTCCTGAAAAATGCAAAAGAAAAACTTTTCCATTGTTGATCTGTTTTGCTATAAATAAAACATCAGTTGATCTGTTTTCCTGTTAAAGTCACCTGAAACAGAAGGACTGAAATTCAGAAGGTGAAGTATTTGAGGGTTATTTTTGATTACATTGTTTAAAGATTTGCTGGATGATTAAGGTTTATCTCTTCTATTTTCAAGTGATAAGAAACTGCTCAACACTCAGCTGTGCCTTTCTTCTGTTTATACTCTCATGTCTGTCCTTTCACTGAACTGCTTTGTCCTAGCTCAACCAGTCAGTAATCAAATCCATAGTGTGTCTTTACAACCATAACACAGTATTAGTGCCTCCTTGTAGAAAAAAAACATTCAGAGATTGAAGTCTTACAATCATGAGAATAAAATCCTTAATTTCCATAAATAGAGTCGTAATATTACGAGAATGAAGTCGTCTATTTATAAGATGAAAATCATATTTTAAGGCTGCTGTTAGCCTTAATGTTGTTTTGAAGAGAAAGATCAGAAGAGCAGCCTGCAGCTGGACTAAAATGAGGATCATGGAGCTTCTTGTGAAATTATATTTTAATTTGTTTCATGAAAAACTCAAAAAACTTGATCCTCTAACACATCAGCACCACTTTGTTTTCAGGATATTCAGGCAGCCTGTGAATGTTTCTGCAACTGCTGACAAATTTAACTACACAAGATGATCCACGTTGTCTTTTTTAGTGCATGCAGCTGGCTGCTCTTAGCTTATATAAAAATGAACTTAAACCGTAAATTACAAAGTCTTTCTCATAAGATTACAACTTTATTGTCTCGTAGATTTTGGAGTTCATCCTTGTTACTTTTGATCTAGTACATTTTGGAGAATATTTGTGTACATTTTTGAAATTATAACTTTTTTGTGATATTACAACTCTGATTTTTTTGTGAATGTATGAATTTGATTTACAAATCTCAGTTCTTTATTCCTTGCCGTGGCTCTAAATCTCTGCTGTACACTCAGGCTTTAAAAGTCCTGGACAAAAAAAAAAAAATTAGACATCATTTTTGGCTCATTTTAAGTAAATACAAGATTTGAGTATTTACTGTAATAGTGATTTCTTTTAGGTAAAGTTTGCACTTCAGCCTACAGACCCACTGGAGCGTCTTTGTTTCTTTCTGCTCTCTCACTCACTCAAAAAGCTTCTTCGTGATCACTTGAAACTTTCCTGCAAACTTAATTACTTTTGAGAGAGACACTGCGTCGCTGCTGAGTAAGTTCTTATAGTTTTGAGCTGTACCCAATTTACCTTTACTTTTTTAACTCACTGTTCTCTTTCATTCTCTCACAAACTTCTATTAGGACGGGTGTTGTAAATTAGCATCCGCTAAAAGCACTTTGAGTTCTGCATCTTATGACTGTTTTTAGTTTGCGTTCATATGCATTGGAGGTCAAATCAACCATGAATTAATGAAATTATCAATTTTTTGTACATCAGGTATGCTTCAAGGTCAAAACTCATGTCCAAGTAAAGCTAACACGCTTTCAAATATATGTGTACAATTTGTTTCTGATGCCCCCTCTTTCTCCATTCACTTGTTTTTGCAAGCTTCCAATTTTTATAAGAGTATGAATTTTCTCATAGTGACCTTTGACTTCTAATCCAAACCATAAGCTTGACTTCATTGTCATAATTATTGCTATTCTGAGTAGTGATAAGACTCCAGTCTCTAATGATCACATGAACTATCGCTTTCTTTTGCAGTAATTACTGATTCTTCTCTATAACTGAGTTTCAGTCTCAGTGGAGTCCTGAAACCAGATCAAGGGATATTAGGAAACTGCTCTGAGCTGCTTTAAGTGACTGTCAGGCTAATTAGTGACACTGCGTGCAGATTCAACACTTTCAGGTGTAGACGAGGAGAATATTTCCTAAACAATGCAAGGCTGAGGACACGGTTAGTTCAAGTTTTATCATTCTGTCAGCCAGGAAATGAGATTTCCTACAAGAGTTTGTTTTGAAAAGCACCTTAATTTTCTGCAACTTCCTGTTATGAATACTTTTGTCAGAGGAGGTGTCGCTGGAATCAATTTTTTTTTTCTAAAAGGATTTCTTCTCTATTTTCCTCCAAGATTATCAAAATTATACAGCGCATCTGGAGTGCGTGCCCAGTCGTGATCAGACCCAAGTCCTTGTTGTGCGAACTGGCTCTGTTGTCACCGGCGTTATTTATGGTCCCAAAACTGTGACATGCAATTAGCTTTCATCTAAAGCACCTGACAGTCTCTGGATTAGAGCACTCAGAGGCACATTCACAGAGACCCCACTTCACGGATTAGAAGCCCAACCTGTAATCCAGCCCGGGGAGATTAGGCAGATCAGAGGCAGTCCTGACTAAAGCAACGTTTATATCCAGAACACCCCGACTGACTGCACCAACACTCGGAGGGCCAAGATTTACCTCTCGCCGGCTTCAAAAACATGCAAGCAAGCACAAAGAGTGTGAGTGTGTGAGTGTGTGTGAGAGTGTATCCGTGTGTTTCAGATGCATGGCTGTGTCTGAAAGAGATACTGCAGAGAGAAAAGAATGAAAATGCTGTTGGATAAAGGGCGGGAGGAAAACAAACATGGCAGCGTAAAGGTCAACAGTCACACTTTGATAACTTTGGGCTTAACAGATATTGCTTTGTCAATATTAGGTTTTATTACACACCAAATAAAGGACAAACTCCATCGTCCGTAACCTGGAGTGACATTTACTTTGTACTTAATTGGCTTTATTTAATTGAAGTGTATTCTATTAATTCATTTTTTAATTTAGTGGCTGTCTGAGAGTCTTGTGTCGTATCTTGTGGTTTAGTTTGTGACCCCTAAAACTGACACAGTATCTTCTTAGTATCAGTCTGAGCAAATCAATCGCTCTATGTCCTGTGAGTAGACCTAAAAAGTAATTTTATGTAAAAAATAGTGCGAATTGTTCAGGACTTTGAGATCTATCAGGGATGATTACGCATGAGTGAGACTGAAAAAAGGAAAATAAAGTCTTGAAATGGCACATTTTTCACATTTTGCATTATCCAGACACATTGTTTGTATTCACTTTTGGTTAAATCATTTATTTTGGAAAGTGCCACATTTTTTAAAAGATAATTTAGCCGACAAAGATATGTTAAAAATTCAGTGTAAATGTGCAAAACAAACCTTTACACAAGCAGGACATTTACATGATGATTTGCTGTATTTTAATATTTTACCTGTAACTTTATTTTATTTTATTATTACACCCCTGTACCTTTTGTCAGCTGCTGCACCAAAACAATTCCCCCTAATGTGTTTTCAGTGGAGAATATCTTGTGTTATTTGAGACGTTTTCAAGCATTTTACAAAGCTGGTGAAATAAATTAACAATTTGATAATAAAATTGTTCATCAGGGAAAAAACAACATTAAAAATCTTTTATTTCTGACAGCATTTACTGATTTATGTACAGATGTTCACTTGAGCTCTGACTAAACTGAAAGTCAGAGTTTAACGAGCATTTGCCATCATAATTCTTGAGAAAAATCAAATAGAAACTTAAAACACTCAGTTTGTCTGTTGTAACTGGGCTTAAAAAAGCAAAAAGGATCACTTTACTGTTGTGGTCTTCGTGATGAAGAGTAAGTCTACTCTCAAACAGACAAGTTTGCGCCTGATACAGGTAGAAAAAAAACACAAGGTGAGCCAAAAAAAAAACTCTGCGAACAATAGATTTAATAATAAACTAATTGTAAAAGATAAAACCACTGTTTTAATTAACTTTTGAATCAAAAACAATCACCTCTCATGGAAACTAGAACACAATGATGAAAGAAGCTGTTTAACTGAGACATTATCTCACTGCTGTCTTTTGAAAATGTAAAACTATGGATGAAGCCTTTTTTCTTGCCTTTATGACAAATGCCACGAAAAAACTCCAGAAGTGAAGAGAGATATAAAAAACTGCGCTTGGCCCCAAAGTCAGATTTAAGATTCCAACAATGTTCTCTGTCGTTCGTTATATCTCAGTCTCACATTCACTGCGTCTTAAACATATGAACCCACCAAAGATTCACGAGATTAATCCAACTCTGGAAATAATCACAATTATCAGGTGAAGCTTGAGTAACATTTAGTGACCTGTTATGTTTAGAAATGCTGGTTTCACCTCTAAGAAAAGAGACAATTTCTGCTGTGATTTGAAGATTTACGTCTCAATAAACCAACAAGCTGAAGGCTGAGTGTCACAGAGAGGGTCAGGAAAATCAGAAAGGAAACAATATGAACGAACGCTTTGTCGATTCTGATTTGCAGAAGAGATTTATTTAAGAAATGTACATTAAAGTGGTTTAGAGAGGACTGGAACAAATGTAAACTTTGATAACAGAATCATAAAACTGCTTATTCATAAATTTAAAGCTGAATCTCAACCATTAAAATTGACTGCTGGATTGAAAAGCTGACTTGACTGTGAAAAAGTATTATTGTTTTGTTGGTTAAAGTTGCTGTTGAAGAATTGCTGTTGAATATTTTTTTCTTTTACCTCAGCTTGTCATAGTGGTTGGAGCTTAGTTAGAAGTTCCTGTGCATGCAGGGAAAAATAACCTTTTGTTTGAGATAAATGAAAACAGAAGATGAAATTACAAATATATGAATCAAAGTGTTGAACCACGCTGTCGGTCTGCTGACATTTAATTCACTCAGTTCTGATGCAGCACTTTTTATCAGTCAGTGGTTCACCCTGATGAAAATAACTTTTAATATTAGGTCTAAATTGCAACAAACACATTTTAAGTTCAGAGGGTTTTAATGGTATTTGATACACTAGAATAAAATCTGAAAACAAGTTTTAGACGCTTTCAAAATACTGGATTGAAGCAAAAGTTAGTGTTAAAGTTCTTCAGAAGAGACTAAGGCAGTGAAATCTTTGTGTGTGTATAACTAAAAAAGGCTTTTTAAACCTCCTCATAAACTCTCATTATTATTTAAAAGGAAACTTAAGAGCCATCTCTTTAAGAAGTTTCATCACTTTGGTGAACGTTTTCATCGATGCCTCCAGCCTGGAGTATTTCCAATATTTTCATTTTTTCCAGATTTTTCTGACTTGATTTATTTTGCTGATTTCTACACATTTAATTCTTTAAAGACTCTTTGGGTGGCAGTGTTTTATGTATGAACAGAGATGTAAAAATAAAGTAAGGTTAACAGAAAATACACAAACTCAGCAAAAAAAGCTGAGAAGTTTTAGAATAAAATTTGTGGTTCACATTAAAGTGTATTCCTCTACAGAGATATTCTGAATTGTCCCCACATCACATTTAGAGTCTGTCACTCCTCCAAGTGCCCCAACTTTCTGACCTGCACGAGTCTCCCACTCTGTTAAACTGTCTGTTAATGTTATTCTCAGGTTTTGGTGTATGAGGCAGAATCCCTCGACAAAGATAACACAAACAGCATCAACATGCACAAGTCCTTTAGGAAACGACTCTCAGATTGCCAGATGTGGCGTATATGCAGGCTGTTGGACAAACATAAATGCTATCTACTCTTGGCGAGGCTGTGATAAGGCGCAGGCGTCCGCTTTTTGAAACAGGAAGATAAACAACCCCCGGCTTCCCTCGGGAGCTCAGGAGGATATTCTATGGGCTGGACCCCTGAACAGCCAACAAATTCCACCTTTAATGGAACCACCGGAGGAGCCAGATGACTCGGCGGTGGGCTGTACACAAAAAATCCTTGCGAGGAAGAATGAAAGTGTGTGTCAGTTTTCATTTACCTGAATGCTGCGGCTGCTCTGACTGCTGTGCGGGGAGGATTTGTGAGTGCGACAGTGTTGCTTTAACAGAGTTGGAATGGAGAGGGAGCTGGCTGATGGCAGATTTGAGCTGCCACTTTGCAATCTTGATTAGGTGGTGTTTACAGTTCACCTGCAGCAGCGAGGATTTAATAGATTTGCTGTCCTTTGGATGCTGTTTTTTGTGCTCTAATACAACACAGCAGAAGTTTTGTAGATTTCTTGACTTTTTAAATTTGAGGCATTAGAATGATGCTCTTATCCACAGAGGCTTAAAGTGTGAGGAGCTGTTGGGGGTTAGAGTTTAGCTCAAGGACATGTTTTGGGATCAAACCTGTGACCTTTTGGGGAAGATATCTAAAGAGCCGCTCCACCACCTCCAGCAAAATGCTTCTTTTAATCTAATTTATGACTTTCAGATGCCATGAATCACAAGTACTTCAGCTAGGGGAGGGACAAAATAACAGTGCGGCAATACGTCATCCTACTGACTCCAGCAAAAATATTATTGTAGTTCAGTTCCAAATATCATAATCTTCATAAAAAATAAAAACATTTGACTCATCATAGCACAACTCTTTCATTAACCTCTGCTAAACATGGGATGACATCAATCCTGCACTTCAGTTTTTTAGAAGGACTTTTGTTTTTTCAATCAAAAATAGTGAGCATTACAATTGCAAAATCAGTGTATTGTGATGTTATGATAGATATAGTATTGAGTTGGTAGGATATAATTTAAAATCAGATCATATTTCATGAGTCAAGATTGTATTTTATTTTGTTGTGTTGCAACACATTTTACGCATTGTACTAAATTGTATCATCTTATATGGTGATTTGAACCATATCAAATCATATTGTTCTGAAATTTATCATTATTGTATCATTGTGTCGTAGTTTAGCTCATGATCTAATAGTTTGTCTCTGTTCTGCTATTAATGAATCCTTATTTATACAGCCCCACATCACGGCAAACATGTAAACTTTGATGAAATTTTATTTTATTTTATTACCAAAGACCCAACATCAACACAAGATTAGGAGTCCGATCTCTACCCACCGTGAGTGCAGCTCTTTGCAGCATTCAGCAAGTTATTGTATCACATAGTCCCCTATCTTTCTAAAAATGCAAATTGTACATCGTATTTTACCATATTGTACTTTACTGAGCTGTGTCGCACCACATTGTAACAATAACTTAATGCATCGTATAATATTATATCACATAGATTTTTTTCATGATCTGTAGCATGACATGTCTCATATCTTCATCGTGTCAGGACACATGCCCAATATTCTGTATTTTGACACATACCGGCATCTGCCTTTCTGTTATCTGACAGCTGATAAGTGATCAAACTTATCACATAAATTAACATTTTATTTATGTTGAAATTTTGGGTAACCATAGAGAGCTAATTATTTATTTAAGTTTTCTTCCCAAGACACAACAAACACATGCTGTCAGACAATTAAGCAAAGTTAAGTGTTGAGGTTTGGATTATCCAAAATTTTGACACCAGCATTTTCATTTTTAATGCAAATGAATATGGACTGTGAATATTAGTTATCAGCTTCCTTGACTACTAATCGGTGTTGGTATTGGCCCTGAAAAAGCAAGTTGGTTCATCTCTTATCGCAACTTACTGTCCCAGAATGTGTTGTATTTTATTCCACCCTAATATTGTGTCAGTTGATATTATATCGTTTTCCCGTATCTTTATGTACCATATCGTATTGTATCGTAGGATATTGTTTTGTATCATGCTGTGCTGTATCGTATCATACTGTCATTTTGCGTCAGTCTTTCTGGTATCATTGTATTTCATGTCTTGGCTGAACGGCTTCACACTGGAGAAGTTCACCAGTTTCAATCCTGGTTCGTTGGCCTTTTTATGTAGAGTTTGCACATTCTCCCCGGGTCCTCCGCCTTCTTCTCACAGTCCAAAATCTTATTCATCAGGTTAATTCATGATTCTAAATTGCCTGTAGGTGTAAGTGCAAGTCTGTGTCCGTCTCTGTGTGTCGGCGCTATGATTGACTGGAGACCAGTCCAGGGTGTACCCAACCTCTTGCCTGAAGCTAGTTGGAATGGGCTCCAGCCATCCGCAACCCTGAACAGGATAAGCGGAAGAAGTTGAATGAATGAATGTGCTGGGTCTTGATGTATCGTATCTGGGCTCCAGTATCTCATCATAACTTCAATTTGTGTCAATTTTGTGTTTTGTTGTATCGTTATGTTGCATCTAAATGTATCATTCTGTATCATATGGATTGTGTTTTATGTCATATGTTGTGCTATGTATGCATCAAACGTCAGTTAAAGTACTGTCACTATATCGTAAGGTGTTGTAATATATTGTATCTTGAGTTACTCTGTAAGTCCCGTCTCCAACTTCTACTCCAACACTCTCAAGAGGAAGAGAGCGACAAGGATAACTCGATATATTTTTAAGCATCTTTAATGTGGAGCCACTTTTCTGTGATAGAGAAATATTCCCTGCACAGGGAGATACTTTAAGAGTCTTTAGTGAGCTGATGCCGTCTTTAGGAGAATTTTCCTACTGGGCTCTTGGGAAATGATTGTCGTCATAGTCATTTACAGTGAATTTAGCTTGTCTCGTCTCATGAGGTCCCCCCGTCGCTGAGCTGATGGATCAACTTAGGGCATTTGACGCCCACTAAGAGTTTAGGTCTATGTTCTCGCAGTGATATCAAAGTGTTACCTGAGGGGGGTCAGAGATGATGACAAATCACAAAGTGTGTCAAGACATCACAGGCAGCTGCGGATGGAGCCGAGTCCTATCACTGCAGCAGCGCTTTGAGGGGCCAGGGCACAATTATCACCATGACTTCTGAGGAGGATAAATACTGTACGCGGACAGACTGCGGGATATTAGAGCTGGGCAGTTTAAGAAGAAGAAGAAGACGAAGAGAGAGAGAGAGGAGGAGGTGGTGGTGGAGGAAAGTGGGGGGAGGAAGAGAAAAAAAAAACGTAGCCACCAGTTCTTCAACTTACCCAGAGGAAAAATGCATAATCATATTATTTCACACACGACTTGGTTCAAAGGCGGCCAAAATAAGTTTGTGAGGTTCCCATGGGTCTGTCAATCTGTTGAAGGAGCTGCAGGCGAAAGCTTAGGATGCACCGAGTACGAAACAATTATGATCATCCCATTAAAGCATAGCGAAGCAATTTGGCAGCCCAGTCTGCAAAAAAAACACACTCCCATCTAGTGATGCTGCGAGATGGGCTCACACTACTATAGTGCTATGGACATATAAGTCTCATACTTCATGATTAATGTCTGTCTTTGTTTTGTGACGGTGAAAGAATCCATGTTAGTTAATGTTATTGCCTGTGAAATCGAAGAATCCTTGTTTTCCTTCTTAGGCGCCGTAAAGTTAAAAGAAAAAAAAAAAGGGAAGGGAAAGGAGGGGCGAAATGATTAGTGTGCTTAGTCAGCTGTGAAATTGAGTTTATGGTTTTCAAGACGGTGAATTCAATTCGATAATGGGTATTAAGTTGTAGAGAATAATTAATAGTAATTGACTTCTTTCCATCACTATGCAAATTAAACACAGATAACACCACGGGAGCTTTTTAAGGCCAGTCAAGTTTGCGGGGATTAAGTTTATGGAATTTTTTGTTGCAGTGAGGAGTGGCTCCTGTTCGCCTTTGATTGCTTTGTTGACAGATTTATCAGCGGGTGAGGGGTGACTGTCTATCCGAGGATTAAAGGAATTGGGTTGTCACAAACTGTCAAGGCATTGAGTTAGGAGCATTCTGGTGTGTTTGTCATAATGGGCTCAGGCTGTTCTGCGACCGCTCTGTCAAATATATCCTCATTGAACTGCATCTGTAAATGGGAGAAAGGAGGGGAGGATGCAAAAGGAAGGGTTGAATGGAGGGAGATATTTAAGTGGGACTGTTTGCGGGGTGGATTTGTCAAGATGCAGATTTGGGATTTGGGAAGCTTCTGTTCACTCTTACATTGAGAATTTGTGGGGATAAAAATGAGTGGGTGAGCCTCTTAGGTTAGATTTTCACTAAAAGACTGGAATGTGAGGGTATAAAAACAGAAACAGCCTTGAACTCTTCTATAACACCTGCACAATGTGACTAAAGGAGACAAAATCACATATCAACCTTCATTTTGCGTGAATTTCCACCTGAAGCGCTCAATTTTCTCACACTATCTGAGCTCACTTTTCAGAATTTCCTGTCCGTAAATATTCCCTGAATTTCCCACCAGCCGACAAACATTAATCACATGTTGCAGAGATGTCAAATAATCTGAAAATGAAAGACAAAGGTCAAATCAGAATGACATTTAACTCACCAGAGAGATGAGTGACAGCAGCAGAGCAGCAGCCCGCAGACATGTGCTCTTCATGCCTCTTCTTTGTGGAGCGTCTCCCCTCATGTCAAACTGTCCTTGATCTTCTCAGCCGGGAGAAAAAGAAACCCTCCTCCTGACTGAGCCGGTATCAGCTGCAGAACTTGAGGAGAAATAAAGAGTGAGAGAGGCGGTCCTGAGGCGAGAGAGCAGAGAGGAGTCTTCTCAGGCTCATTCAGGAGAGTCAGGATGGATGTTAAAACGTGGATGAGGTGTTTTTCTTTTCTCTTTTTTGTTGTTGTTGTTGTTTGTGGAGTGAGGTTTGGAGGCGCAGTGCCGAGAACCGAGGTGTTTGTACATCTGAGTGTCAGTGTGGAGAGACGTTTTATACACCACGCTCTGAGGTTCAGAGAGAGAGTGAGGAGGGGGGAGGGATGGAGAGACAAATAGAAGGAGAGAAGAGGCAGGGGGAGCAGAGAAGGAGGTTCATGTTGGAGAGTTTTTGAGAAGCAACTTTTTCTGTCAGCGGCGTCAGTGGGTGACATCTAGTGGCTGTTTTTATCCTCTGCAGCAACTTCTGTAAACATCAGCAGAAAGAGGATAAATCTGTCACAGGGACCCCGTGATAAGAAGAGGCGCCTGACAATAACATCTTCTAATAGCATTAAAAAACATGTTTGGTTCTGCTTAAAATCTCAAAAATGTCTTTTCTTTTTACAAGTCTTTAGACCAAGTTACAGATGATGTTTTATTTGGTCAAATTCAGTCAAAGGTTATTTTCTGTCACACAAATCACCAACTATGATTATTTACCAAGAAAACATTAAACTAGATTTCAATTTTTGCCTGCAACTTTTGTTTATCTATGTATTTGTTTGTTACTGATTTGAAAAAGAAAAATTTAACACTTTCTTGAATGTGTTTCATAGCCCAAATTATACTGGGACTGAGGCTTTCGAGGTTTGTCCATCAAATTTAGTCCTGTTTTCAGTAGAGTCACATTTAAGTTTTTGTGTACCATGAATAAAAACAAAAACAAAAACAAATTACAAGAATGCAAAACTTGAAAACTGTAGAACACTTGACTTTAAGATGATGTGTCTTCCTGTGTCCATCTCTTCCGCATGCACCTTCATACAAACTTTAGTTTCCTACGAGCAGACTTCAAATACTCAGTCAATACTTTTTGAGGGACTCTCTCCACTTGTCAAAGCTCCTTCAGAGCCTCAGAGGAAACTTTTACAACTCTTCACAGGCAGAGGAACGTCTGAATCCTAGAAAACACAATATTTGCATGGTAAAAAAAAGTGTGACCAATTGCACATCCAGCTCCAGTCAGGTGCAGGAGAAAAAAACCCAAGCAAGAATTGAAAAGGACGTGCTGTCCTCAAACTGAGATCCATGCAACACTTAAGTCTTCAAAGCAGGACTGGAGCCAGAGGTAACCAGGTTTGGTTTAGATCCCTGAACTGCTTTGGCAAACCTAAATCCTGGACCACAATTGGCCATCTGACCTTGTCAGAGGCAGAACTCCTGTTAAAATTAGCTGCTTTGTCTGTAATGTTACAGGTTAGGATTCATTTTTATTGCAATCAAATGTTGCAAAATTTCTGTTTGTATTCTATATTTACTGAACTGACTTTAACCAAAACGTTTTGAGTCTAATGTGTAAATTTTGTTGTGTTACTTATAGTTAAAGGTACGAGGGGCGCACAGTGTTGGCTGTACATTATCAGTAATGGTCAAAATTGCCCAAAAAGTATATGATATTACAAAATAAGATGCTGTTTAGTTGATTGAATCCCCGACCTCGGCGCATTGCAACATTTTCACTGTAAAGAGTTTATGTTTCTTTACTCTGTCAATTGTAAAATTGGCTGAATTTTCCCTGGTTGTGGGTATTGCTATGACTAATTTAGGGAGAGTATTAAGTATTGAAGTATTTTTATTATTTTGCACAGAAAAAAAACAAAATAGATAAGAGTATGTACCATAGTACTGCACACTAATTCCAATACAGAAGAGAGCCAATGATTTCTGCAATTGCATGTCCAAAACTCCAATATCTTGTTTCCCTAAAAGATACACACATACACATATGTATCTGTTTATGGAGGGGGTGTTGTAAATTTAGGATTTATTCTGAACCTCTGGTACCTTTTTAGTAGCTTTACATAATTTACACCGCAAACAATTTCTATTTTTCTCACTGATGTTTTAGAAAACTCTAATTACTGCCTCAGTCTAAAATGTCTTTATTTAAGCTACTGTCTCTTTAAGGCTCTCTGCTCTTAACCCCCTTTCGCTCTGATTGGCCAGCCGTCTGTGGGCTCTAAGATCTTAGTGTTTGAGGTCCGCCTCTTTGACGTATCACGAACCATTAAGGAGATCTCTAAATAATGACCTCATCATTTTGACATCAGCATTGTTACTTTTTATCCACGTTCAAAACATAAAAACTATCCCCTCTTTGGAAGTCAAGACGTAAAGATGTTTGTGGTCAGAAGAGCTTCCTCACTGTCCATTTCAAAACTTCTCATAAAACCTGGTTTTATTTCATGACTTTCAACCCACATGACACTGCCCCTGCTGTGGTGTTTTATGGTTTGTTTTCTAATTATTGTTTTTAAAAACAATGAAACAAGTATTCTAGTGTTCTTTCAAATGTTTCATGCCTGCATTGTTTTGTTTATTGATGTACAGCCCTTTGTTTAGGTTGAGGTTGTTTTTAAAGTGCTTTTATGAATGAAGTTGAGTTGAGTTGAAACAGAAAATGGCCTCAAAGCTTTTCATTGTGTGTTTACAACCGTTATCCTCATTTATTGTCAGTAATTCTTCCCATACATATAAACATCCTGTACAAAAAAACAGCTGACCCTCTCCTCTTTATCTTCTTTTTTTTCTTCCCTCCTTTTTTTTCTTCACACAACATACAACTTGCATCATGGTAACAACAATCAGCAAAACCACACACCCAACTTTGCAATATTCAAACTAAACATTTTCTGTGCAATACAAAATAAATGTACACATACTTTGATATTTTTTTTCTTCAAAAAAATAAAAAAATTGCTGTTATTTACAAATCCCACAACAAAAAAAGTAAACATTCTCCACACCAGTTTGCTTTAACGTTGAACTCAGCAGAAACGTGTTTTCTTATTATTCACATGTTTGTACAGATTGTTTTCTTTTTAGCTATAGCTCACCTCATGTGGTGAGTGAAAACTGACAGAGCACCTATGATACTGAAAACTAGATGAGAAAACTTCAACAACACTTTGCTTCGTGAGTTTAAAGGTACAGTGTGTAGAAACTGGAATATTCAGAAATAACTAGGGGACAGATTCTGAAACATTCGGTGAAGTGACGGTGGCCTGGAGGACAAAAAGCTCCCGTGAGCATGATAAGTATGATCCTCCTTTTGACTAGTTTTCATAATCAGAAACTATCATTACTAATACTTTCATGCACATCAACTCCCTTTTTCTTCTCTGCACAGCCACTCACTGTAGGAACATAACTACACTGATGCTCCTACAAAAAAGGCTGATTACAACAGAAGAAAACAAAATATTTTTTCATATTTTGATGATTATATTTTAAGGCCATGTCCACAAGTAGCTGGGTACTTTTATGCGATCAGGCCTGTCATCCACACAAACTTGCAATTTTTCAACATTAAAACCAAAACCCTGGCCAAGGTGAAGATTTTGGAAAACTCAGTTTTATGGCTTCATGTATATCCAAAACATCGATATATGAATGCCAACGTTGATTTCGGTATCAGTCAATATTTGTGTGGCGAGACTGATACTTAAGTTTCACTTACTCCTCAGTAGGCTATGTGCGCTCCTCTCACTCACTTTGCATTTGCACTCTCTGCACCATCTAGTGTGAGTTGTTTGCTGCCCAAATTATCAGTATATTTCTGAGTCCTAAAATATTTTTATGTTTCTGTGATTCTTTGAGCAAAAAGATATCTTCGCAACTAAAATATCATGATTATTATTATCAATTGCAATCCATTGTTTAACAACAAAGCAGAAAAAATACATTTCATGGTTATTTTCTGACAGGGAAGAAGTTATTTCTTTTCATTCATGAACAGAAACATTAATTTTAGTGGTTGTGTGTTATTCTTGATTAATTCTAACAAACTGCTTTTCTATGTAAAAAGTATCAGTATTGATAGCTTGGTATTGGATTGGTACCAAATTTCTTAGTATTGCACAACACTTATTTTCGGATTGCAAATGTCTCAGCTTGCGACAAAAAAAGCCGTTGACATCACATATAAATGCTGGGGGCATTTCAGTTTTAACATTGTTTGCTTCAAACTGCTTGCGTCTTTCTTCAAGTACATCTTACAACTTAAATTGAAGAGCAAACTCCTTATTGATCTAAACAAAAGACCTCAGCGCCACGCTTAAATCTCTGGCAGGAGAGACAGAATGACAGGAATCATTCTAATTGGCAGGTTTCGTGTGTTCATAAACGATCAGGTGTGGATGAAAATATTTTCAAAAACAAATGAGGGAGGATATTACAAAAAAAACCCCAGCTACATGTGTACAAGGCCTAATTTTAACACACTTTTAGGTATTGTTTTCAATTTCTTTCTTCTTCTGAGTCCTTTATCTTGATCACAGCTAAATTCCACACACTGCACCTTTAAAAGAAAAGACAGTTTAGTCCTCTTGATATCTAAGTGAACTCTTGTATATGATGATTAAAGTGTGCCCCATTCAAGTATTACAAACGGTGTTACAGGACTGTTAGTACTTAGTTATCGTCAGTAAGGCAGAAATGACATTTGCATGACATGAACAGTTAAAATTTATGGGCCTTTTTTTGTTCTCAACACTGCAAAACTTCAGGTTTCCACATCAGGTAAAAAAGTAAATAATCAGGCTTTTAATTGGTTGAAAACCTCTAAATTAAAAAGGTGAGTCTTCAGAAGAAGTCACCTGGTGATATCGTTGATGACTCTTTATTTGGGCAAAAGTAACGTGATTAACACCAGACGAAATCTACAAACCACAAAATGTACTTTACTACAACCAAAAAAGATCCAATGTGAGAAATAAAAGCTATACATCTATTTACTGGAGATTCACACCTGTTTTTGTAGACTGTGACACATCCAAACATTGTTTCCTGTTGCCCTTTTTGAATGCTGACCTTTACGTAGCTGATCCTCTGCTTGGTGTTAGTTAGTGTCTGTCTGTGGAAGAGGCAGTGTTCTTATGGCAATAGAAGGTAGAAGTCACATGTGCATATCATGCTGCACTAATATAGTGCAATGTTGAGCCTGAAACGCAGAAAAGGGTGGAGGCAGGCAGGCAGAAGTTTCCATGAACAACTGATTGCAGGCTACTTCTCCATCAGCATCATACAGATCAGTTTATCCCACAAACACGAGCCTGTGCGCCTCAAATCAAGCGAAAAAAAAAGAAGAAGAAATGCCTTCCTTTGTTCAAGACTGTAAAAGAGATTTGAGTCAAAACCCAGTTGAGGATTGAGAAAAAAGCAATCCAAACCTTTTTATGGAGATTTTCCTCTCCCTCCTCCTCCTCTTCCCTGCGGTGACTTTTGGCAACGTACGAACCGTCAGAGCATCCTAAGCCTCCAGCTACTCAGCATTTTTAGGGACAAGCAGAAAAGCGCGGGGGAAGAGTTGGAGCTTGTGCTGCCATGTTCAGAGACGGCTGGGGGAGCCTTTTCTGTCTCTGAAACGAGTCTTTTCTTTACAGAGATGTGAAGGAGGGCCAAAAAAAGGCATTTCATTGAACACGGTGGAGGTCATGACGGCTCTAGCGAAAGAAAATAGTCAAAAAAACAAACTGGGGAGTGAATGGAGCTGGACTTGAAATGGTTAAACCCCAGCAGTGTCTCTGCTAAGAGGATTTTCTGTAATTTCTCCGCTCTGTGACGTGTCCATTCACGCTGCAAACATCCATGTCCCTCACTGCAACGGCTGTGATGAAGTGGGTCTCTTTGACAGGTGAAGTGCTCGGTGAAGCGTCTCCTGGAGGACTACATGTCCGTGTCCCCGTCGTAGGCGAGAGTCAGAGGTTTTAGTCGGTTGTTTTGTTGCCTCTGTCTCTGAGGTCTCTTTGGCTTTTTGCTGTGAAAAAAAGATGAAAACAGAGTCAGAGACACAGCTAGAAAATTATCCTGAAAGAAAGCTGCAGTTTGCTGCAGGGTAAAACAGTTGTGTACGGTGACATGGTCGTATAAGATGAGTGAAAAATGCAGGAGTGGTTTCAGCGTATGGAAATTTACTCTGACACAAGTACTTTGGAATAATCACATCTTCCAGGTTAAATTTCACATCAGGTGAAATTTGAATATCACAATTATATGTCACACTTTCTGCTGGGCCTTTAACCACAGAGAACAATCCTCCAAAAAAACTAAAGAAGCCTGACCTTTTAACCTTGATAGAAAAACGCTGTCAACATTTGATTTCAAAAGTGAAATCTCGTCTTTTGCTCATGCCTGAAGTACTGTTTAAAACAGAAACATGGTTGAGGCTCTTTATGAGGAGTAAAGTCAATTTAGCTGAGCTTTACTCTTGCTTTATTTATTATTTACACTGGCCGGTAGGGGGCCGATGCTCTGATTGAATATGATAACCTTTATTTAACCTCCAAAGACCCTGAGTTCACATATGACACCACATTTCTGCCTCTCAGACCCATGTTGATACTTCATTTTTTTTAAACTTCGTCCTATTGGCACATTAAGCGACAGTGCCCTCGTCATCTTCTGGTGATCACAACCCATTTCAGTGAAAAAGATACAGTGTAGTTATGTATAATAACACTAACAACCAACTAATAGCAAACTCATAACACTAATAACCAAACCTCCTGTGCAAAGACAAAGTTTAGTATTTATATTTATTAGGTCTTACTTATCTCAGATAGGAAGGAGAATTAAAAAAATGCACCAGAGAAAAGTTCAAGTTTTCTGCTCCCTGTATCTAATATGAGGTTTAATTCCTGGAAGTAGTTATTGTGTTGAGTGTGATGATTGTATTTTTGTCTGTTGTAATGAAGGTACTTTTACCACAGAAAAGAGACATTCAATCTCAACAAACTTCTTCCTGTTTATATAAAGTTCTTTTGACCTTGTCCCCTAACCTGCTGATAATGTGCTTCTAATGTGTGAACTGTTGGTGTGTTTTAATGCAATAACATCAGCTGTTTTTAATCCTGTAAAGCATTTTGTGAGCTTTCTCTGTAAAATTTCTATACAAACACACATTCTTACTTATTTACTTAAATAAATGTACATTAAAATAAAAGATTCTTCCAAAAGGCAGCAAATTAAAACGACATGAATTCATAAAAAACATATGAAGATTAAGAGGTAAGTATTTTGAAACATTTTAATGCTTTGTATAATCTGATAACTCTGTAGAAGCTTGACATGATTAAAGGCTAAAAAATCTTTCTCATCTATCTCAGGCTGGTGTCTTTGGAAACCAGTATTTCTGCTTTTGCCAAACACACATATTCTCACTCCTGTGTATTCAAGCCCTTCCTGACGGTTAAGAAGCTTCCTCCACTGTTGCCATGCTACAAGGATGTGTAGCAAAATAGCAACTTATTAAACACAGTTATGGCTTTTGGACCCCAAAGGATCATAATAGTTCAGAGCAGGAAGTTTCCATTTGTTAAGTGTCATTGATGCTATTTTTACAAGCTTTACCAACCTGTGATGTCACAAACTGGGCAGAGCTCGTGTCACTCTTGCTTTATTGCTTCATGGCTTTTTGAACAAGTTTTCCCGTGCAGGCTGCGATCTTACCTAACAACACGTCTCTCATTGCTTTAAACTTAATTAAGGTTTTGTGGTGAGATCCAACCTTGAGTTGTGTTTTCAAGATGAAAAAAAGTATCATACAAACTCCTTGGATATGGTAAAACAATCAAAATAAAGTAAAATGAGAGAATTCTCTCCAAGTAAAGTATTCTTCAAAGGTTTCAAAAAGTGTTGTATATTTCTTCAAACCAAATTGACGGGCCTGGTAAAACTTGTAAATAATTCATCACTTCTTTTTCTTGTAAGAGATTTCTGATGGAAAGAAAAACACTGAATATCACTAGTTTTTATTTGTCAGATCTGAAATAAATTGATGTTTTTTTATTGGGCTTTTAAGAAGATGGTCGTTCCTCTTTTAACTCATAAAAACTACACATAGGAGTAAATATTTAGCTCCGCTGTGCATCACCTAGGACAGATTTTGATATAAAAACAGTGAAAGTCTTCGTGAGTTAATTTGCATTCACATGCTGGATGATTGCTGCCATCCCTCCAGGGGGGTAAAAAAAAAAGCTTCTTTTAAAGAGAGATGATGTGACTTCTTCTTTCTGAACTGTCAGTTCTGAGCTAAAAACAAGATCACCTCGCAGCTCAAAGTAAAACGCTGCATAATGATAGAAATCCTCAGAAATGTTGTATTTTAAAACCCCAAGAGAACGGCTGTAAAACTTGATAAAGCTGATATTTAACTGTTCTCTCTTTATGTGTTTAAGCTTCATCTCTTCAAATCTCTAATCTGCAGTTTCAGCCTGGTTTGAATGCAGGACAGTCCAATTAATACACAGAAAACTTCTCCAGAAACTTATTTTCAAAGCTGATGTACACACACGTGGTGTAACGGTCTCTCGAGCGTGGAGACAATTCAAAGAGGATAATATTCCGTAAATATGGTAAAGACAATCAGAAGAGCACTCTGGGGATTTTCCTTTGAGTCGTTTCTGTGATGAGGAGCTGACAGAATCACTACAGAGTAAACATGAATCATCAGCAAACTTCCTCTGCTGCCACATGAATCGTCCCAGATCTATTCCCTGTGGCTTTGCTGAGTTTCTCATGTTCACAAACGGCAAGTAGAATTCTATTACACTCCAACTATGGATATACAGCATTGAAAATTCAGCAAAATGCCCTAAAAATAATCCTTTAAAATCTTGAAAGTATTCTAAATGTTTGCATAATGGCCCAAAATTTGACAAGTGACACTGTGTTCTTTGTTTTGGTCCACTATAAACACCAGAAAAGCCATTTATTGCTCTAAATCGTCACATTTAGCACTTTGGCACTGTGCTTCTTCAAAATCTGTATATAAGTGTGATGTATGAAATGATAATGAGCTCCTGATTTGGCAGATGAAATGAAATAAGAAAGGAAATAAAAGGGGAGTGTGATGAACATTTTCCTCTTTTAACCACAAGAGGGCAGTGTGACATCGTGCAGGAAAGTCCACCAATGAGACTTCAGTGAACTCGATTCCCTTCATGTCTCTTCTTTTTACCTCATCGTCTCTTTGATGAGCTGTGCAGGAGATCTGTGCTTTCTACTCAGGCTTCAACAAATCTACACCAACGAATGAAAAGAAGTTCAAACAGAGCTACACATACACACACACGCACACACACATGCACATACACACACTCATGGGGATGCAATAACAGCTGAAGAGTGACTCATGTTCCTGTAAGAAAAAGGAGTGTGATGTGCTTCAGGTTTCCACAGGTTGAAGTCTTGTGACACTGACATTTTGAGGGATTAAACATTGTGACAAACTCATGTCAATAAGTCAAACAGGAACATGGAGCCTGGAAAGAGTAGACTGACTTTATTATTGTTTCTCCTGTGTTTTGTTCCTAATGTGTTTTATTTCTGTCTCAGTCTAGAAAGTTGAAGTTCCTATTTTTAGCTGGTTTTAAAACAGACTTAAAAGGAATGCCTTGTGTTCTCATGTGTCTAATGGCTTTCTCTATGAATGGATAGAGACTGTCTTTGTTACATTTCAACTAAAAGTTATTATGTTTTGGGTTTTATTTACCTTTTTTTCCCCCATTTCTGGTAGTTGTTACATTTCAGGGCATTGTTACAAATTGGGCTCGAACAAGACTAATTTTGGTCATATAACTCACAAATCTTTATCTACTTCATATAAAAATGATTACGGCAACACAACCGTATACAATGCAGAGCAATAGTGCAGCACAATAACATTACTCAGATTCACTTTGTGTTAAAACTAGATGAATAGGTAAGCAAAGCTAGCACTCTGAAAGGGAGGAGTTTTGATATAAGAGAGATTTTCACAGGAATGTAAACACCTCCTGTTGACTCTCCCCTGTGCACATATGCAAGTGGATCAATGCATTCTGCCTCTATATTACTGACAAAGGCAAACAAGACCATTAATCTCTACAGGTGTTTTTCAACCAAAGGAACTTTCCTCTGCAATTACGTCCTTTTGTAATGGAGGAACTAGAGTCTAAATTAAGTACCTTGACTGGTGGGGTTGTGCCACAGTGCTTTTATTTCACCCTCCTTTTACAATAACATCATGCAGAGCTCCTAAACAACGACCTTCTTTGAGCTTTGATGGTGTGAATTTGTCTCTGTCAGCTCTCTGTGTTTCAGTTTAAAGAGTGGATATCCAGTTTACAACAGCTATTGAAACATAGAAGAAGTCTTCGCAAATGCATCTTCATTTAGTTTGTTATAAGTGTCAAAATATAGATAAGTCTTTACAAAGGCACTTTACTTTGGACTTAAAGCTTGTTCAAGGAAAAGTATAGATGTATAAGTGAACTTGCATTAGCTTTATTTCAATTCCTCATCATAAATTTCTGTTTATTCCCATACAGTTCCTTGGAGAGTTTCTGGCTTTGAAAATTCCTGGAATATTGCAAACCTTGTGATGATCTAAAACTGACAGAGAAGGATACATCACAGTGAAAATCATCAATCAACAGGTTGATCTAAGCTGATCCAACGCTTTGCAAGATCACAAACAAGCTCAGCAAATCCTGAATTTGAAAGATCTCAATGCTACTTTCACTACTGTCCTTCTCTCCACACTAAGGCTCTGATACATGCAACTTTACATTTTGTAAGCCATTTTTATTTGATTGCATGTTCCTACCTCTTTGGCTACTTTTCAGCACAGTTCAAAGACATCAGGAGGGAATATATTAAATTAAATAAGAATCAGGTCTCTTTCTATTGGAAGGTAAAACTAGTGAACAAATCAAAGATTTCTTTTACTAAACTCAGCATCTATCTTAATGCTCTACAGGCTCTAACCTAAAGAGACTAACTATCCCTGAATTTTTTGTCCTCACCTTCACCAGCACCTTCACTCAGCTAGTCAGGCAGGTCATGTGACTCTGTAGAGAGGTCACGAGGTGAGGTCAAGGACTGCAGGTGCTTTTACTGGAGGCTGTGTTTGGGGGTTGGCCTGAGCCCTTCACATCCTCATTAGCTGCTGCTGCTGCTCTGAGCCAGCTCTTGGCAATCGGGACAGGTGTAAGTCATCTCGTGTGCATTTTGGCCCAACCAGACCACCGTCCCGTTGGCGTCCGACTCTTGGGCTTTAAGAGAGCGATGCAATTTGGCACAGTAGCTGCTGCTCTCGCAAGGAGACGGCATGAAGGGAGGAAAACAAAGGAAGTGAAAACATGACAAACAAACGGTCGACAGGGACGGGAGGGGAGGGGGCGGGTTCCTCTGCCTCAAAGCATGAAGGGAAAATGAGGGTTTGGTTGAATGAATGAGGATGATGATAGAAAGGGGGAAATTAAACTCTTCAACTCACCAAGCTAGGTATATCATAGACACTATGAATATGAGGAGCACAAAGGCTCCAGCTGCTACACCGTACACCCACATCTTCAGCTTCCCATCTGTGGAGGAGGAGGTGGCGTGTCAGTTTCTCTGTTTACACGTAAACATGGCACCAACAGCTAATAAACGCTGCAACACTTAACTCTTGAACAGCTGCAGAAATGTTCACACATTGCTTCTTCACTTGTCTCAGCAACACTTTATTCATGTATTTATGTCCAATTCTGTGTTGTTTTTGTATTTCACCACAAAAAAGGACTTTTGTTTTCTTTCTTTCTCCAGGAAAAATAACCAGTTTCGGTGCTGACAATCTCATTTCAAGTTGTGGATTAAATATTATTATATATTATTAAATATACAGTGAAGAGTTCAACTTTTAGTTGTTTCCTCACAGACAGTTATCCCAATGGACCAGTCTAGGCAAAAGTAGCATGAGTAAGTAAAACTTTTTGTTTTTTAACTTTTAAACATTTATTAACTAATATAAGCAGTACAATGTGATACAAAACTATGTTATAACAACTGCCACAGAACACAATAAAATAAAAAAGAACATTAATCTTAAATCTTAACAGCTTTCATATATGTGGAGTGTAGCTACAGTACAGTTTAAAATTAGCTTTTCTGTGCCGTTTGCATTGACTGGTCATTTGGAGTCATGGATCGCACATACTGCCCAGAAGAGAAATTGGGTGGAACCAGGTAACAAAAAAGCAAAAAACGTATTTATGTATTTTTTCTTTGGAAGGTTTAGTCTCTTTTTGTCTCTCTTTCTCAAATTTCTTTTATATTCTGATAAAAAACTACACACAAACAGAAGCTGTCAATCATCATAAAACAATACTTATAACCCGGTTTTTAACATCTAATAACTAATGAAAAAACCAATTCCTCAGTAAAAAAAAGGACTTGGACACAATGCAGCCAAATAACATCTTCATATTTTTGCACCATGAGGATGTAGAAAAAATTTCTATGAGGTGTAATAATTCTTAAAAGTTTTACCACCTCTTATCTGAATGCATAAGGAGACAGAGTTTTTGACCTATACTGCAGCCAGCCACCAGGGGGAGCAGCTTTAGTGGGGGGACCTCAGTTAGAGTCGACTGTCATGACGTCCATTGATTATACAGTCTTTGGTTGGACTAACTGTCTGTATTTCTATTGTAATGAGGCGTTTGCATTCGTATTGTGGCTTTTGCGTATCATCTAACACCCACTGACCACTGTACAAATAAATAAAAGTGAAACAATTTCAAGATCACTTATGAAGTCCTCGAAGGCTCTTTAAAGTTATTAAGTTTCTGCGGTTGAATTGCACAGTAAAGTGAAGGCTATTTCTCAAAAGGTGAGAACTTAAATCTGCTGTAAAGGCAAGAAAAGCTTAAAAAGATAAACAACTAAAGAGTAACTCTACGTGGAAAACATGTGGGAGCAATAACTCAATCTGCTCTGCGCTCGTGCATCCTGAATGTCTCCTGTTGTCGTCATGCACCATCAGGCGCGACGCTCTCTGCAGATGCATTTTTGCAAAGTTAATGTACACCAGCAGTTTCAGATTAGGTAGCAGAGTTTGTACATGCATCAGAGCAGACTGGAAGAGGAAGTGAACATGTCTGATGCATATCTCTGTTTTTAATGTGTTGAGTCTGATGTCATGCACGGCTGCAGGAACAAATGTGAGACGTTAATTAGAGCCACATTAATTCTGCAGCACTAAAATTATACTCTGTGTATCTGCAATGTGAATATATCAAGTTTTAAGATCTGCGGGGTGAGAAGAATAATCAAATGAGCTCTTTTTAAAACATTTTTCCCTTTACACAAGCTTAGGAAGTAAAAAGGGCAATATTAAAAATGGAGGTGGTTAAAGTCTCAACTCCAAACTTTCAAATACACACAAAGTAATAAAGGTGACAAATACTGACCTTTCTTCTGGATGGGTGACAATTTGTCAACTCTGACAGTAAATAAATACAGGCCATATTTTAAGCTGTCATTGTTTGCACTCTTTCTTTTTTTATTACACTCTTCTGTTGTCGTGAAAGATTAATTACACTGTCAAAGTAACATTTCCGAAAATATAAACCAACTATCCTCTCGCCTCTCTCTGCATTTCTGACTCAGAAGCTTTTTCGTGAGGTGGTTTTTATAATTACGTCTTGACAACTGGAAAATAGGCGCCTCTGAAGAGTGCATTAAGGCTGGGTAAGTTCTTCTCGACATGACAGTTTAGAGATTAAAGGTTTGCACTTGACAGCATATAAACACTTCTTTAGCACTTCTTTACGCCTGGATGCGCCTCTTGTGTTTGTTATATTTTTAAGTTCTTAAGTTAGGACGAGGGGTGTGTTGTGTGTCCTGACCTGGTCCGTAGGGCTGCAGGTACCAGGTCCGGCCGGTGCGTCCGGGCAGGATGGTGCTAGGCAGGGTGGGGTTAATGGCACGACTGGTCTTCACATCCCCTCTCTTGTCTCCGGCTGTGGGGATCTCCAGGATTGGGATGGGGGCGCACTGATCCAGCTGCCCAGTTGGAGATAACACCTCTGTGAAGCCCTCCTCACATGTGCAGATGCTGGCCTGCAGGGGGCAGCAAAGAGTCATGTTTGGTTTGAGATGCAGGTACAGTAAGACAAAGCAATGCCACCACAGAACTAAAACAACAGGAGGGGTGGGGTTTGGTTGGTTTCACAGGGTCAGTGACCTACCACACATTGGTCACATGGTTAGTGTGTGTGTGTGAGGACTTTTATTCATTCAATCCGGGTGAAAACTGCTTCCAGACAAAATACAAAGACTGTTTTCATCAAACAGAAAGCTGATACAAAGTTAAATCAATACAAATTGATGAACTGTGTGGACTAAGTGTTATAAAACTCATTTTTTATTTTAAGAATTTAAAAGCCTCACAAACCAAAGCTAAATGGAGGGGCTAGAGTCTCTTACTGATATTTATGAACCACAAAAGTAACATTTGTACTTAATTAGATATTTCTTTTTGCAACTTCTGGAAAGAATCAGTCACTAAGTGTAGTCAAACATCTTCCATCATTACAGACTTATTAAATTAAACCTCACCTGTCTTTAAGGTGTCTCTTGATACTAGATGGTAAGTGGTTAGTTTTATGTAAACATCAGCAAATTCTGCTTTTGACCAAGAGAAACGTTGCCCTTTTGGGGCAATTCAGGCAAATATGTCAGAATGTTTTTATGGTAGGATCAGGATCTGCATTTTGTCAGGATTGTTGTTCAAATTCACAGTTTTTAGACCTGCACATACTGTTTTCCTGCACCAATGTTTGCCTTGTTTACACAATTTTTATACCTTAAATCTTGTCTTGTGTCTTCTAATGTTTCTTTAACTCTCACAAGCTGCCACTGCATAGTCCAAATGTAGTTAAATTGGACAGTACTGAATATACTTTGGTTTTGTTGTGACCCTGGCAGATGATATAAAAAGATCTCCACATAATTTAGAACAGCTGTTCCCAACTGGTCTGGCTTTGGGACCAATTCTCATCCCTTAATGACAAGCTGCGACCCAAATTTTCATCCCCTCAAATTTATCTTGATTAGAGGACACTTATTTGATGTCCAAAGGTCTTGAAGTCATCTTCAAATATACTCAACAGGTTTATCTTTGAGAGAAGAGTGTTTTGTTTACTGCTTTGTGCTTTCACATGCTAACACATCATAGTGCAAAACTCATCGGGGATTTTATCCTCCTTTGTCCTCAGGGTAAGAAGACCAATACCTTTTGTAGTTGGTGCTGTGTTTGTGTTTTGTGGTGCTAAATTACCACATGAAAACAAACTTTGTGGATCTTCTTCTGTGAAGCAGTTGTTGTCTATAAGCATCACAGCGCATTTTGGCTCCCTAAAGTTTAAGAGTGTGAATAGATAGCAAAAAGTCGAAAAATCGCCTTCAAAATAAAAGCACAGAATTTTTTTTCTTCCCATTTTTTTCTGCAAGCTGCATGGACACTGGGCCACAATTTGGACATGCTGGATTTAAAGCTATCACTTAAAGGTGCAGTGTCTGATTAAAGTAAGTCCACACTTACTGCTTGTTTTTACCACTCAAATCCCTCTCAGCTTGTTATAAAATGGGATCTCTATCTTGGTATGTGATGACTTAATACCCAACAAGTGAGAAGTGTAAAAAGCTCAGATCTTATGTAAGTACAAAGTAATCTTTACAAGAACATGGCTCCTTCACCTTCATCATTCTTCAGCTCTAAAGTCTGACAATAGATTCAACGCTGGATAATTTGTTACTGAGTCTGAACACAGATGATGTCAGAGGTTACAGGATGAGAGAAGCTGAAGTTATAACTGTAGGTTTCTGACAGCATCAAATCTCTTAAAATATCCTTGAACTTAACTTCTTCTCACTGTTAATAAAAAAGGACTTCAAATAAGATAGAGATCTGCTCACAACATTCACACACTTTGAGTGCCTACCTAAGCCTGTGAGTGACATAAGAAAAGAAAACCCTTTTATTGGATGGTTGAGGTAACCTGCTACAACAAAAGCAACCCCATAACTTTTTTCTACCTTTTAATTTCCATGTCCGCGAAGGTTAAAAGTCACTGAGTAAGCGTTCATAAGCAGAAAACTCAGTGTAGAATTATTGAGCTTGTTCAGGGATTGAACCGCTGACCTCAGAAGTGCTTAGCCCGATCCTCCTCATCGGATCACCCTGACCTGCTTACTCTGTGGTTATTAAATCTTTTTACTAATACAGCGGATATTCTGCCTTTAGTGTTTGTTCAAATTTGTTCATTTTGAATGAAAAAGATATTAAATGGTGAGGGTTTCCTTCTGGTGCATCTTGTGGACAGGGGTTTCTATGCAGCTCAGATGAGTGACACCACAGAAAATAGGTTCAGCGTCTTGGTGTTTGTGTCATTTCAGTCCCTGCTGATTCCAGATTCAATTGTTGCAGCCGAGTGTCACAGTGAGTGCACAGACCTGAGGACCTGTGCTTTCAGGTCTGCGTTGTTTTTATTGCTTTTATTATGTTTACCCTGTTTTATTGTGCATCTCCACCTCCAAACCAAATATTCCTTCCTGACATTTCCTCTCCTTCCTTTTGTTTACAGTCGAATTGTTGATGTTATAACAGGGAGCTGCTCACCTCGCTGCAGAAAGACTTTGGCATGAGACAGGGAGGGTCACAGGAGCTGTTATCCACCAGAAGGTTCATGGGAGGACAACCTCCTGCAGGTGAACAGACAATAAAATCAAACAGGGAACACAATGTTACAAAGGAATACAACAAACATTAAGTGAATCCTGGTAGATTTACTCCCTCCTGAAGGACAGTTATGGCGTCGTAACCTGAAGTAAAGCATAAAAGGAAACTACACGACCTTCAGAAGGGAGCAGTTTGTGAAAATTGCCAGCACAAAAGCACAAATTATGTCACTTTTTCCAGCAAAAAGTCCATGAATTCAGAGTAACTTTCAATCAGGAGTACAAATATCATTTCAGAAAGGCCCAATCTTGTCAAATAATTCATTATTTGCATGCAATAAGTTTTAGAGACTCCTTCACTGTTTGTAAACAGTGCATATTTTTGCGAAAGACATACTGTGGAGTACAGTAGTTTGTCAAGCTATGCAAAAACTGCAACTCTTTCCTAAAAAAGACTTCACTTTGATGGGTGATAAACAGCTCCCAGCTTTGTGTGAAATTTGTGAGTGGATTAAAAACATCACTAAGTGGACGGATGTTTTTAAAGGGGGAAATGCAACATTTTACTTGATGCTTGAGGCTACATTATCCACAGACATTTACAGACAGTCAAATACAAACCAGAAACTCTCCTAAACCAAAGAAGAGCACACAGACTGCTGAGTCTGAGACCTGAGTCATAATAAAGGAGCCAGAAAATGATGTTCAGACACAGACCTGTACCAAATACAATATACCAAGTGTACCAAGAATAATATTACAATAATAAGATTTCAATTTAAGATTAATTATTATCATAGTTCACAGTTTGATAGTACACTGTAGTTTAACTGCTTTATCTGCTCTGTGTATTGAGTCCAAGTGTCATATTTGGTCATTACCTTGGCTCCAAACCAAATTTTTCAGCAACTACACAAAGTAAAACTTTGGATTTAGAGCTTCAACAGATAGCATTACTCATTTACAGTCAAATTTACAGTTTTGTGGGGAAAAAACATCTTAAACTTAGTAACTACTGAACCCTTAAGGAGTCGTGGAGAAAAAAAAGAATATTTCAAGATTTTTTGTCCAAGATCTCCAAAATGTTTTCTTGGAAGTTACATCATCATAAAGATGTGCGCACATTTTGGCAATATTCAGTCATTCAGATGAGTTAGCGTTCTTGAAACACTATATTTTAACCGGCAAGCAGCATTAAAATATCTGGTCATACGTACGGTCAAATGACAGAAATGATATCATAACATGGAGTCAACTTTGATCAATTTCTGAGTGTTACAGAGCTACCAATGTCTTAAAGTGACCCTGCGAACTGCAAACTCTCAGCCAAATGTGAGTCATGGTCGGCTAAGAGTCACACGTTAACAGGGTCACTCTTCACACTGGATGCAAATGCAAATTTTTTGAGAGATCTTGCAAAAACGCTATCTTTATTTTCTCCTCCATGTCCCTTTAGAGGCTCAGTACAGAACATATCATAAGAAAAGAAAGGACAGAATGTGTCAGATGGCTGATGGTGACTTGTTAGCATTGTTAATCTCGTTGTTTCTACACTAACTGAGACACCTGGACTGTCTTATTTTGAATGTTTTGAGACCGTCCACTGACTATTTGAATTCAGAAATAGCCCAGTGTCCATGGATCAATGTCGCTGCTGTACTCAGGTTTATTTTTGAAACTCTCCTGGTTGAGAAACCACATGTTCATGTGTTCTACATGGCTGAATAGCTGAACAAGCTGCCATCGCCCACCACCTTTTGCTCCTTATAGATATAAGTCTCTGGCTTTTTTAGAACAGTGTGCCACATTTTTGACATTCCTGGTATAAATTTACCTCCTACATAAAACTGCTGTGGGGCTTCAAAGCTGCTGCAATCTCTCAGTTTAATAAATTCAGCTGCACTTGACATAATTCAAAAATTAAATAGGCTCACTGCTCATCACTTGTTTCACTTCACTTGTTTTCACCTCAGATTGTGTTATATCAATACTCCCTACAGCTAAAACATGAAGTTACATCAGGCTGAGAGGAGCAGCAGAGGGTAAATACACAACAATATGAGAGATATGTCTGTCTAAAAGATGTTCTGCATCTAAAAAACTTAATATTTGATATGCTTCTTGTTATTTCATTGTATCACCCCGAGTGTTTGGGTTTCTTTGTTGTTGCTCAGACAACATAAGCTATTTAAATATGTCAATCTTGCCTTTGGGAAGCTTTGATGGACGTGAATAAACACTCAGAGACCAAACCAATTAACTGAGAGAAAAAACAGGCCGTTTTTAAAACGAAAAGAATCATTAATGCCAAACACAGGGGGATTCAGAAAGAAACAAGTGAAAATCCACTCAGAGGTTGTTTTTTTTGGTGGATAGGATAACATAATTTTTCACCCTTCAAGCATAAATGATCTTGAAATACTCAGAATTTGGTCTGTGCCTGAGCAAAAACTGTCTCACCGTGATGTCAGCCATTAGTTTCTTAACTACTGTTTTTTAGGCTTCAAAACTGTCATGTTTGGATATCATCTTGCTTTTTGGAGTAGAAACTGAGCAAAACTTGGGTGAAAGGCTGAAAATGCATTTCTGTGTTTCTATCATGGCTTTGGTTGAAACTTGTCAATCACAGGTATCAGTGTTTGAAAGCAGAAGTGTCCAAAGTTTCTTCAAAGAGCCATGTTTGAGTTTGTAAAAATGACAGATGACTATTATTCCTTTTAGTGATTCTTTAAACATCAGTCACTAAGTGTCGTCAAACCACAGATGCTGTAAAACATGGACATGTCACCCGTCTGTTACTGATGCAGAGTGATGAAGGCAATCATTGGCTGGGCCTTATTGGATAAGACGCAGGCTTTGAGCTTTTTTTTTAGCTGATTTTCTCCTCTGGTTGGAAAACCTTGTGATCCTTATATCTTCTTATGTACTGACGTAGGAAAAAAAAAAACATCCGCCGAACATTGTGTGCTGTAAGCGAAATTAGTGATGGGGGGGGCGGTTTTTGTACATGGCTGTAAATTAATGTTTCAGGATGAAAACTTAAATAGTTGTTGGGCTGAAAAGGATTTTTTTGTTAAAAATGTTCTATGGTGTTGTGAACTATTTGAAGTAGTCATCAACTATTGTTTATGTTAAGTTGTTCTCTTTGTATAAGTTAGGTTGGCAAAACTTCAAATCATGGGTTTGAGGTTATAACTAAATTTTTTGAGTCAACTCGATCCAACTTAAATTTACAGGAGTCTTCATCTAGATTTTCAGTTTCCTCCATGTGGGACCATCTCTCTTGTTCTGTGTAGATTTTGTCGCCAACTAGGACAGTAGTTTGTATTTAAACCATAGTTTTACAGTTGCTCAGCTGATTATGAGTTCATTAGTTTGTGGGTTATGAGTTGGTGGGAAGGATGTGGCTCAACAGTAAAATTATCGTCTTCCAAATAGAAGGTCAAAGAATTGAATCTTGCTCCTGTTTTCATTTTCTGAATTCTTGGTATGTAGAACTAAGAACTTTAAGTTATATTACATATGTATCATGAGTTATCTAAACAAAAAAAATGTAGTAGTTGGTTCAAAAGCAAGATTCATAGTTGGCCTCAATACTAAAAAATCCAGTGCAGAATGTTGCTTTAAAATTTTGAGTAGACACAACTTCTTCATTTTTACAGTGCATGAGCAGCCTATGCACACGCCAAATATAGTTTTATGAGACGTCACTGGATATACCTAGGTTTTGTCTGTGCACTTGACAGAAAATACGAATGTAAACATCATTCAGTTAATACATCGTGAGATGAAAACTGGAGCCATATGAAAATCAACCTCGGACCACAAATGGGAGCATATTCAACAAAAACAATATCACACTGCAAAGAGGATGTGATTGAGCCTTTTGCTGGAAAACAAGAGGTTTGTTTTTGTGTCTCTCTTAATGCAATCAGACTGTTTTGTAACAATCTGTCACTCCAATTACAAAAAGCTCTTGTGTTTTGTAATAACCGAAGGCTGCGTTCACAGTCAACAGCTGACCTCATCGCTCTAAATCATACGAAGAGAGTTAACCAATTAAAAGCCAGGTTTTTATGAACTTGTTATTGTTCTTCAATGATGTCTGTTAGAGTTTCTTACCGGTGACATTGAGTCCATCTGAGCGCTGACACCACACAAAAGGCCGGGTGGAGTTTGTGCCACCGCTGCTGAACCATTTGTACTCGTAACATTCGCCCCCTGAGAGCAAAATATAACACAAACATTTATGAAGTCAGCAATGAAGACAGTCAATCGCATGAGTGACAGATTAATAAAGCAGCTGCTAAATTATGATTGTATAATAGGCTGCTGTCATATAAAATAACTATCTTCATAGAGAGGTCCAGTTCAATGTTTTAATCTTCAGTAAGAGCTTTTGCTTAATGACTTTCTATCAATGCTATTATGACTTTATCAATATCTCCATCAGTGCAGTAAATGACCATATTTCCCTACGGAGTCTTGTGTAACCAATCATCAGCCCGGCCCATTTGGCGAGCGTAAATGAACAATTTAACCTTGGACAATGGGACGATCTATTCTCCTCAGGCCCTCGTACAGTATCTCTGCACTAGTCGATGGCACTGCTCTATCTACAGCTTTCACCACACCATTCGTCTGAAAACCCAGACAACTTTGCCCTTTGTGTTTTTCACTCTTCTCTTTTCATCCCTCCTTTTTCTTGCTGTGGCACAGCTGAGACTCTTTTTTTTAATAAACCAGACGAGTTATCACTAAATCACCCACTTCAGACGGAAACTTCCCAGCATCTCTTTTACGAGCAGATTGGACTTTTACAACTATGGACACATTTCTCAGAGGAAGAGCAGATATAATTCAGAAGTTGTATTAGCTGCCTAAAAAAAAAATCCAAATTTTTCTGAGACATAACCCAGACTGTGTCGGGCTTAGAGAGGAGATAGTCGATTTTCAAGCCTATTAATTTTAAAAGCCTCCTTATAACCACATTGTCATAAATGGGCAGCACTTAAACTTGGCTCGCACTGCAAGACTTAGAAGCTAAAATCAGATTAGAGCATGAACTGGCCGCGGTCCCGATATGACCTGCATGCACAAAAGAATGTAAAAAAAAATGTCTTAAGCAGGTAAACAAGAAGCTATTTAAGTGAGTATTTGAGGCTCTTTTCATGAGTCAGTGTGAAGTGGAAGCTGTAGAATTTGTGAGTAGATGATAACAAGGACAGGGAGAGAGAGAGAGAGAGGGAGAGGGAGAAAGAGGCTCTTTAATGAAATGGCTTCTCTGTGTGTGGATGCAGAGTCAGAGCCAGGAGTGGAGGAGACTTCAGTTAAATTTCAGGAGCTGCTCTTAGCTACATCCATCAGTACAGGACAGAGATGTCCGATAATCTGAGATCAGATTGCAGAGAGTTAAACCTGTATCTTTCCAAGGCCACATGACAAAAATAATAACAGACAGAAATACTTGATGTGCGTCCTGTCACTGACAAAATGGGGTGACAACAAAATCCATCTGTTCCCACTTTCAATTGCATCCTCAGTGCGGCTGTACTATGTTTACAGCCTGTCTGTTACACACAAATAAAGAGATGTATTGCCATTAAAACTGAGAATCCAAGTATGCTGTTCACTGCAATGACCTTTTGAAATTTGCTTGTGATAGACTTGGCAAAAATCAAACCGCTGCAGTCAGTTCAGACAATCAGAGAAGCAGTCATTTAAGAGGTTATGAGATTGTATATTATATATGAGGTTGTGGTGGTGGTGGGGCTGAAAGCTTCAGAGGCTCCTAACTGCGGCTGCAATAGCGGGCAGAAGCAATGACTGGATATCTTTCATCTTAGGCCCTGTTTACACAACAATGTTTCATCCATGAACATTTAAAAATGCTGTGAAAAAATCTGCTTTCACGCTGGAAGGAGAGCATGACATCAGCATTTCCACTGAAAACTCCGGCT
The DNA here is from genome assembly GCA_008086565.1 of Thalassoma bifasciatum. Classification (NCBI taxonomy): domain Eukaryota; kingdom Metazoa; phylum Chordata; class Actinopteri; order Labriformes; family Labridae; genus Thalassoma; species Thalassoma bifasciatum. Next base: position 72,282 of record RPOG01000894.1, on the reverse strand, counting down.
TGCTGTTTACACGGCAACGGTATGCAATGCAACAGTTTCCTTTTTAGGCTGGCTATTTCTGTGTAAACAAGAGGCTGAAACACTATACTACCTTTGCATTTTATCCTAAAACAGTTGTCCTGTCCTCTTGAATAGACTGCCAAATGAGGAGGGTGTGTGTTTTAGGTGAATGATGAGAAAATTAATGATAAGTGTGTAATCAGTGCAGCTCTATTTGCCTGCATCAAATCAATAGCATAACTATGCTATTGTTCTGTATAGCACCCAAACCTATGTAGAGGCCTGCGCACGTACACGTTGAAAAGACAAGCCTTGTGACTGGTCCACTGAGGAGGATCATATTTTCTGCAATTACAACATTACAAGAACTTGATGTCTCCTCTCTGTCTTTATTTGTAATAGGTGCTCAAAACCTCATGGAGTTTAAGCTGTAACAATCACTATACATTCTTAGTTTTTAGAGATGTCAGGATGCAAGAAATGTATGGTTAGTTTTAATCAAAGAGGAAAATACTAATTAATTCTGAAAACATTTTCAAACTGAGTCAAAATGGCCTTGAATTGCTTTCTTGAATTAACCAAAAGAAATGTTCTTCATCTACATCAATAAAATTAAATGCTACACTGATAATAAGACTAGGTATCAGGTCAAATAATAATAAAAGCCTGTGTAATCGTCAAAACACCAAGCAGACTGGTCCTAAAGGATTAAGTGCTAATTGAAAGTAAAAGTAGGGTAAAATAAGGCCTTCATACTAAAAACAGGAATGTTGTACTCGACATGACGCAAAAAAAAGAACCTTTATGACCAGCAGAATAAAAACCCCACCAGAGACAGACAGAGACGTGGGCTGTGAGATGGTGGGGAATCAAAGAAGTCCTGTGGTATGTGCCTTGCCCATTAGGGCTAGCAGAGCGCCCCCACAAAACTCTTTTTTGATGCAACTATTTGATCTGTTCTCCACTGTCCCCAGCCTCCCTTTCCTCCATCACCGCCCTTCCCTCTTTTCCCTCGTCCTCCCCCGCCTCCACCGCTCTTGGCTGGGTTTCTCCTCCTCCTCCTCCCCCTCTCTCTTCCTCGAGTGATGCTGTGAAACCAGGTCAGGCTGCTGAAGACTGCTGTGGGGCTGTGTACAGTAGCCAAGAAGGGAGGAGAAGGAGGGTAGGAGGCGAGGGGAGAGGAGAGGGGGCGTGGTGCTCTGCAGACGAAGCCCATGGCGACTGTAAGCAATGCGCTTTGGTGGTGGTGATTCACATCCCGCCTTACACCTAATGGCTGATTAACATGCCCGGGGAGCCACAGATATTACAGCAGTAAATGAGAGTGTGTTTATGTGTGTTTATGTTGTGTGTGTGTGTTTCAGGGGGGTCTGTGTTTGGAGATCTAAGTGTAGAAATCCCATCTGGGAGAGCTCCAATTGACCCAGTGACACCGGAAAGCACCGTGTCATTGTAGATGTGAGTGTTTTTTCCTCTCTCATGTTTGGGTCTGAGTAAACAGCTCAGGCTTTCCCTCCCGCACAAACACAACATCTCTGTGGGTTCCTGCTGCTGCTGTTCCAGCTTCTTTTGATGCTCCTGCAGGCGGATTCAGGAGGACTGTTAGACAAAACAGCCTGCAGGTATGACCCTGAATGTAAGTGTCTTTCTGTGTTAGCCCTTTAATGCACTGACAAGCTCCACATCCTGCCACCCACCTAAGCTGAGGCTAAATCCACTTCTTCCTGATCACAGGGATCAGGAAGGAGTGGGTGAAGTAAACAAGACAGCACCCTTTCAGTGGACCATCCACGTCATTATGACTGAATTGAAAAAGGCGACGCTCTCCCGGCCTCCTGTAAGAGGCAGGTTAAAGATCTCTCCTGGAAAAAGTGTTCTCACCTGTGCAGGGCTGAGACTCCCAGGCCTGGTCAGGACAGAGCAGCAGGTTTTCAGGTTCCTGGGCCACCACGGCTCGAGAGCGAACCTGGACAGAACCAAAGTCCACGATGGCGCCTTTCACACAGATGCTCACACAGGAGCTCCAGTCTGACCACTCCATCAGGTAACATTCACCTGAAGAATCACAGAGAAACAGATATTTTCATGAGGGTAACTGTTGGAGGCTACAGACACTCATGTTTTGATCCAGTAAACCTTCCAAACAAACAAATCATATTCATTCTTTCTCATTGATTTAACTATCATGACATTGTTTAATCATCCTTTTCTTTGGTTTCATGGCTCGGTAACACAACGGCTGATTAGTCACCTGTACATCAAACAGGTGCAGTGGACACCAGCCTCGGTTTTAAACAGTGATTCCCACCTCCTGCACAATGAGTTTCAGCAACTTCAGGTTCATAGTTCCTCCGTGCAGGACAAAAAGATACAGAAGCAGCTTTGTTCCTGCCGCTAACGCTGAGCTGAACAAGTTGTCATGATAGTTGCACATACCTTTTTATTGGCATTATTTAACTGGTCTTATGGCTTTTTATGGTGATTCTATTTTAGCTTTTGCTTTTAAGTTGGTCTGACATGTGGTGTCTGGTTTTTCCTATGGTTGCCTTTATTTGTTTTTATTAATTTTCATAGAGGTATTTATTAAATGATATCCTCTTTCATTGTAAATATAGTTGGTGGGACCTGAGTACTTTTAGTGTTGTTATGTTTTCGTAGTTTGTCAATTCTGACTGTTTTGAGTTCAGATTGTTTCGAGGTTAAATGTTAAAGCAGATGTCATCATTACCTTGCCGCAAAACAAATCTACCTACAGTAACAAATAAATTAACCTTACCTTACCTAACTTATTCTATTCTATTCTAGACTGTTTTGATTAATAAAAGTAGAAATATCACACAGCCTCTTTGGGTTCAAGAAAATTGTAGAGGGCATTTTTAATGACACTCTAACAAGCTTCCTGAGACTGGAGCTTTTGTTAGCTCTGTATTTTCAATTTACTCTACATTTTTCGGAATAGTAGGACCTTATATGTTTAAAAGCTGAGCATTGTCTTGAAACAGGAGGAAGATTTTATAAAAAATGATGACGGCTGACTTCATTACTCTGTATCAGAAACAGATGATAAAAAGCCTCCTAGCTCTGGAATCATAAATATCAAACATGGTTAATATCTATGTTTCCAGTTCAGACTGTTTCTGACAGGTTACCTGCAAGAACCAATGAGAGTAGAAGACTGAGAAGTGTCATCAACATAATGTTACAGCCCATGGATTGAATTGTTGTTTTTCTTCTCATGTCATGGGAACATCTGTGGATTGGCTGAAATATCTCTATCTGTATAGTCTTGCATAAGTCAGAGGATCTCAAAGTTGTCTTGTCAGAAAGACTAAATAATGCTAAATTATGGTGGGGGAAAAAAAACACGCCCAAAATTTGTCATTTGAAATTATGATAAATAAAGAAACGAGCAGAAAAAATTATCCTTACAAAAAATGTAAACATGAAAATCCCAACACAATAAAAGTCATCTCTCCAGGATGCCTTCAGTGTTACCTGGTCAGTTGGGAATTTTTTAAACATGTGCTTCATGACCTGTGAAAAGATTGCTGCTCTGACCTTGAGTCATATCACAAATCTTTTAATTTCCTGTAAGACAGCACTCAGCCTTGAGAGTGAAAGGTGAACAGCAGTTTTCCATCAGTGTGCAAAATGACATCCTCTGTTTCATTCACTAGTAGAGCTCTTGGTTCTCTTGTAGGTTTTGATTTATTTCAGCGCTTAAGTCTGACTTTTAAAGATTTCAGCACTGATGATCAGATCTTGAGCTTCGACAGACTGAGTTTCATGTTTACCAAATTAAGCAGAAATGAAAATGGTGTAATCTGGTGTGCTGAGGTGCGCAGCTGTGGGTCGACAGAACATATATTTACATTTGAAATCAAGACGGCTCAGATGCTTTGAAGACTTTCAGGAGAAGGAGGATCAGGATGAGGGGCAGGCTGGTTTTGATCACATCTGACAACTGCAGCTCATCAAACAGCAGGGGAAATCGAACATGGGTCAAGGGTGGTAGTGCATGAAAGTGTGTGTATGTGTGTTTCTGTGTGTGTGTGTGAAAGGATGCCAGGATTCCCAAGCTGTCCCTGGTCCTGCACAAACTGCGCTTGAATTTCCTCCCAAATCACTCTACAGCACCTCTGAGCTCAGAAAGCAGTCTGTGCTTTTGATTGCCGTTTGATACTTCAGTGCTCCCGCAGTCTGGCAAAAGGCCTTGGACTGACTTGTTATCTAGGGCAGCATTTCTTAGTGTTTCCATCTCGGGGACCCACAGACATCTGATGAGTTTTCTTTCATTTTTTATCTGGGATGAGAAATCCGTCGGCAGAAGAACATATCATGCACTACTTAATTCAAACGGTGGTACTTTAAAACAAACTGTGGGTGCAGATAAAGGCTAACACTTTTTCTGCAGAGAATTTTAGAGAGACTGAATGACGACTGATTAGTTATGAACTAAAATACACAGAGCTGTCAGGAAATGAACTCCAAAATTGTAGACAGAGGGGAACAACAGTTGCTCATCTTTCAGGGACCACTGATGCCAATTCATAAGACTTACATTAACTCCTTACATCCTGCTTAATTCTGGCCTATAAACCATACTATGTTTCAATTACTACTCTTATTACTGAAAAACCAGGAAGTCTCTACTTTCAGGAAATGTCATGTTCTAATATGTATTTTTTATAACCATTTTTGAAAACTATTACCTTCAAGATGCTTCACGCCAGGCATTTGAAATTCATTACGTTACATCTACACCTTTCCATCTACATTTGGGTGAAATTTGAGCTTTCTAAGTAAAAACTTGTAGGAGTCAGAGAGTTTTGAGTCTCAAACACTAGGCAGAGTTGTAATCAGAACAAGCTCTGTCAGTGCTCAGTGTCCTCTTTTTAGTCAACTCTGCTTTCTTCATGAAAGGGTTTGCCAAAAAAAAAATCATTAAATAATAGTCCCCAGCCACAAATTACATCTCCTCTGTTGAGTGCATGAATGTGAATGAAGATGCATGGCAATAAAAAGGTATAACCAATGATCTAAATGGCTACAGCTGGCTTTGTGTGACTGGTAAGTAATTAGGTTAATGTACGCTGATCGACCGAACTGTTAACCAATAAACAAGCTTCTTAGGGGCTATTATACAAGATCACTGTGTGCTATTGGCTAGTCAAGCAGGGAGCGCTTGTTGGCTATCACAAGCTGTCCTGGGATGAAATCTCAACATAAAACAATGGGGTCACTTTTGAGTTGCAGCTAAAACCTTAAGAAATACAAACACACCCAGCTTTGCCAGATTCACATTGAGGAGGAAATGCTATAAAACTTTGAAGCTGCTGTTATCTATGAGAACAGACACGAGACGACAGACAACAAACGTTACAGGAGAAATTTCACAACTTGGAATAATTTCACTGAGCAACATTTTTGATGTTTGAACTCTGGTGGAAAGGAGAGTGAATAACCCCCAAAAATGTAGTACGTTCCAGTTGTTGTGATCACTGTCCAAGCAATTCTTTCACTTATTATGTTTTGTTGGTCTTGTACACTGTAAAACAAACTTTGTGACAAAAATGTAAAGAATCTCAACTTTCTAATGCTTATAGCAATGTTTGATAAAGGTGTTACTGTTTATACTTTTGGTACTTTATACGATTGGCGAATTGATTGCCAGCAACCCGGTGGAATGAAAGAGATTAAAGATATCAGTCTGTCTTGGGCTTGATTTGCATTTTTTCTTACAGCAATGTTGTAGATTAGACCTGATTATGAAGAAAAAAGTGAGAACTGTCTCCATATGCAGCCTGTTCTGTTGCAGGTCAGAGAAGCGTCCGAGCTGCATACCTGAGGGGCTGAGTCACCTGTCTCCTCTGCTCCACGCTGCAAAGCCACATCAAATCCAGCAGCTGACAAGCCTCTGTCACAAAACCTGACAACAACTCATCAGAGTGAACCTTTGAAGTGATAATCCCATCTGTGAGATTCTCCCCCTCCTGTTTCCCGTCAGGGGTTAGGGCTGACATCCTGGTGCTAAGCTGATATTGTGCTGTTTTTCCCCTGCAGTGCTGAGCCATCACCTGTTAATCACAGTCTGGTCAATGCTCTTGTATTTTGTATTGATGAAGTCTTCAGTAGGCACAATGGTTACCGCTGTTACTGCTAAATAGCTACTTCTTGTATTGATCCTGGAGCAAAATGTTTTACTGCTGCTGCTGGAGAGGATTTGTCACCGTTAAGAGCTGCAACAGCCCAGACCGGCTTTAAAAAGAACAGTTTCCAAAAGTTTGGCGAAGAGAACTTTCAAGACTGTTATATAAAGCCACACCACACATCGAGGATTTATTGTTGCAACACAAAACTTTTCAACATCTTGAAATTAGTCACAACAAACACATAAACTGTGACAGTTTTTATGTGAAAGTTGAGAGTCTGATTTTGTGTCTCATTTAGTGGTGTGGCTTTGATTGACACCTCCCTGACTGTGCACTTCACAACATGCGACACACAGTTTTCTGCAGCTCCAAACGATCCATGTTTGAGTGGTCAGAGTCTGAATCAGAGAAAAAAAAGTGTCAGGCCGACCACACTGACTGATTGGATTGATACTTAGTGACTAGTTCTTATGCCTCCTATTTACTTCGTCCATAAAGAAAAGGGGATTTTTCTTTGGGTGTAGCAGAAATGGCTTAAAAACGATCTGTAGTTGTGGTAGAAAGAATAAATGTGGTTTTACTATGCTGGTACCAGGTACTGCAACTAGGTTGCACCACCTTTCTGTTTTGGTTTCTATTACATACAAGTTATTAGGCTCAGAGACGTCGGTCCTGTTACGCCCTCATCAAGTGAAGGACTCTCATTATTGATAAGTTGGTGAAGGTTTTGTGTCTGTTTAACTGCTCATATATGATTCATGGAACTACATTTCAGGCTTGTAACATTATAGACCAGTTATTTCATGAGGTGTGTATGAGCCCAATTTGTAGCAACAACCCAGAATATGGTAGCAAATGTAATGAAACCCAATTATGTGACAAGTTTTCTTCAAAAAGTAACAACTTGTTACATTTTGGGTCTGTTACTACATTTTGGGTTCTTTTATTTCATCCTTTTTTCATATCTTTTATTTGCTAACACTGTAATGATTTCTTTTTTTTTTCGTTTATGTTCTATTTTTTTTCCTTTCTTAGACTGTAAAGTATTTTTCTGAACAAAATATACTGAATGTGTATGTGTTTATATAGATACATTTGTGTATATATGTTTATGAATGAATGTATGTGTATATGTATATGTATATGTATGTGTGTGTTAATATATTGTATTTTCGCTGGGACTTAAGGAGGTCCACTCAACAAGCCCTAATGGGTTTCTTTGGCCCCCTTCTGCATATCTTTGTGGCAACTGTTTGTTGCCTTGCTTAATATTTCTTTTGTGTTGCTTTTATATGTGCAATAAATAAATTAAAAAAAAAAGAAAGTTATATCTTCTCTGTTCTGGTTGAACTAAGGCTACAGGAGTTATGCGAGATCAAGTCATGATAAGAGTGTGTATGATTTCACTGACAAGAGAACAAGCTGTAGCTATTAACCTGAATTAACTTCCATACAATTAAATACAAACATTTTACAGCCAAGAAAATGAGCCTGCAGGTAAGAAAGATTGAATGGTTAGTTGAGTGACTTGTGGTTTTAATGAGTGATATAAAGCACAAATCTTTCCATGAGGAAATGTTGTAGGTTGACGCTTAAAAAAAAACAGGAAGCTGTCAATAAAATGAGGCTCAGAGGTCCCCTGAGTGTGCAGAGTAATGTTTTTGAAGGTGTGTGAAGACGAGTGTGAAGGACACAGAGAGGAGATGCCTGGCACTCGCTGAGCAGAGTCTGATTTAACATTCTTACTTTATTCAGAGAAAATACAAGTTAAACCCAGAGAGCCAGCTGAGCAGCGCATTTTTCTGAACCAAAGGCAATAAACCACATACTTACTTAATTAAATGAAAGTGTTCTTCTTATATTTCACAGGTTCTGCTTCAAAGGCTACTTTATCATGGAAATCACAGCAGATGTCCAGCTCAGCACAAGGACGGTGGCCAGGACCTAATCACTAACCGGGAATAAGAAAGTCATCCTGCGAGGGTCGATCATGCACCGACGCTGCCAGATTTCAGGGTTTGATACCTGCTGGGGCTACTCAGGCTGAAAATGTGTGCACACATGGCACTTTAATAAGATTTGGGTGGAAGCATCAACCAAATGGCACATTGTATTTTAGTCTTGCTTAGAAGCTACGCATGTAACGCTGCACTCATCAATCAGCTGATTGGTTTTATAATTGTTCAATGTTCTTGATTTTTAGAGAAAGTCTCAAAGATTGCTGTGTTTATTGTCTTAAATGATGGTGGATGGAGAGTTTTGGGGTTTTGGGATGTCAAAATAATACAAAGAAGATATCTAAGGAAGTCACTTTTGACTTTGCTCAACTGTGATCTTTATTTTGGTCTGGTTCCTTTTTTTTTTAAGATTTTGTTAACACTAGACAAAATATGTGGGAGGATATGCTTCTTTTATAGAAGAATCTCTTTAATTCATTTCTTAAAAGCAATATGTCACTCTAAGTTGGTCAAGATTTGGATTTCCACAATCTGCATGAGAGTGTTGTTGAAATTAAAGTCAGTGAGGAATACTCTCATTTCTCCAGGGAAGAGTCAAATTCTTTACGTTCTTGGTGAAAAAAATGTTTATTTATAAATGCTGAAAGTTCCTGTGATGACACGACATTGTCTGGCAGTACAGCAGTGAGAGCAAGACCAATACTATTTCTCGAAGAAAATGATGCCTTGGATTCATTTTGTGGTAATGTTGGACACTAAAGCTGGACTGACAAAAAGACAAAGGATGTCAGAGCAGCAGAAAGCTTAAGGAGAGTGATGGAGCACGAGATAAAACACAGGTTACGTTGTATATGATAATGTTCATTCCAGCCTACATGGAATAATTAAACTGCAGTTGTCTGTTCAAACCTGAGAGTCCATCAATAAAATGAAGGGTCAGATATTTTTGCTCTGCTCGGTAAGGTTGGACAGGTAGGACAAAACCAGGACTCACCAACATTTCAGGTTGTGGACACGTCTCAGGTCAGATCAATAAAACCTGATCCTGCTGACTGTGCTATGACTCTTTCAACCAATCGGCAGACTGCAGTGTCTCTAGCCCCAACTCCTGGGGTTGGACCGGTATGTCTAGCATCCCAACAGAAGGGTACCAGGTATCAGTACCCTTAGTCAGCGCCACAAAATCCGTGCCGTACTAAGACAAACTGCTTGATGCTAAAAAGGCTTCAGTCTCCTCATCATCTGGACAGTAAACTACAAACTGAGTTTACAAAGTTTGATTGTTGTCATGTTTTTTACAATGGCGCTATGAAACCACAAAGAAATACATTACCTCATCATTTTGCATTGTGTAAAAAGTTGACTTGAATAAAGAAAAGTAGAGTTAGAAAACTCTGCTTCCTTGGGTGATGGTGCTCATGGGAAACTGGAAAACACTACCGATTCCAGCCAAAGGTGCCACAGCATTCAATGCCAAACCAAAAGTCTCCACTGAACCTACAACAATGGTTTGAAATCTGACAATAGCATTAAATCTAGGAGCTTAAGAGAGGTCTCCTTTAACAGTATCATTAAAGTCATTTTATTTCCTTTCAAACATATGTAAATCCTTCAAACCGCCTTCATGACTTAAAGTCCTCATCTTGATGGAGGAATTATAGGAATGGAGCTGCAGTTTTTTCGGGACCTGTTCCTCCAATCAGCATCGAAATCTGTTCTCTTCTTAATCAGAACTTCTATTCATATGTGAGGTGAATAAAAATGGATTTTATTGTCACGTAGAAAACATTAGATTGTTATTCACTGAGGTTGTAGCTCAGCTCTCTTTTTGTATCAGCCCTGAGGGTTTGTGTTATCTCGCCCACACAGATTATTGATCGCACCCTTCTGCCTCTGTTATTCCATCTCTCTCCGTATGTATATGATTTAATCACTTTGTCTGTCTCTTGACTGTACAGATGGAATAAACAGAACTGAAGGGGTCACAGCTTTCATTTAGATTGGCTTCTCAGTCTATTTCAGAGAAAAAGCAGGCGGTCCAAACAGTTTGTGTCCAGCACATAAAACAGACAACATTTCCTGACAGCAGAGCCTCAGGCTCAGCCAGGCACTTCACCAAACTCAGCTTTCACAGCTCAGAGGCCTGTGAGGGAGCTTTTTTGACCACTGCACCATGCTTTACACACTGTACGTTAGATTTCTCACTATGGGCTGGATATGGATTCAAACTCAGACATGAAACAAGCAGGAAAAACAGTAGAAATAGTAAATATGAGGCTCAAATGTGCATGCTGAGTAAGATTGAGGCTTCTACCTTGGCACAGGAGAGCTCTCTGAGTACCTACAGGCAATGAAAGAGAACTGAGCAGTAAATTTAACTGGCATAAGCATGGTTTCGCAAAGCATCTGTTTTAATGTAGTCCATTTATTCTGCCTTCAGGTGAGCTCTGAATTGAGAGGTCATGATACCAACTGAGAGGAATTGGTTCAAGATAAATAAAAACCTGTATCGAAACAAAAGTATTTCAGTGGCTGCTCTGTGCGATGAATCAAACTGCAGAAGAGTGTTGGCTGTTATGCTTCCCAAAGTGACTTCTGTGGCCTACTGCTTGAACCTGAAAGCTGCTCTGCAATGCAAAACAACATTTAAATGAATCTTTTTACCTTAGACTGTTGTTGGGAGCTCCAAACCGACCCCTGCTACAATGAATAATATTTGACTTTAAAAGTCTGTGTGTTGGCTTTATGTTCACAGCTTCACTGAACCACAGATCTCTACAGTAATGATGATGAATACAGTTACATTCACCTTGGACTAGGAGTGCAAAGATTAATCAAAGTGTTTGGGAAAAGCCATGAAAGAACCTGGAGTTTAATAACAAATGAATTGACCCAACAAATAATGCCAGCGTTAGAGAAAAGATGTGTCCACATGCTCGGCCTTGAGGCTGTTTCTTGCTGAAAACAAAGTTGCAGCAGAAGCAGAAGACACTTCTTTAAATATTAAAACTCTACAGAGAAGCTTCAGATTTTAATGTGTGGATTCTTCGCACACATTTTCAGAGGATTAGTACAATCAGCCCACTTGAAAGTGAGCATTGAAGATTAATCCTTTTCTGTTTCAGTTATGGCACTGAATAAAGCCCAAATGAGCCCGTTATTAAAAATCAGAAGAACTCACTAGAAAGAAATAATTTCATACCTGTATTCCTCTTTGGTTGTATCACTGGTGTATTAGTATCGACACATAAAGACTCCACTGTGAGCTCTGATCGGTCACATGATGCTGATAGTAAGGCTTAAAGACACTGTAAGTAATTTTAACTGATAGTAAAACAGTCTCACAAATAATTCTATTTATAAAGGACCTTTGAAAAAGTTTTACAAAGGGCTTTGTCAGTTTGAAACACGGCAGTGAATCAAGGGAATGACAAGATAAACATTTTGCAGAAGATGATGAGCAGTAATGATGTTTGTGGATTATTTTTAAAACAGAGTTTGAAAACACAAAGTTATACAATCAGACTGTCTGCCGGTATTCTAGTTGCAGTCTTGAAACTTTAAAATCTTTGGGAGCTACAGGAGCTTAATAGCTACAAACATGGTTAAATGTTTATGCAAGCTTCACAGCTTCACTGTTCCTTTAGGACTAAAGACTTAAACTGTGCACATATTTATGTTATTCAGACATTTATGAGGACACTGGAGCTCACAAAGAAGCAATAATAGCCACACCAAAAAACCACAACAGCCAACTAAAATTTTCTTCAGGGAGCACAAGAAGTAAAGAAGTCAGAACACTAAATGTCCCTTTATATATTTTATAAAAGTAAATAAGTGCACACAAGTAGCTTTCCCAGCATTCGAACAACTGATACTAAGGATGAACAAAATTCAATGAGCATTGCAACAGATATTAGTCACTTCAAAGAGGTTTATCAATATTCCCTTCTTAGGTGTTTGTGTGTTGAGGTATGTGTTGCTTACTGCTCTCTTTCTTTGAGGTATTATTACAAAACAGTTTTGAAAAGAGGATCAAAATTCATTCATTTGCTTCCAAACCGACAGCTTTATGACACTGGGCAACAGTGCACATGGGACATGTTATACTCTCCCTTTTTATTTTGTTTGTAAAAAAGTCATTTTTGGGGCTTTTAAAAATGTCTTTAATCAGATAATCAGATTCAAACCTGTGCCACCCGCTCAAGGGCAAACCTCAGGGGGCATAACATAAACCACAAAGTCACCTGAGCCTCGAAATAGTTTTCTCTGAAAAAAACTCTGCGGTTTTTAACCAAATGGAATCACCAGACTCAACACAAAACTCCTGACTGAGTCTCAAAGATGATGGAGAAATAAACCCTTTGAAACAGTTTCAGCATCGTCTGTCTCAAATGTTTAAAAATTGGCTCCAAAAAGACTGTAAACGTAAACATATTTTTGATGTCAAGTATTCCTCAGTGATGTCCGTCTAAAAAACTGTTCTTCTAACAGGCATAGTATTAGATTACATATATTATATTATAGATTAACTACTGAACTCTATTTCTGTGCTCTGATAATATAAACCCCTCATAAGTTATATTTCCGTCCAACTATAATCATTTGATATCAATTCTTGAGTTTGGTCTGTGGATGTTTTCTTCATAATTAACCTTTAGTCCTTTGACCATCAGATTCTTCACAGTTCATCCCTCAGATAAACATGTTAGAGCCAGATTGAAGAATCGGGTGAAAATATATCCTCAAGCTGGAGCTAATGCCTGATTTCTCAGGAGGATGACACAGACCCAGGAAGTCAGGTAAAAATATTCAACAAGCAGCGTTTTGGTGAAAACACTGCTTATACTGCACCCTGTGTTTGGACATGACTTTGAAAGCTTGCTCAAGCAGCACTGGAAGCCTCAAAATAACCATCATTTTTATCAGCACTGTTACCTGGGCAGGGGAGCGTGCAGGCCTCCTTCAGTGTGATCTGCTTGTCTCCGTCGACGGCCAGCTCCAGGCTGCTGCACAACTCCTCGTCCACCAAGCTTTCTCCTTCAGTGCTGCCATCCGACACAAAGCAGGACAGGTTCCTGTACCGCATGCCGTGTCCGCACACCACACTCTGACAGCACAGGAAAAACCACAGAAGAAGAGGAAGAAGAATAAAGAGGGTGAGCTATCACAGTGAGAGGGGGGAGATTCATGAGCCTGCAGCCTTGGCTTCAGAGCAGTAACGGTAAAACATTAACATAGAAATGCGGCAGGAAATTTCTGTTCATCAGCTTTTTAATTCAAAACCTGAGAGACTGAAGCTGTTCTTGAAGAGGCTGCTACTTCCTCAGGTTTGTAGCTGTAGAAGTACACACTAATTTCATTTATATGCACTGCCTTTTACAGGGTGCGTATAAATTTACACTGCATTAAATATTAATGACGCATTAAAGCTTTTATTGCTGCAGTAAAAAGTAGAGGTCAATATCCTTTCATGATTTCCATCATTGAATCAATACCAAACAAAGTGGAAACAATGTAAACACAACACTCAGAGCATTGTTGTTTCTCGGAGGCTTTTAAACTGGAGCACAAAAAGAACAACTGTGCCTTAAGTAAGCTGATGCTGTGGAGCTTTATGAACAAACAGAGGTTTAAATCTTTGCTTCGGAGCCTAAAATCAAAGGCAAAAGCCTGTAATTAAAATCTGCACAAAGATGCTCATTAATTCTCCCGCCTTAAAACACTCATCTTGGCAAGCTTTCATTCAGTACATCAGCACAAAAAAGGGGGAATTTTACATCTCTTTCGTGGACATAATCACTACCGAAGACACGTCAGAGCTTTATGTTGAATTCTTGAAAAGGCGGCTCTGCTGATGTGCTTGCATAAATCATGTTTTGGATTCTGTTTTTGGCTTTTAATGACAAATAAGAAAATGCATATGATGTGCTGTGTTCTGGAATCCTGTTAGAGACAAAGTAATGACCTGGAGTCTGTCACTAAATGCTTTTAAAGACTCATATTTCAACTACTAAGATTTCACTAGATTCTACTTAGATCCCGAAAAACAAGCGCTAAATTGTGTGTGTGGACTAAAAAACTGTACATTCTATTAGTGGGTGTGTTGTGGGGTGATCTACTATGATTGCATGTGCAGTTTTTAACAGGCACAAAAGTGGTGCAGACCACCCTATTCTACTCCCAGTATTTCAAATGTTTGATAATCTGCATCTATTCTGCATGTTCATGACTGCAAACACGCTACATAGATTGTGCGTGCAATTTTGCTCATTTCCCGGACCAAAACTATGGTGCACCCGGTTAGTAAATCAGCTCTGCGTGCTCTTTCAAATTTGCACGTACAGTTGTGCCCAAAAGTTTACACCCTCTCCAGCAGAATTCTCAGACTTTTTGGCCTTTTCTCAGAAAATATGAATGGTAGCACAAAAACCTTTCTGTCACTTATGGTTAGTGGTTGGGTGAAGACATTTATTAACAAACAACTGTGTTTACTCTTTTTAAATCATAATAACAACAGAAACTTCAAAAATGACCCTGTTCATTTTTTTTATACACACACTGATTACAAGCAAATAGATCACAGGTGAGGATGGTTACCTGTGGAAACTTCCTAACAGGGTCATTTTTGAAGTTTCTGTTGTGAGAGTAAACTACTTTTTTCTCAATAAATGTCTACACCCAAATACTAACCATAAGTGATAGAAAAAAATTTGTGTTATCGTTACTATTTTCTGAAAAAAGCCCCCAAAAAAATCTGAAATTCTGCTGGGGGGGGTGTACACTTTTGGGCACAACTGTATTTCTTTACATGCAAACCTTCAGAAGATCTGACCCATAAGTCATGATTTTTTTGTGTTTAGTGTTCATTCCTCATCATTTCAATCCAGAATGTTGTGGTTCAGAGTGGTGGGACAGAGCTTTTTCCGAAGGATGGATATAAATTTCCAAATGTCTAGGAGTCTTGATCATGAGTGAGGGTAAAATGGATGGTGTGACTGACAGGCGGGTGTACCAGACTGCCGTGGCAAAGAGGGAGCTGAGTACCAGACGGTCTACATCCCAACCCTCATGAACTTTGAGCATTTGAAACAGACTGAGGCTGCGGATACAAGCAGCTGAAACATGTTTCCTCCAAAAGGTGTCAGGGCTCAGCCTTGGAGATGGGGTCAGGGAGTCAGGGAGTTGAGCTGTTGCACCATCAAATCAAGGCAGTTAGTTGAGCTGGTTTTGATAAGGATGTTGCCAGGATGCTTCCTCTCCACCTGGGAGGAGGCCCCCTGGGGTGGACCTGGAGCTTGCTGGAGGGATTCAACATCCTATCGGGCCTGGGAATGCTTTTGGATCCCCGGGAGGAGGAGGGAAATGATGCAGGGAAAAGGGAGTCTGGGTCAATCTCCTGGGTCAGGCTGACTACAGATACTGAGAAATAGCATTTGGAAATCACAAGTTTTGGCGCTGATGATCTCATTTTGAATCATGGATTATGAACAGGCAGACGTATAAATGTAAGGCTATTTTGAGATCACTTATAAAGTCCTCACAGGGCCTTGAAGTGGAATTGAAACCAGAAAGAAACGCCACAGAGTCATGCATCAATAATCCGGCAACCGCTCTAAAGAATGCAGAAGAAGAGAGGAGATGAACGTGCCCGTTGACTTATTGACTGATATCATCCAAAACCACTTTCTTTGTCTGCTCTGTAAACAGACACACCAGTTGCTGCTCTTCCTTAGAAGAAGCCTTCAAAGAGTGTGAATCTGGGGTATTTTCATGCTTTGCTGTTACCATGGTAAAAAACCTGGTGCTGCCAAACCAAACAAGACTCTACACCTTGTAAGAATGTCTCAATAACAAGAGAGGATGTGAGGTGAATGGATCATGGACGACCTGAAGAAAATGTTGCCTCTCTCTGGCAGCCTTTAGGAGAGAGCTGAGATTATGTGACAGTTGTCAGAGTTAATTTCGAGTAACAAATGGCCAGATTGAATGAAAAGGGCTGACATGTTGCTCTGTGTGCCTATAAAACCACACAAATGCTGCAGCAGACTGCTTTAATATTCTGACCTGGTGGCTCTCAGTGCAAAATTAAGCGCAATGCCTGCCAAATATCTTGGCAAGGGTATCAGTTTACGGTAATGAATCAGCATTACAAGTGCATTAGATTGATTTTTACCGTCCATCTCACAAAATAACTGCACGAGCAAGGATTTGATAGGGTTGTTCATCAATACTAAAGAGTCCATTATTTTTTTTTTGCCAGGTGCTGAGATTTCTCTCGCCTGAAATTCACTTTTTGGCTCAAACTCTGGAGGGCATCGATCTCAGCAGAGGCAGGGATCTGTCAGAGCTGTTTCTTGTACCTGACAGTCAATACAGTCATCAATAATTAGCATCCCAGGATTGCGCTTTAATGTTGTGATTTATTAACGCACCTCCACCCGACACTCGGACCAGGGGCTGTACTGCCAGCGGTAGCAGGGTCGGACCGGGCAGGGCTTCCACTGCTCCATCTGAGTGGGGCAGGGCCGGCCATCACCCTGAGAGGCCTGAACCACCGATCTCTGCCGCCACATCTTTCCTGGAGAAACACAAAAGGGAGGGACATCATTAGTTTGTCATCGGTCACTCCTTCTTTATTGAACAATTTATATCACAGCTCTTAGATTACACCTCATCTCATCTTTGTGACCTGCATTGCTCTGTAAGCTGATCAAGAAAACACCAGAGTATACAGAGGGCACAAAGTTGACTCCCATTCTTAACTTGACTCTTTTGTATTTGCATATTTCAAGTCGGATCTCGAGACTGAGAAACTTTAAAAACTAAAGATGCAAAAATTCAAAAATCAGAATCTTAACTTAAACCAAAAATTAAGCAAATTTGTGTTTGGTGAGTTATTTATTTGTTGTAACATGCTTCTTGGCAGTAATACTGTTAATTTCCATTTTAAATGGTGCCACATTCATAAGGAACATGCATTTGATGATGAACCTGGGATGACAGAGCCCCCACCCTCTGGAACACCTTACCACAACACACCCGAGCCTGTCCAAACCCATCCACATTCAAAACCCTCATCAAAACACATCTTTTAATCCTGCTCTTAATGTCAAACTGCTTTTAAATGTATTTCATGGTTTTGGATTGTTTATTTTCTAGTTTTTCTTTGTTACAGGTTCTTATTATTGCTACTATTACTGTGTTGTTTTACTTGATGTTTTTATCCTCTGTGAAGTGTCTTTGAGTGTTCAGAAAAGCGCTCGATAAATAAAATGTATTATAACTATTATTATTATTATTATTGATGAGCGGCAGAGCTAAGAATTGTATGAACAATCTGCCAAATCTGCTAATGCTAATGCCAAAGAGCTTATTCTGCCATTGACCCTTGTTTGGTAGATTGGATGATTTAAGTCTGAAGAAAAAAGACATATTGGCATTTTATTAGTTCATTCACGATACAAACAGAAGCCTCAGTAGCGGTAGCATGTAACTAGGTCTTCATCTTGGAGATGCTAGTAGGGGTTACTCGCTCAATCAACTCTAAAAATGAGCTGGATTACGCGTACATCGGACTCCATCTGCAGCGATCGATAGCTCAGTCTATCTGCTCTCAGCAGTTTCTCAACAAAGGTGCTGACACTTACTATGGACAAGAACCTCATACTAATTCATTTAACAAACAAAGAACCCCTTAAGGGGATTTATATTACCATTACAGCACAGCTATACTGTTTGTAAATGATACGCTTCAATATAATGATTACATATGGATAATAAATAAAAAGGAGTCATGCTTCATGAGTAACAGCAAAAGGCTCATCTCGGCTCTACAACTTGAACTCGACTTCTCGAGTTTATCAGCAAGAAAAAAAGATAAATGTTTTGTTGTCTTTTCTAAAATTTGGCTGTTTTCTGCAAAATAAACTCAACAGCTGAAGCAAACAGATTAGGAACATGCAGTGACCGTTGTGGTTTACCGCACAGCACTCTGTTCTTGTAAACAGCTAATGAGAGCATGTGTATGTGTTTGTGTTGAATGTATCAAATTAATGTCTCTGAGCGCAAGAGCACTTCATTCCAGCGTGCAGGATACAGCAAACAGCCAGAAATATGCACTTTTTTTTTCTCCATCTTCATCAACTCATGGTCCACTTGAGTGAAATATTTTTCTGCCACTTCAATCAGCAAACACTCTTTAAATAAATGTGATATATTGGAGCAGCTAACGTTGCAGAGACTGCTTGATTTGAGTGCGGAGTTGTTGCTGTGAAAAAGCTAGAAACACACTCACGCACACACTCGCGTTTTAAAACACAACCTCTCTGTCTACTTGTTTTAAACCACCCACTTTCAAACCTCAGAACCCTTCATTTGTTGCACGCCCCTCTTTTATTTTCACACTGTCAAGGCAGCAATCTGCTCACCTCAGAGTAAACCTCTGCCAGCCTACGACACCTTTCAACACACAAAACACAAATCAACCTTCCCACGCACACACACAACCTCATTCTATATTCCATCAAGAGAGCATCCCACCTGCACACACACATACACACACACACACACACACACATCAAATGAGGTCCCCTCTTGCTCCCTTAGCCTTTCTTAAACTTTTATCTTATTCCTTGTGATTTAGAAACTATCGCTGTACTGCCTCTTCTTCAAAGCGTTCCCCACAGCCCCGAGGAGCAGGAAGATGTAATGGGACAGAATCAATTTTTGTGAACCGCCGGAACAACAACCCGGCAGGAGGAGGAACACATTTTCACCGCTCATTGGGGAAGACTGTAACGTCTCCTAAATAAACACTTCCTCTCTTTTTTTTCGGATATACTCTCTGGCCAAATGCCTCCAGTGAGAGCAGGAAGAGTCTGATAAAAGACTTTTCGGGTTTCGCTGAGTGTGCATGTTTTACTCAGACACATACGACTGCTCTCTCGCACTTTAGTGTGGAGTCATGTACGGTCAACGAAAAGAAAGCTGTTGAGGAAATGAGGCCCTTCAAAGCAAACCAGGAGGGAAGATGTTGAAGATTAAAATGTCTCCGGAAGATTTATGTAAGCAGGCCCCTCCATCATCTTCACAATCACCTGAAAAATACATCCCCCAATCGAGCTTAATCTATTTAAGCTGTTAATCCCAAGTGGCAACCTCAGGTCTAAAACTATGAGGCAATGCAAAGGTGTTAAATCTGAAATTTGTTAAGTGTCTGCTCGAGGCTGACTATGGAAGTACTAAAAAATCACAAACACATGAAGCCAAAAGAAGGTCATTAACACAACAAAAATAAACATGTTTTCCACTATGACCACAGTCAACAATCTGCTTCAAAACTCTGTTATAGAAACAGACAGATGACATCACCATAATCCACGAGTCATTAATTATCTACAACAATTCTTCCAGAAATATAGTAAATGCAAACTAATCAGTTTTTAACTTTCTCAAATTAGCTTTCAACTTGGAAAATTTAGAAGCATTATAATCAAAATCTTAGATTCTGTTATGCTTCTTGGACTGTGACATACCCACTACCTACAAGGACTCTACCTTAGCTTTTTTTTTTTTTTGCGCAAGATTACATTTCTTCAGTCTGTTGCCCCTTACATTTGCACTACTGTCCTTGAACATTTGAAATCTTAAGCTTTCAAGAAACTGCACTACCTGCACTGTGATCATTGGCTGTTTTCCTGTTCTTGAAAATTCTCAATTTTTATACCCACATTTTTTTATTATATGTATACTTCACATTTTTTTAATCTGTTGGAAGACAGGGAAAATGTTCGATTTTTCTGTTTGTCCTTGTATAAATAGAAAAATGACAACAAACACCTTTGAATCCTTGACTCAGTTTTCTGCTCACTTTTCGACAGCAACCCCAGATCCAATAAGTTAAAGTGGAGCTTATAAATGTCACCATTGATCATACAGCTTCTGTTACAAAGAGGGCTGATGTCAGAGGAGGTGTAACATATGGTTGATAAACAATGTTTCCAGTTGTAAACAAAAGAAAACCAAAACTTCTAAAGCCTGTTTTGCAGCCTGTGTATTAGGTTTGTGTGGCTTGAGTACCCACAAAGAGGCCTATGCTTGTAGCCGATGTCCATTTTTTTGGAGTACTGCAGAGCGACACTCCAACTCAAAAGTTAGGAGTGCCCACTGCAGCATCGCATATGCTGTGGAGTCAACACAGAAATATAAAACAGGATTAAATGAACCAATCACAGGGCTTGCAGTCTGTGTAATTTCAATGCGGACATCGGTTTTGGAGGAAAAAGTCTTATCTTTGATGGATGCAATCATAAAGTTGACACTTTTGCACCATCCATGCTATTTTTAATTAATGACAAAAAAGCTCAGAAAGTGTCAACAAAAATGCACCCATTGTGCTCGAACGCAGAAAATAATTTGTTTTCATGCATGAGTAATACCAGGCATAATTACATATTGTTTAATTTTTTTGTTCAGCAGCTGAAACAACAAATCAAACCAGGTGTTTTCTGAGCCACTACACCCAAAGAACAATTAAAGCGGAGTTTCAGATGGATTGTGGTGAGAACCATGATAATAAACCTCAGGTCTGCCTCCTCACATTACCACAGCACATTAACTGTGTTATTATCACCTACTTGATGACATTATTATGTTTATCCCCAGCACACTTGTGTTAGATATGACCCTTGGTATTTGGTATAATCTCACTAAATCACTTGTGGGTTGTACTCGTGCGTTTAATGGATTTGAGATCATGTGGATGATGATTCATCTCCCAACAGGTCACTGTGAGATTATAAAAAACATTTGACACATTCAGAGCAGCACAGGAAAAACATATCAACAGAGGAATGAGATACACATAACTCATTGTTGGCATGAATATTTGATATTTGCAGATATATTTTATCTTCTCCCTGTGGTTTAAATGAGCCAGACATGGTGTTTGTTTTTGTACCAAACTGAAACTTATTGTGGTGTTAAACACTGATAAGAGGTTCATGAAAGGGTTTCCAAATCAACTGGGAATTTAATCTACAATTGCAAAACTATAAAAAAAGACAGCGGTTAAGTTTTGAATAAAATCATGCCCACAGACTCTGAGGTGACAAAACCAGGATAAGGACAGATCAGTGAGGCTGACTAATTTAGGGAAAAAAGAAATACAGGTCGTAAAATGTTCTACCAATCAGCTACATTAAGAATCTTTTTCTTTCCTTGTCTGGTTTTAGATTGGCACATTTGTGTACTCCCATGGAAAGAGTCACAGAGATCTTGAGGGTTGCGGACACCATGTTATATTTTTCTTTGAGAAAACAACTAATCAGAAAGTTCTTGCTTTAAAATGCATACTTGTTTAACCCTAAAGTATAAAACTCTTTTTTTAAATTTCTATTGTCCAACATGCAGAGCACACATAAGCTGGAAAGACACACACAGGTTTGCGAACATGCACCAAAGCAGAGATATCAGAGTGAGGAAGCTGCACGCTGAGGGGGGCTGAGCAGTTGGAGGTTTGGTGCATCACTCAAGGGCACCTCTGCAGCGCTAACATAGACTGTATAATATATGGGTGTAATGTCTGTGACGTCACCCATTTGTGTCTGATATGAAGGTTTAAAGCCGGGGGCTTTTTGGTAATGCTGAAGGGCACCAAGCTTAGTATGAATTAGAATGAGGCAAGGAGGTGAGAGTTTAGCCTCTTTGCAGACAGCTACAGGGTTCCTGCCTGTCAGTCAAGACAGCCATGGCCTTATATGGGCAAAACATGCAAGTTTAGTAACTTAAAAAAAAAGCTGTACAATAATTCAGCCCCTATACAGCGTATGTTGATGGAGAAATTGGACGTTTTTTAACCTGTCAATAAACAAATGCTACAAAAAGCTTATATGCAGACAGCCTGGAATGGACACTCAAATAACTGAAGTTTCTAGCATTTTCATGTCAGCTTCTTATTTTTAAGGTTAGGGGCTGATGCTTGAGTGCACACATGAACTGAACATAGAATCAACTATTAAGTTCTGCCTTTTAACATGGTTTTTAGACCAAAGAACCTCATCACAGGAGCCAGAGTCTGCACATTTGGGAGCTGGATGACCAAAAGAATGTTTTTTCTTTGTCTTGGGTCTCTTCCCTGGAGTATCTTACTATTGCTGGACAAACTACACAATAACAGCAGCTGTCAATCATCATCAAACGTGACATTTAACCCTGTTTTTAACGTCTAAGAATTAATGAAAAACAACTTCTTAGAAAAAAGGGGACTTGAACACAATGCAGACAAATTGTATCTTCTTTTCAACAGAGACATTTCTAAGAGGTGTATTCTTTTTTAGAGTTGGATCACCTTCTTTATGTAATGACTAGGTAGACAGAGTCTTGACCTAAACTGCAGCCAGTCACCAGGGGGAGCAGTTTTTGTGGAGACCTCACTTTGAGTTGAGTGAGATGGCATCCATGTTTTATACAGTCTGTGAGTGTAACCAGCGCACTTTTTATACCATTTATGCTTTAATCTCTTTTATTCAAGCCAATTCCCAAAATAGTTTAATCTCTGTATGCTATTAAAGCACAACTGACAGATGTTTATTTCAACAAACAATGTTCCAGCACTGAAATAATATGTAATGAAGCATAACAGCTAAAGACAGTTCACTTATATTTATGATCACTGTTCTCACATGCTGCTACAACTAACAATGTAATGTTGTGTGAACTGTAGTTGATATGACTTTTATGTATGACATCTGCTTCACAATCTATAGCCTATGTTCATGTTTTTGTATTGTCCACCTTTATCTCCACACTTTCCAAATGACAAATAGTGAAAGCAACAACAACACAACTAAGCAAACTAATGATGTATGCAGATAATGAAGGATCCAAATTGAGCTGAACCACAGAGATGACTGTAACATTTGTTTACAAGACATTTAACAGAGCACTTTTGTTTTAGATCATCATGTCCCACTCTGTCTGACAAATATACAAACTATCAATTTGTTTTAATTCTTCACTGAAGCAACATGATTTATAACTGTTCAGAGTTCTGTTGTTATTGGTTCCTGTTTACAGCATCATCTTTCCTATCAAACTGAGTTATCGTTGTTGTTTTGGTCTGAGCGTTTCCCCACAGTAATTTGACTCATAGTGGGAAATTTCTGGCTGCACGCTATGAATTTGCAAAGACCGAAGTGGCTGCTGACCAGCGAGGTTTAAAGGATTAACCTGATTTAGCTGAATCACTGGACTCTTGTGTCTGCTGCTAATTCAACAACTGGCTGTGTTTGGCTATTTGCCATTAATGCAGCAGAGAGGCTGAGTGTGACTACTTCAGAACCACTTTTCCCTTTTCTATGTCTTCAAAAATGTATTGACGATATTTTAAAGACAGTATGATGTATCCTTTGGGTTTACTTTACATAATGTTTGATGATGTTTTTCCACTCTCTGCTCTTACTTGAGCTTCTGACTCATAAAAAGTGCCATAATCAGATAAAATCTGAGCATATGTCACTGTGAGATTATGCTTGAAGGGAATCTGTGCCACATTTATCTAGATGTCAAATGAGCGCTGATGGTAATTGAAGTTAATTAAAACGATTTCTCTCAGTCTGTGCTGTTCTGATCAGGAAAAGTAAGTTTGTCTGCACTTGGAGCTGTGCCTGCAGTAAACTAAATGTACCGAGATGCCTTGGAAGCAAGAAGCCTTGACCTCAGTCTGCTGCATTTCTTACGCTGTCTGCTCCAGCTGGAAAAACAGCTGAATACCCAAGTCAGCAAAAACTCTGTGAAATTCATCCTTGGATATAAAATCTTCTGCATTTCTGTGCCGTTTCCACCTTTCTTAGTTTGATGAGTGGAGCACGAGCGAGGGATATGGGGCATACTTTACCCTTAGCATAACAGAATCTTACTTTTGATATCATGTTCTATGGTTGGAAACCTTGGTAGATTGCATTATGGGACCAGGAGTGGACTGAAAATGAAAGCTGGGGGAGCTTGTGGCTCAAAGAGCACAGATTGTGCAACTGCAGGTTAGAGTAACACTTTATTTGACGCCTATGTTTATACCGCATTATAAACACATTTATAATGTCTTCTAATGACATCATAGCACTGTATAACTACGGTTATAAACATTCATAAATTACCATGATACTTTCTAACAATAATCAAAGCACACTATAAAGCATTTACTTATCACTTATAAGGTCGGGTATTATATTATATTATAACTGTTACCAACTCACTGACAATGCCCACGTAGATAATGCATTATACCATTATACAAGTTATTATAAGACATAATAAAGAGTTTTAATATATGGCAACTAATAATTATGATACCCTTTGATCCTTGCAACAAGATGGGTTATCAAGGGACCAACAATCATCTCGTAAGCCATTATAAAATGCTATATAATGTGTTATGCTGTGTTTATAATGATAGTTATGCATGTTTATAAAAATATGATAAATGTCTGTATATTACATTATCTATGTGGGCATTGTCAGTGAGTTGTTAACAGATGTAACATATTATAATACCTGACCTTATAAGTGATGATTATTGTTATAAAGCATTATGGTAATTTATGAATGTTTACAACTGTACTTATACAGTGCTAATGCTATTATAAGACATTATAAATGTATTTATAATGTAGTTTAAACACAGGCGTCACATAAAGTGTTACCCAGGTTTTTTATTCCTGTTTATTTGACTCAAAACTAATGGAGATAAGGATGAAGACCCAGGAACACTCCTTTGATTTAAAGATAAATGTGCCTTGTTATTGAAAGGTGATTTTTTTTTCTGTCTGTGAGCGAGTCCTCTAAGTTTTTTTCTGTCACACTGGCAATATCTCAAGATCAAAATGTCAACTAAATGTCAACAACAGTTTGTATTGAGTGTGTCCCCTGACTGTTTCGAATCTTACCTTCTAATCCACAGGTCTTGGAGCAATCTGACCAGGCCGACCACCCCGACAGCTGACAGTTGACCGGACACTCGACCACGCAGGAGATGTTCATCTGCCACTTTTTCTCCAAATTCAGCTGCGGCACATGGAGGGATAATTCATGAACTGCCATCAAATCAAATTCAGAACAGAGCTCCAGCAGAGCCAACTCAATCTGTTATAGCCTGACAGCTGCTTGACCTCTCCACACTACAATTCCCAGCAGCCTTTGTTCTGGCATGGGGAGAGACTTTGCTGAGCAGCATCAGGACCGACAGAGTTAGACTATCATTGGTGAAAGCCACTCTGACAATGTGTTTCTGTGAACGAGCCAGATGATGAAGTGGGCCAAGGGTTAAATAGCTGTGGGGACGGCTGTGCCGCAGCCCGCCGGCTACAATTACAGAGAGCAGAGACACATTACGACTGAATTAAAGCCTCAGCCTGAAGCCTCGACAACAATCTCTGCGTGGGAACACATCTGAATATTTCATGTTCCTCAGGGTCTAATAGTAGTGCAAGGGTGCAATAATATGTTACAATGACGGATGTGATCGAGTCGTTAGGAGAAATGAGGATGTCAAGGGAAAGAGTGAAGAGAGGAAAAGGAGAGAGCTAACTTCTGGTCTCACCTCCTCACAGAATTTGATGTCCACTGATTTTCCGTCGCTTCGAACACAGTCGAGCATCCTGGTCTTGATGCCGCTCCCACACACGGCATTTGGACTCAGCTGACATGTGCTCCAATCTGAGGACAAACAAAACGCTTACATTTAGAAATTGGAGCATAATAAACAAGGCAGCAAAGGCCAGTGGGTGCAAAACTGGAGTCCCCATGAAGTCGTCAAATATAACCAAAACTTTACAGGATTTGTTAATTCCTACAAAATTACATAAAATTTTTCTTCTGAGGTTGTGCCTGCCTAAGCAGAAACAGCAGCATCCTGAGACAAATACTAGCATCCTTTATGTGCAGGAGGAAAACTGAACAACTCAAAGACTAGCAATTCTAGTATCACCATGCACTCAGTAAAACAGCTAACTGTCCAAGAAGCAGGTGCTGAAAACGCTGCTGACCAAGGTGCAACCCGCCTTAGCTCAGCAGACCTAAGAGGATCCACTCCATCAAACCAGCCGAGGTTTGACGTCCGATCACCAGCACCACAATCTGTGAGCCACAAGGGACTAAAGAGACTGATTTAGCTGAAAAGATGCTTCCCATTTAAACTGTGGAGTCTGCTGTTTTAATACCGATAAGAAAACAAAACCTGAGGCGGATAACAGAAGTAACTGAAGCTACTTTTCCAAGTTACTTATTACTATTCAATTACAAAAAACTTAATTTGTCCCTGGGGGGGGCAATTTAAGGCACACAAAACTGTAAATTAACATGACACGCAAAATGAAGTGTCACTTTATATAAAACTTAACTTAAAATAAAAAAATTTAAGTATACACAAAAATAAAGAAGATATACAAAGAAGTATAAATGAATAGTGGTCAGGGTGACAAAAGTAAACAAACATAAACAGAACTATAAGCAACAAATACAGAACTGATGCCAAATGAATAAAGTGACCATAGTTCAATGATGGTTAATGACGAGGAAAAAAGATATCGATGAACTATCAAGATATTGTGAAATGGAAAAAGTGATTCAAAAAGTAAAAATTTAAAAGGAAATCACAGAATAAAGGACATGAAAGACGTGTTTGAGAAGAGATGGATGTTTTAGACTTGACATTTTCAGATTTTTGTGCCTCACATCAGAGAGGACAGGATAATGGATAGAGCAGGAAACAGGATGAGAGTAAAGGGTAACATTGTTGACGGATACCAGGGCCAAAACTGATATAAGTCCCTGTGAAATTTTACTAATGTTCGGTAACTCACCCAACACTGAAAACAACACACGGTCCAAAGAAATTTGTGCTTGTAAGTAAAAAAATGAAAATAAAACAATTACAATAACAGCCAAACTGTTTGGCAATTGAGTTGACTGTTACCAAAAAGTACAACACAAGAGAGTTGTTAGAGAACTTTTACTATAACTGAGGTTTAACTGCATCTTGGTGGCAGAAAAGAGTTCATGTGAGTTGTTGTTGTCGTGTTCCTCCCTTTTTTAAACCCCAGCAGATGTCTGTCTGGTTCTGTTCAAGGATTCTGCCTGTTAAAGAAAGTTTGTCCTCGCTGATGTAACTCAAATGACTCATATCTGCAGCAAAATGTACAGACTAGACTTGCTTTTTTGAGTGTTTGGATATTTGTTGTGAAGCTCTCTGAGATGGCATATTGTGCTACAGAATCTTATCCTGTCAGTTTCATCTTGTAAATGGAGAAAAAAAGTGAGAACTTTACATGTAATTTAAGTTGCATTAACAGTGTTTTTCAAACCACCCTCCCACAAGCATGTCAGTAAACGAGTGTCGGCTCCCTGTCACACTTATCATCAGTTTTTCACCTCACCAAAACAACTTGATTGTTCAGCTTCCACTCCCAAGTCAAGTCTTTGGGGAGTTGACACTCAGTGGAGCATAATCATCGAGTGGTTTCTGTTTCTGTGACTTTAGCCAAGCATACAGATCAGGAATATTTTTAATGTTAAGCTATCTTTGTACAGGAAGAGAGAACGCAAAGAGAAGAAAACTTCGCATGGAGACATGGAGCAGCGTAACCATGTATTTGGAGCTCAGTCTGTTTTCTCTTGGTGAATTAAAGTCCAACACACTTTGATTTTAGCTCGGTCTTGCTCCCTGCAAACTCCAGAGGGAAATATCCGTCTTTTTTGATGCTAAATTCTCCGCTATGCTCAGCAGCTAGTTTCTAAATCTGTCAGTCTGCGGTTTTGTTCTGAGCAGATACTGTATTTGGAGTATTTTGAGCTTCTTCCTTGGAAACAGTCGCCTGCTGAGTGTGACGATGAGGCTGATGAGAGCAGATACTGAGTTGAAATCACAGTGCTGTGTTCAAAAAAAACAAACTTGAAGTGAACTTGACAGCCAACTTTACAAGAGGAAAGACATAATGAAATGCAAGTATTAATCCTCTAACCTTGGATGTTACTCACACTTGACAGAGAGTGCAGGTGCATGAATACATATGAGATGTTTGGAAAAGATGAGCTGCAGTGATGGTTGAAAACAGCACCATCTGCTAGCTCCAAACTTCTGCCATCACAGTTATTTCAGGCATGTACGCTGGAATTTCACCCTTTCAAGAGGAAAACTTTACAACATAGAGCAAATATTTCTGCTTTTGATGTTATTTCCCTGCGTGTATGGCAGGTGAGACTGAAAGAGATGAGGAGCAAATACTCCAGAAACCAGCCTTTTTTACCCCTGTTCCTCCTCCTCTTCTGTAGTTGGATGTGTTTTTCACTTGAAGCAGGATGATGTGGCGAGACAAAACATAAGGAGACGCTGTTCAAAAGCGTTCAAATGCGTCGGCTGTCTGAAAAATTCTTTACACTTCACAATGAATAAATCCCAGACGGTGGGAAACAAGCGTGGCATGTCTTTGCTTTTTGAGGGTGAACACAGAGAAATGCTCTGTCGCACCATGTCGCCTCATGTTACTTTGAAAGTTGTTTAGCTTAAGCTTTTATACTCTGATACAGGGTGCATTCCAGGATGCCAAAGTGCTCGGTTTTTCTCCATGAAATTCTCCAGTGAGATTTTTTGATACGGTGTATTGACACAGCCGCACCATCAAATTAATTACAAGTTATGTTGCTGACATAAACTAAATTTCTCATTCTCTCCCTGCACAGCATCTGGGAGATGTTTGAGGAAGGACGTGCCCGGTGTACAAATAAACCAGACTTGACTCCACGATGACTCAGGAGCACGGTGAGCATGCATTTTGCATGCAATACTGAAAGTTTGCACGACTTCCTCACCAGTGTTGCACGACACTTCCTCTGCCTCGTCCAAAAGTCTTAAAATAATCTACGTGTGTGTTTTTTGTTCTGTTCTCTGTTTTGCAGTCAGAGCCATGATGGCCTTGAGCTGCCAGGGATCACTGTGGATATCAGATGGTTATTTTGTCAGCAAAGGGGTCATTGAAGGTTTATAACAGCTCAGTTAAATCCAATGAATCTGGCTGCCCTCAGTATACTTTCATGCAAACATCATAGCAAGCTGTGTGGCCCAACTCGAGTTGAATTTAAAAGCTGTATCAATGCGAGTTCTCCAAAATAAATCTCACTGGAAGAATCAAGCAGTAACAGGATGATCCTTGACTCCCTTAGAAATGATTTCAGTGAAGTGAAAAGACAACATTTTATTCCAGACTTATGCTGCCAGTGCCTTTTAAAACCCCAGCGTGCATGATGTTGTTAAAAAACACTCTGTAACAACAGGGAGGCTGAGGTATCACTCATGAAGTGTGCCATCCGCTGACAGAGATGAGTGGCTGTTTTTAGCTGCACTGAGCTCGTTTGCAAGCTCAACTCAGGGAATTGTGTCTCTGTCTGCTGGAGAGCTTTGTGGGACTCTGGGGACTGAAAATAGGGAGATTGCAACAAGAAAGAGCAACAGTAAGAGGCTGAGAGAGAGAGAGAGGGAAGGAGAGGGAGACAGGCGGCAGGGAAGGAGTAAAACTGTGAGGAGGAGAAGCTTGAATGCTTCAGCATCAACAACAACAACAAAAAAGATTGCTTTACCCAATAATAATCTCTCCTCGTATATTATGTACACACACCCTAGGATGTCTGCATGGCACTGTGAACTCAGCAGTGGGGATTATGTGTCATGTCTCCCAGTGTAACAATGCAAAGCAGAGCGAGGAGGAGGTTGGGCTGGTTGGGAATGTGGGACAGCAACATAGCAGGCAACAAAACAAATCCAAATGAAATATGAGAACGCTGCCAATCTCTGTGCTTTTTTTTTTCTGTCACTCTCGATTGAAAAAGTTTTCTACAGTTTCCAGAATGAAATACGAAGGTGCAGCTTGAGTGACATGAGAAATGGAGGAGTGATATCCTGCAAGTATAACTGAAGAGCAAAAATCTGAGGAAAAATCAGAAAACTGTTCCTTCTACTACCCCTTGACTAAAACTTCCTCTTTTCTTTGGAGCTGTACACGTTCAAAGATGAGTCGTCCTCTTTCTAAATACTGGCCAATGAATTTTAATACTTGTCCTCTTACTGTTTTTGGCCCAAGCAAGCAGACGTTTCCATCCAAAACTCGAAGAACAAACCTTACGCACACTTCATCAGTATCAAGGAGTGAACTGACACAGTTTGCAACTTCCTTGTGCAACATTTAGCAGCCCAAGAGTTGTAGAGACCAAAAGTAGGGAAAACACAGAGTAACACTGAGTCCTCATCAGATGGCATCACAGATAAATCTAGCTGGAGGATGAATGTCATAATTTCTGTCACACAAACACCAAGCAGCTGCGTGTGCATGAAATCAGAAGCTGTCTCAAGTCTGGATTTTGAGCACACTCACCAAACTAACACCAAGCTTGTGGAAAAACTTTACATCACCTCTTCTTTGTACTGTTTCTGTATCAAAGCTTTAAAAAAGACCTCAAAACAATCCTACTAGTAGAGTAGTGCTATGCCGGTGTTCAGGAACTTTTGGGGGCAAGGCATACAAGCTGAGAGTTTCTCAGTGTTGCTCCAAACACTCAGTGTTTTTCTACCACCTCCGTCACCCAATTTACATCACCCTCAGCTGTGACTGACTTAATTTTATAACTCCTAAACTATTATCTTCTTGATGTCAGATGGTGTGAATGTGTCTCTGTCTGCTACTGGTGTTACAATTCACAAAGAGACCCTGTAAACTGGAGACCTTTTGCTTTAACGTGTCTGTGAATATGTGAGGAAAAAGTCTTCAGAAATATATCTTAGGTGAGTTTTCAAAATGTGTCAAAATATTCTCATCAGGTAAACATTTTATGATCATCTAGAACTATCTGAGGAGGAAGCATCCTGCTGAAAGTTGTCGATCAACAAGCTCAATTTTTAAGCTGAATCATAGGTAAGTCTCTGCTGTCTTTATGCTTTAAGTGAAGTGATTCTACAATTCAACAATTTCATTTAGCAGATGCTTCTAAAACAATGTAAAACACAAGCGAGAATGGAGACTGGATAACAAAAGCTCTTATTAAGTGCAACAAAGTGCTTCAAGTTCATTGGCCACAGGTGCTGCCCTCTAATGCAAGAAGAAGTCTTCTTTTTTTGGAACAGAGCAGCCAAACTCACCACAACTAAAAATGCAACAGCAACAACATTTATTATTCAGTGCCAAACCTTCACAAAGAGCTACGTCTTTGACCTTCTGGTTCATTCTCCCCCTGAGGACAGAGAGCAGAAGGGTCAGATCTAGTGTTTCACTGGTCAAAGCTCTTTCTGGCATTGATTTTGTCACTGAACCTCGTCTCCTTTCAAGTGTCAACGAATCCATCTGCAGTGCAATGAAGCTCAGAACAGCACAGACCATAAACTGTATAGAATGGACAGCGTGGCTCCGCCTGTCACCGTTCTACAATTTTGAAGCCAAAAAAACCTGTTACTCGAGCCGCCATAATGCAGCCAGAGTCTGCGCAGTAGAGAATTTCCAGTGGAGCAGAGTAAAAAAGAGAGGTAAAAATATTTATTTCTTCTTCTTTAGAAGGTTTAGTCTCCTTTTGGCTCTCTTTACTGAAGTTTCTTGTATCCCCGATAAAAACTACTCACAAACGGCAGCTGTCAACTATCGTAAAACGAAACTTACGACTCTATTTTAAACGTTCAATAACTAATGAAAAACCAACTCTTCTGTAAAAAAAAGACTTGAACACAATGCAGCCAAATTACATCGCCATACAACCTTAGTGTAAGGATAAGAGAAACATTTCTACCAGGTATCGTCATTTTTTAAAGTTTTACCCACTCATATCTGGAATGCATGGGGAGGCAGGGCCTATGGTGCTGCACATAAAGATTCTTCCTGTCTTCTCCTTCTATGGTGTCATCTTTGCTGAATGGCTTTCATTTTTGACTTACTTCCCTATGCTGGTTTACTGATGTGTTACATTTATATTGATTTTTTCTTCACATATCATTGTCTCGATTTTCATAATCTACACAGGTCCGAGCCCGTGGTGGAAATGAAAACAAACATTGGGCAACAAGAACCATGTAGTTCCTGGGAATGCTTTATTAGAAACACCCAAACACAAGTGTCTCTGAAACTCAAAAAGCCCTCAAGAATGACAAAAATGTGTGGACATAGTTGTGTGCTGAGCTTTGCTTTTGAAACTGTTTGTAATGAGCAGGATATTTTTCCATCACAGTCTGCAAATAAAGACTCCAATGCAAATTAGATGGGCACACAAGCAACAGTCAAACATTCC
This sequence comes from Thalassoma bifasciatum, assembly GCA_008086565.1. Classification (NCBI taxonomy): domain Eukaryota; kingdom Metazoa; phylum Chordata; class Actinopteri; order Labriformes; family Labridae; genus Thalassoma; species Thalassoma bifasciatum. The sequence goes on along the minus strand of RPOG01000894.1, from coordinate 39,857 downwards.
TTCTGTATCAGGTACACAAACTGTTTCAACAAAGCAGAAGTAGCCTGTGGGTCTTGGAGCAAACACTGTTTCTCAATTGTGCAGAGGCAGAACAGAAAATGCTTTCTGAGCTGATTCGACATGTTGTCTGTAGACTACAAACTCTAAAAAAGGACTTTATTTATCCACTTGCAACTCCTTTTGAGTACCAGTACCCTGAAAAAATCACAGCACCTGAAGAGGAGACTACAATCATGTAAGAGCAAATCAAAATGCCACCAGAATGAGAGAGTAAACTGTGTCCTATACACCAGTGTGACCACTGTAGTGCAGTGAGAGATTTTATTGTTTTAAGGTACATTTTCCAGAAAATGGCATTCAAAGAAGAAATATCAGAAGAGGTTTAAAAATAACCCTTTCAATTTTCTTACCCAGGAAACAAAAGTGATTACGCCATAGAAAATCAAAAATAGATGAGTCAGAAAATCGATCGTCTCTCAGATGAAGAGCTCGTTCTGAAATAGAGGCTGTGTTAGCTGCTGTGTTCACTGACAGATTTAAAGGCCCCCTTTCAAAGAGCTGTTTTCATGTTGGTGATTTGGTTCAAGTTGAAGAATATAAAACCTGACACACCCATGGCAGCTGCCCAAAAAAATCTGCTCCGTCTGAAATAACAAGGTGAGTACGCTTCTGTCAACGTTCTGTTTTTATGACCTTCAGTCTGAAGTCAAGATGGTCACCCCTGTTAAGACTTTATTGAGGTGAATTTTTCAGCATTTCTCTACCTGTGATGTTGTAGAAGTAGTTGAAGCAGTTGAGGTTGAGGCTGCAGGGCTCCTTGTCGACTGTTTCAGGACACTGTCGCCCAACAGAGGGTGACCGGAGGATGTAGGCCACTCGTTCTCGGTTCTTGGTCCTGGTGCAAGGCTGAAACACAGACATCTATTAGAAAGTGAAGGCAACAAAACCACAGCTGAAAAGTTTAATGACTGAGCAGACGACATGTCCCTGAATTGAACCGAGCTCTGATGCTCCAGAAACACTGATGTCTGGATTCATTGAAGGCTAAGTCTGTGTGAATATGTCTCTTCTGGATTCCCTCAGACTCTGTTTAGGCCTGCTCCCTGGATGGATGTTATATCACTGTATGTCTCATGATAAATAAATCAGATCCTCCCTCTTCCCTCTATACTTGTGCCTCCATAATGTGGAATTTTTCCAGCAGGAAACAGATATTCTGCGGTAAACTACCAGATCCTAGTCATCGCTCTGGAAGAAGAGAGTTGGAGGAGGAAATGACAGCCCCCTGAATAACTCTATCGCTGGTACCATGAATAAAACATGTTAGGGGCCCCGCTGGTGCCACTGCAGACTCCAGATCGAGATTGGAATTGTGGGAAGTCGGTGTGTTGAGCACTTTGGGGGAGAATGGGGTGTGATTAACAATGGGCAGCGTGCTGCTGTGAGAACAGCAGGTGGGGCGAGAGCTGTTAAAATGGCTTTTTATAGAGATGTCAGGGGAGGAGCAGCTGAACAGGATGTCCTGACATCTTACATGGGGCGACAGAGATTGTGTTTGTGATGTTTTTACGGCGGGGACAGAATCAGGTGTCAGTGTCTCTCTAAAGAGCTTCATTTACAGAGTATTCTTCTTGCACAGAGAAACAGACAGATTATGACATAAAAAGCTGAATTCTTATATTATACTTGTTTTACCATCACCCTCTGGGCTAAAATAAAGTCATGCACCAAGTTATAGGTCACATTAAGTGTCTAAATGCTGGATGACCAACACTTCACCTGCTTTATCTTTGCTGGAGGCTCCAATGACTCAAAAAGAAAAGATCTCTGCACACTGTTAAATTTATTTATGAGGTCATACTACCCAGGATGCACCAACAGGTAGAAATAACTGACCACTTGGAAATTCTGGTTTCCAAGTGCTCAGTTATGGATTAAGCACTTGAAAGCATAAAAAAAACCCTCTATATTTTAAATTTGAAATATTTGTAACAATGAAACTTTTGTGTTTGCAAGCTACCCAATGCTGGTTTACTCTACTTATTTGATCACCTTTTGTCTTTGTTCACTCCAGTCACTGTGTGGGCTGACTTTTATGCTCCAAGGCTCCTGCTAACACCTTCTTCTGGGACCTTTAGGTGCTTTATGGTGCTATGAACTCCATGCCACTGAATCAATGTTGGACTAATATATAGTTTGGGGACCATTGTGGTGTTTGTTGTCTCATTTGTTGTGTTTTGTGGGATGTTTCACTTTTTATTATTTGTTTTATGTTGGGGCTCCTCAAAAAGATTTTGGGAGCTTATTTGGGGGACTACTTTTCATGTGTCTTTATTTTTCTGCTGTTGAAATAGTAGATGTGTTTATTGATGTTCAGTGATTGATGATCAAATCAAAATCAACTGGGTTTGGTTGTTTGATATTAAGCTGAAACTGCTGGTTCCTATTTTGTAAACTTAACAAACTGAACTCTTTTATCATAAGTCTGATGTTTTACCTGCATAAAAAGTAACAGAAAAAAGAAGTCTGGCTGGTAGTTAAACGTATTCAAGGATTTAGTACTGACTAATTTCACATTTGTTCAAACCAACATGATGACATGACAGAGCATCATTTTTCTAGGTCAGGAGTGGCTCAGCTGAATTCAGGATGAAATACTTTAATGTTTATTATACCTGAGTGAGAAAAATACATTCATATTTAGAATGTAATAAATCATAAAATATTTTGTTCTGTATTTTGCTGGGTCATCCTTTTATGTTTGAAGGTGCTTTAACAACTTATCCATTAAGCGTTTATTGCAGTGACACCTCTTGCTAGAATGTGCATTAGTTTTCCAGGATAAAGACTTCGTTTCCCATGAGCACCATCACCCACTGTCATAAAGACCTGACTTGCCAGGGTGTGCATTTCTTTAAGAAACAAACAACATGGTGTTGTGATAACATGCTGTAAATATTACCAGGGTTTTACAGTATTAAATAATATTTCACATACATAACTGTATTATCACTTCACTGTCTTGAACAATAATTCTATGAGCATGAAAACGGTACAGTTACAGTATAAAGCTGTAGTTTCCCCATACATTAGCAGTACATAGGATGAGAAACGCCCAGTGATTTACAGCAAATTTAAAGCCCAAACTGTATTTTTTTGTGGCTTTACTCTAAGGCCTTTTCTGCTTTTAAATAATCTAGTCAGCTTTTTTTCAGTTTGAAATACTTCAGCAGTATTTCAAGGAAAGAAGACACAGCTTTGGGTAATTCAGCTCCCTGCAAAAAAGTCTGAACAGCAAATAACTTTGAGGCTTGATTTGTTTTTACTCTGTGCCAAGATTATGAGTCTTTGCAGGGTTTTTTCAGCTCATGATTCTAATTTTCGACTCTTATTAGATAGCCATTAATAACTAACAGATGATTATCTATGGTTGTCTGTAGAGTGATAACAAAGCTTGTGGTAATATTTGTTTCATCACCGCTGCTGTAGAGACTATTGTAAGCGTGTGTTTTTGTGCGTCTGATGATGTAAATCTCAAGACTCCGCTCTGCCGTCTTTACCATAAATCACCCTCCTCTCCTGCTGCATGCACAGCCAGTAAAGTGTAATATAGGTGATATATAAGCCATTTTTCTCCTGCTTCCCCAGTTCATACATCTCTTTTTATTCCTCTGTGGTAGACGAGAAATAACTTGTTGACAAAGATCCTCTCTCTGCTCACAACAATACAGAGTAGCTATTCCTTGAGCCGCTGAAAAAATATTTCTGACAGGGAAAAAGATATCAAGATAAATCTCAGTGGGCTTCACAGAAATCTGACATTCCTGTATCTGCTCTGTGGCAGACAGCGGAGCGGAGCTGAGCCGCTCTCTGATCTGAGTCCAGCTCTCACCAGGCTGCAGCGGCTCCAGGGGCCCCAGTCGTTCAGGACGCAGTCTTCAGGGCAGGGCAGTCGGCTCTCCCTGGCCCCCAGCGGCATCTCCTCTGGGTCGCAGAGGTAGTCCTCCACCGGCTCGGATGGTCCGTCAATCGTGTTCAGCATGCACCTGTGGGAACAATGGGAAAACTGAATTCGACCTTATTTTAGCAACACTTCAACTGCGAAGAACAGAAGAGTCAGAAATCATGTTTGAACTGGACGTGGAGCTGGCAGGTACACGAAGGAGCTGCGGTATGAGTTTCTGAAGCTGTGGGAAAAGTCTTCAGGGGTAAAGGGAAGTCAATTTAAAAACAAAAACATCTGTTGTACGTCTCTGCTGAACTCCTCTGACTTTGCAAGGTTGTGAGAACACACACAGCACCAGAAACACCTGAAAGAAAGCCGTTTCATCGTTTACATGTCATCCAAATAAATATGCTTCACAAAAAACAAAAATAGAATAAACAGGTTGTGTTCAGGAGCGTGAGCTGTGTTTACTTTTGTTTTAACTTTTGTTTTAACTAAGCCTTTGCTTTCCTGAACTGCTGCAGCTACAGTTTGACGTTTTTTTCTTTCGAATTAGAGCTTTTTTATTCTCCAGGAGTCAAGATATGAAAGGAGATGAGAGTGTCTGTATTTTCAGAGCAGACAGTTACCTGAGGTCGTTTGAGCTTTTACTCACTGTGATTGTACATCAGCCATTTGAGCACAAATGATCATGAGGAGGCATTAGGCTTTATTCTCACCAGAGGGATGGATTTGATATCACTTCTAAAAGTCCCTGAGTTTGAAACTCGCACCTCTTTGTTCTAGTGCCGTTTGTATGTCAGTAAGTAGAGTAGAAAACCTTTACCCAGTGTAAATAAAAACTGCTAGAGAAACTTGCTGATGTAGAAAACCTGGACGATCACCCTCTGTAAATGCCTGCTCTATCCAAACGCTTGTGTTTTACATGCATTTTTTTAATCCTCTGTCCCTGAAGGAGCAGGATATTTGCTTCTGTACGCTTCAAAAGCCATCTAATTACAGTCTTACCACTTTCCACATGGTGTTATTACAGTGTCAGTCTGACATAAGCAGAACATAAATCCAAAAGTTTGAGTTCCACCAGAAAGGATTTGGCAGCTTGTTGGTTGTTGACTGTAAGCTAAACCATGGGAGACAGTTCTTCCTCAGCCAATTGGGATCCCCTCTCTGTTTCCTTTCCCAAAACCATGCACAGTTTTACACTAAACAGACATTTATACTTGAATTTATACAAATTAATGAGCATTGTTTTGATCATAATACGAATTAGAGTATTTAAAAGCTCATATAAGGGATTATTGTTTAAGCTGATGTCTCAAAATGCTCCTTTTATCCAATCAAACCCCCACACAGATAATGAAATAAAAAAATACAATTATACAGCATTATTTCAAGGTTTTTGATAGAAAATAATGGAATCACTGAGACAAGCACAAGCAGGTAAATGAATCATTTACTTTGTGCTGAAAAGCTGTGCGTTTTTAACTGTTTTAACTGTGATACAAAGTAGAAAAAATTGGGGGTTTCGCTACAATAAATGGATGAAACCTGTGGCTGGAATCAGAAGTGAGGACTCCATTTCCCATGAGCACTATCATCCACTTTTGTAAAGGCCTTTGTTTGTTTTGGAAGCAAATGAATCAACACTTTTCTTTGTTCCAGATAACTTTTCCCTGGATGCAAAGCGATGATGTAATGTGTTTTTTTGTTGTATGAAACATGACAACATTCAAAGTTTCTAAACTCAGTTTTTAGTTTAGTGTCCAGAAATTGAGCAGACTATCTGTTTAGTGTTCCTCACAGCTTGGTGCTCTGAGACATGTCTGTAACGTGTAGTGGTTATGTCCTATCAGTGCTCATCTACCAACTCCAACCTCAACAAAAAGAGCAAACGCAGCCTGGCTCTTCATTTTATTGTCAGACTCTTGTTGGAAAAAAAACCAAGCCAGTTACTTAGATTTATTACTCAGAGTGTTTCAGTCTCAGGGAGGAATTTACAAAGGATAGGAAGCAGAGTATTGGTTTATCTGAAGAAAAAATGAGTGGTAAATGTCTCAGGATGGTGCCAAGAGATTTACTATTTATTTACAAAATAAATCCAAGAAACCATTTTCTTCAAGAAAAGGGAAAGATCTAGCTTTTTACTGCTCGATTTTGCCATCTCACATTGTGTTGTCAAAGGGACTCTTGATATTTGCATTGTACATGAATTCATGTTCTCATTGTAGACTCAGACCTGACCACAGATACTGAGAAATAGCATTTAGAAATAACCAACATAGCAAAGAACCAACAGCTAAATTGTTCTTTTGTTTCACCTGAATCACTAAACATTTAATGATTAGTTCATCTTGACTTAAAAGAACAGTTTTATTCCTATTCTTATTCATATTATTCATACATTTTAAAAACAGACAGCTGGATAGTTACCTGACTTTTCTCGTCTGGACACCTTCCCCACAGTTTTCCTTCAGGTCCACGTTGCTGACTTTCCACACACTCCACGGCTCAGCTACCCACACGTACTGATTACAGTCGCTTTGACACGGAACCACCTCGTACACCTGAGGACAAATGAACCTGATTTAAACATGTAGCATATTCCTGAAGTGATTTAAAACAGAAACAGAAGCAGCACAGTGATACTTCTTAATGCTTATATTGCAGGAGGAGATAATAATCTAAATTGTTGTGAGAACACAAGTATCTTAAGTTCATAAATGTTCGGTCTCAGCCAAGTTTTGTCAGTAAACTTTTGCCTAATGCACAGTGATATTTTGGCTCAGCTCTCTGAGGTTGAACTCAGCCAACAAGATTATTTCTGCCCTGAGAGCAGCTCTGCCTGGGAGAAATGTCTGTCTAAATAAAACTCCAGTCTGACAGCATTTTGTTTATTCACTGCAAAGATATTGTGAGTGTATACATCTATCTGTCACTGACCCCACTGACATCAGTGACACTTAACATCTGCAGTAACATTTGAAGAGGCTGAGGAGAGAGAGGTGCTCTTACCTGGGCCTGAAGCAGTGAGTCACATCCAGCGAGCATTGAGGTGGAGTAAAAGGAGACAGATGGATTAATGAGAACATGCCAACTGTTCATATAGAGCACAACCTATGATTAATGCAACATTCGAGAGGGGCATAATCAGAAAAGCCTCTGGCGTAAATACCTGTGTGATGCTTTCTCTTACACACACATATACACACTGCAGGGTGGAAATCAACACACCTCTAATCTGTATCTACTGGAACTCACAGACCTGGAAAGTATTTCACTTCTGTGAGTCGTAGAAACCTTAAGGAACCAACTGACTCACATTAAGGCATTAATATTGTGGATGGGATCCTTTTATAGCACACTTTGCTTTTCACACTGTCCCTGCTCAGCGAAAAAATGAGTGCAGCAATAATGAGGGGAAGGTAAAGGAAAACCCTGCAGATTCCAGCTCATCAGTCATTAATAATGAATTTCTTTCTTTCTTTCTTGCCAGGGCTGGATTCCTCCTGTAACTCACACTTGAAATAAATCCAAATATACTGCAGCACGGGTCATACATATTCAAGAATCAATGGTGAGAGGAGGGAGCATTAGTCTACAGCTCAGCTACCAGCTCAACATCGTAACACTGCTGCCGTCGTTTTCCCCTGACATCATCACGTTATTTAACTTTGAAATATGATTAAATGTTCATCCATACTCTGGCTAATCAATGTTGAAAGATAATTTGATGTCTACTGAATCTTCATAGTTTGACTCAGTTCAATCTATAATTATTACTAAGGAGAGGGAACATGTGGCCTGTGCAGTAGATGGCCAACAGGGGGAGCTTTATATGTTTTGGCTTCACTTTTGGGGAAATCACATGACACAATATCTACTTACAAACATACACTAGTATTTCTAATCCCTCCTGTGCCAAGTAAGAACATCTACTCTAACTACTATATGCTGGGGATCTGAGACGTTGTGTTTCTGTGCTCATGTTTTTAACTTTTAAACCACTAAGATTTAACCCCCTGAGACCTGGGCTTTTGTCTGGTGTGCATTTTTCATTTCTCCTTGCTATCTGGGATAAGCAAGACCTGACAAGCATAATAACTAAACTTGGTAGGTATTGCTAACTGGTGTTATTTTATAGATTTTAATTATTGGTCCAGTGGCACATAAAAATTTTGGTTCCATTCAGAAAATTTGGATCGAAGTTTTACCTCTCTCTATTATACTTTGGGAGCTGCTGTTAAAGTCTTTTGCGGATATGCCCGCCATCCTGTTTTCACTTCAAGTGTAATGTTGTGGTATGTTATCACAAAAAGATGACATTGTCAGTGTCCCTGAATGTGGCTAACTTTACTATACTTGACTTTTACTTTATACTTTATTCCCAACCTACAAGTTCACATCTATATTAATTAAAACATACAACAACCAGTAACAATAATCAACAAACAGTGGATAAAATCACAATTCAAACACAAAGATGCATTTGTACCAATGTTTCCAGTATCAAGATGAAAATCTTACGTTGCACATTGTGGGCTAAGTAGTATTATGATTTCACTTTCTGAATCAATTAATTGACCCATGGACATATTATAGGTGAAAAACAAGTGAATAGCACTTGTCCATCTTAGCAATTTCAGAAATATGGCAAATTCATCATTAAAAGCTGCCTGCAACTTTTCCATGTTTGCTTTACTGTAGTTTCACCATAAAGTCTAGTCACCTATAAAACGCTAAATTCTAACATTATTGGTACACATCTATAATTTGCATGCTAGCATATTAATTGTGCAGACAATTTATAGCACTGAACACATTATTTCTGATAATGTGCCTCAGATATCTCACTCTTTCCACCACACAGAGGACTTGATCAGCGATGAAGAAGGATGGAAACTGATGCTTCTGATCAAACTGTACACCATAACTAGGACAGATTTTAACAAGTTTCTGTAGACCAGCACTGTAAGGTGACAGGATGACCAACTCATCAGCTTACATCAAATGGTTAAAAAAACCTATCATTGACCATACTATTATGCATCCAATTTTATAAGCTCTCAGTTGTAGATCATTCATGTACAAATTAAATAAGAGAGGGGAAAGTATACCACCTTGGTGGACTCCTAAAAGGGCATAGTTTTAAAAAATGAAGTATCACAGCTATGAAAAGGAGAAATGTAATGTTTTCATATGAGTATAGGAGGTTTTAAGAGGTTAAAAATACAAAGACAGGTGACATGCAATGACAACTAATAGGTGTCCATACAGTCGATTACACACTCCTGCATGTCTTGCCTCAGTGAAAATGTGACTTAGAAGCCCTCAAAGTTTCATTTCCTGTACCTGGTTGATGTGATCCAGCTTTGGACACGGTCGCCCACCGTTGTACGGCTTCTCCCTGAGCCATTTGGAGCGAACTTTGACTCCACTGCCACACGACTTGCTGCAGCGCGACCAGTTGGACCATTCGCTGAGTTTGCAGTCAGAAGGACAGGGAATGATGCACGCCTCCTCAATATAACCTGAAGGAAAGTCAGACAAAGCATTTTATAAAGATGTTTGTTCTCTTCTTTGTGTCTTGTGATGTACAAAGCAAAATGGAAAGTACATGTGAACCATGAGATGCTCAGATGTATGGAAGTGAAGGTGAGGGACAGAACAATGATTAAGTTTATTTCATCCTGCTGCAATTAATCACAAAGACATTCTGTACTCTGTTATTAATGATTTCGGGAGGAAAAGCATTCAGCAGAAAATGTATTCCCAAGAAATTCTCTTTAAAATAAAACCTCCCATCAGCGGGGCCTCTCTGCATTTCAGCTTCTGCGTTCAGAGAGAAATTGCCTTGGCCCAAGTCCCTGTGAAGGACCTACTTTCTTTATCTAATATAAAACTACATTTGTCCAAATTCCCAAAGGTTATTTTTCTTTTCAAACCTCACAAACCCACATTAAAGTTCAAGAGGTCTTTAAAAGCTACACGGGGTAAAAATACCCAGCAGTAAGAGGACTGCAAACTATTAACCGATACTTCACAAAATAATCTAAATCCACCTATTGATTTTTTTTTGCCCAGTGGAATGAAAACAGGGTCCACATTCAAAGGCCCAATTTTATGGTCTGTTATATAAAAGTCTGAAAATCAACTGAGGCAGGAGTGGGGCATGTCTGGCTGCCGGCTTCATTATTTCAATCTGTTTTTCTGCAGCTCACAGGGTCTTGACACATTCAGCAGGGCTGGTTGAAACATTGTACCCTGCTTGTTATTCCTGTTTTCCATCCCTTGGTGATGATTTCCACATATTTTACAACACACAGGCCAAGGTTTAGTCCAATGTGTTAAAAGATGTTGTTTTCCCAACCTTTGATTCCCCCTGTTTAGTCGAGAGATACTAACACATTTCCAGGTTTATGTAACAGCATTGGTGTGAAAATCCGTTTAGCCTTTGATTAAGAAAATCGATAAGGTGAATGAGGCGGGAAAGTGGAGTGTCTCACAGGGTGCTTAACCACTTCCTCTTTTCAGCGTGAGCTCTTTCAGTCTTCTTTTGCTTTTTTAAGAGAGAGGCATGTCGGGCAACATCGACTGATGCTCCGCTAAAAGCTCTCCAGACAACAAGCTTTAAAGGAATCCCACAGAGGCTGGTCAGTCCTCGCAAATCAATTTGGTCAAGGTGTATGAAGGGATTGTTCTCAATTTTTTCCTTTTTAACCTTGGCAAAGTCTTACCGGGCCAATATAGTCCTCCGTAGCAAAAGCATTTCTCAAAGCGACACAGTGAGCTGCCCTGTAAAACAACAGCTATCCATTTCAGTCCGCTGAGAGTCAGAATGTCTGGATTTGTCACACAATTGATTCAAGTGACTTACCACCCAATTTCAAAGCCCACTCAGGTCGGGTCAGGTTCAAGAATACTGTAGCAGAACAGAAATATGTGCATTGTGGGTCAGGTAATGCAGGTGCAATTGAGAACCAGAAATACAATTCAGAAACTACAACTCCATGTGTAAGTCCATACAGTTTAAGAATGATCAGACAAAGAAACGGCAAAACAAAACTCACTCTGATAATCAGTTTATCTGTGATGTCAGGAAAATACCACTGTGGAGCAGGCGTGCCAAAACATTTTTTTAAAAAAGGACATTTAACTTCCTGAAAATGACCAAGGACCAACAACAATATCACCAAACTTTGCTCATGACAAAGGAAAATGTTTGCCATTAGGGGGAAAAATATGGCAGAATTTTATTATGGCTGGATCAGGATTTAGACTTTATAAGGATATTTCATCATGATGTTATTCAGACTTTTTCAACTTCCAAACAGCATTTTAAGACCAAAATAACTCTCATCTGTCACTCTGCACAGTTTTTTTGCATCACTTTTTCCTTTTATGCTCCATTTCATAATCCAATCCAATCCAATCCAATCCAATCCAAATTTATTTATAGAGCACATTTAAAGACAACAAAATTCTGACCAAAGTGCTGCAAGGTAAAAGATAAGACAATAAAACAAACAATAAAACAAGGATGTAGGACAAAGGAAGAAATTGGAGGACATAAATGGATTGATTAAAACAGAAAGGAGTAAAAACAACATTCTCAAGCAGAGCCAAAAGCCAGGGGGGTAAAGCGCATTTTCAGGTTTGATTTAGAGACATGCAGAGAGGGGAACAGTCCAACATGAAGAGGACAAATGTTCCAGCGCTTTGGTGTAGCTACTGAAAAACTCAGTCACCCCTGAACTTCAACCTTGACCTTCGAACAGTCAGATAACCCTGATCAGAAGATCTGAGAAGTTTGAGATATAATATGGAGTTTTAAAAAGTCCGAGAGAAAAGGAGGAGCCAGCCTGTTTAGAAACTTAAAAGTTAACAAAATATTAAAACCAAACCTAAAATGCACATGTAGCCAGTGAAAAGAGGCTAAAATTTGGAAATGAGGTCATATTTTCATCAACCAGTTAAAACCAAGGGGCAACATCCGGTGCAGAAAAACAAAGCCTGTGTGGAAGTACCAAAAGTTGCTGTTCATGGAGAATCTGCTTGAGGAAAGACTGGAAACCACACCAAGACAAATTGACTTTTACAGCATAGAAATCTTGTTTATAGTCTGGTTCAAAATACAGCTTGGGGCTAAAACGCTCATTTTGCTTTTGGCATGCATTAAAGGTGAAATTTTTCTAACAGCTCCGCTCAGGTGACTGACAGGCGTTCTTCAGCTGTTAATAAGAAAACTCAAAGCCTGTGTAATATTTAACATAGCCCCTGTCGATGATCGTTTCAATACTCTTTGTTTACAGGCTGTAAATGATAAAGAGAGGTTTGGCTGGCACCAAAACAAAGTGCATAAGAATAATGGAGACAGGCTGTAATAAAAACAAGCATAACCTTCTTCAATCATTAGAAGATGAAACAGACTTGACCTTGGATGAAAGACAAAGAAAAGTTTTGGACCAATGAATTCTTATCCTGCACTCTGAACAGTTTTTCTGTCACATTTTCCCTCTCTGCTTCATTTCGTAACTTCAAACTAATTTTGTTGGTGAGTTTCTGCAGAATGTACAGAGTTTTAGCTTTGTACAAGTAGCCTCTGCACAGTTTAAATCTAGTTCTTTAAGATGTGAGGAGACATGAAATAATATTTACAGGACTCAGTTGGGGAGATTGTACTTGTTGGTCCGTGGTGTTGCTTCTTTGTGGCACCAGTTGAGCTGCTCTTGATGTTTTCAAAGGAGAAGTCAGAGTTTTTCTGTCTGCTTGAGTATAACTCTGCCACTTGGTTTCATAATAAACTCAAAAATGTGATGAGCCCTTCTTGTTTTCTGTTACCATTTTCCAGCAGAGCTCAGTCTTCTGCTGCCAAAGGTTGTGGCCTCTCCTTCTCCAAAACACATCTTTGCAATATGGATAATTGGAGCCTCAACAAAGGTTTTAAACTTGGCTCAGCTGGAGAGGACAGTTGAAGGATGATCTTGTGTCCACTGCACCGTTCCTGATCTGAGCAGTTTGAGACTTTAGAGCTAATATGATTAAAAAAATAAAAAGTCCTGGCATGCTGAGGAACCAAGTAATGTGCAGTGACATAGTGATGGCATCCATGCACGTGCCTGCACTCGCACAGCCTGACCTCCTTACACTCCGTCGCCCTCGGGTCCAGATCAGCATCACTACATCGACACCTTGCTGAGCTCAGCATGACCTCTGAAAGCTGTAGCTTCATGACCTCTGACCTCGCACTGTAGGCTCCAAGTTCAAGTCCAGTCACTCTAAATCCCTCTTGCTGTCACCTTAAGCTTATCCAGAGTGCAAAAGCTGCAGCACCTCAGCCTGTAGTTCACTCGCAGTTCAACTGATATAAACTCGTGAGATGCCAAGCTTCCTGAGAGGCTTTTGGATTAAGTCCAGGTGGGAGATCACTACAGCTGTCTTTGTAAGTCAACTTGTAACCTGGCACAAACTCCAGCTCCAGATCCTGAAGCAGTTGTCGCAGCTGTACAAAGCTTCCCTGACTGCTGACTGCCCCATATCTCCAGAAACGTTGACAACTTTACCACCCAGCTTGCTCCTTTTCGTCTCAGTGATAACTTGGCTTCACTCTAAATGCCTCTGGAAACAGCCGGGCTTTCTAACAACAGCCACAATCAATTACGCTGATGTTTATAATATAAGCATGCATGGATTTGTTAGCTTAATCTGCACTTTACTGTGATTCACTGAATGCTAAAGCTCTGTTTTTATTTTCTCTTTGCACGTACAGGAACCAGCTGGCATTTCCAGTGTGCTGGCACAATGTGACGGCTTAAAAAGCTTCAAGGGGTAAACTGACAGAAACAAAGTGGGAGGCACTCGCACTCTATATGGCAACTATAAAAAATAGTTGCCAAGATTGATCACCTGCTGCATATGGGGATCCATTTGCTAAATTCAGAAACTTTCCTAACTTACTCTGATGCCAGAGGGTTTGGTTTTGGAGTCTCGAGAGCTGAAAGTACATTTTCCTCAGACATGTCTGGTCCAAAGGTCCGGTACTTCATACTTTCCCAGAGTTGAATTTAAAGTTTCGATGCCAATATATGAGAAGCTTTTGGGATTCAGGGCCAGAGATCGTTTCCAGTCGCGTTTTACATCCCCAGACAAATTAAACCTCCAATTACAGACAGACCTCAACACCCTTGCCTCATTGAGCATTACCCAAATATAGCTTTTTGTCTTGCAGTTTCCATGTCTAGTGTAAGAAAAAGCTTGTGGTGCTGTGTTTTAATATAAGAGAACAAAAATCAAACCAACTATCCATCCATTATTTCTACCGCTGTCCTTTTCTGGGGTTTCTTGGGGGCTGAAGTGATCCCAGGTGTCACTGTGTACAAGGGACAGGTCACCAGCCTATCACAGGGCTTATGGGTAGAGACAAACAACCATTCATGCACAGGGGATTCAGAGCAACACATCAACCTGATGAGCAAGTTTTTGGCATTGGAGAAAGCTGGCATTACCCAAGAAAACATACAAACTCAGCACAGAAAGGCTCCTGTCCAGGCCACTACATCACCATGTGACTTAAAAAGATCTGAGATGAAAACTGATTCACAGGAAACTTTCAAAATAGGGATTGTCAACATGTCTTTAAAAGAATACTTTCAGTAATTTGTGTTTTGTGTCTTGCATTCCAAAGAAGACGTCAAAATTTCACCACCAATCTTTTATTACGTCAATTTTTACCTTATGTTTCTATCATGGTGTGGCTACCTTTGTGTGCAGAATAAAAATCCTCTTTCCAGTATTGCCGATACAGTTAGCAATATAATCAGTGTCCAGCAGCTTTCATTGTCAGATACCTGAATAGCTGTACAGTAAAAGTTGCAGGACTGCTTCATTGAATAATCTGTGCCAGTTGGGTTCATATGGGACAAATATTCTCATGACAGCAACTTTCTTTACTTTTTCCCTCCTTTTCCCACTCCTCATCTGAAATGCACAAGTGTGACTACACAGTGAATCCTTATAATATGAACAAAAAGAATGTATAATACATAATCAAATTGATTACAGTGGTGTCATAGCAAAGAAGAAAACCACATTTTGGAACCGGTGATGTCAGGTTCTTCCTCTCTGTTTTCAGCTGTCCAGCCTAATCGTCTTGTTTTCTGATGCACAACTTTTCATAAGTTTGTATTTATTCATCAGGGACTTAAACTGCAGACTGACATTAACTAAATTAACCAAAGTTGGAGAGCATTCTCCTTTTACTTTTTCTCTCACTTAAATAAGATGTAAAATGCAAGTTAAGACAACAATCATGGACTTTGGCGTTTGTACATGGGAAAAATGCTCCGGAATAAAGCTTTACCAAAGGAAACTACTTAATTTACCTGCAGCAGCTAACGAGTAGACTTTCCCAAATGTCTTAGACTCTCTTTTAATGCTAACAGACCCATTAACATGCTGGGCCCACTAATGAAAATCTAGTAATTGATCTGGACACCATTTATTTCTGCCCATCCAGCCGAGAGCAAAGTCTGGCTGGGTCACTATAGACCGAACTCTGAGACCAAACTTTTCTCTCTAAAGACAGCTGGATCCTGGAGGTAATTGTGGATCTTTAGGAATCCTCTACCTGATTTCAGAGCAGTAACAGCTCTTGGCAGACCACAGGGTGTTTTTCAGAAACATGTGCAGTCTGTAGGCTCTTAAACTAGGATGGAGCAAAGAAACCTTTAACATACTTTAACTTTCCTCACCTTCACTGACCTTGACTCAAACTCCCTCCATGTTATTGCACTCCACACAGCTTAAACCCAGCGCAGACTCTCTTGTTTTTTGAACATGGGTCAGCAAGCAGAAATAACTGCAGTCACTGCAGTACTACTCAAGTTCACAGGTCCGCAGCAAGATGCTTGGCCTTAAGCTTCACCCTTTACGGCTTCCCAGAGAGTCTGTTTTCCCTCCTTCCTCATCGCATCCTGCAAAGATGAGGCCAAGCCCCCCTGAGCTATCCTGTAATATTAAGTCATGGTAAAGGTCAACGCACTGCAGGTCCCCTATAGTCATAAATATAAGCACTATATGTGTAATGTCACATATGGAACATAGCGGGGGACTTAATCAAAGATTTCCCTGGGCTGCATAGTGACCTTTGGCTCGGTATTTGGAATGACAGGAGCCAAGGTAAACACAACGCTGTTCAGACGGGACGCTTCAGATTAAAGGCTTCACTTGGACTTGAGGCATTCGACAACAAACTGCTGGACATTTTCTACATGAATGTAATTATACATAATTAGAGTGGCGAAACATCCTCTTTTACCCGAACACTTCCTCTTTTTTGACCATATAATCATAATAAAAATTCCCCAAAATGTCCAAGATTTGATCAGTGAATGCATCAGGAAGCTGTTCCTGAATGTTTATTCATTCTAAAGTAATACAATTAGTATATTATTCCTAGAGGCAGTATTAATATTTACTAATATATTAATAAATAAAGAATAATACATAAATAAGGTTAGCTAATTACAATATGTAACTTTTATTGATGCTTAATAATGTATTAATTAACTCTGATCATTGTTCTTGACTCAATTACTTAGGTAATGCATTAAATTGATTATAAACATGTTAATAAACATGAGTTAATTCCTACAGATGCATTAAGGGACCCTTATTTTACAGTGTTACCAATTTAAAAAAATTGATGCTCCATTTTACAAAAAATTTTCTGGGACCATATAAAATGTAAAAAATTGAGATGATAAAGTCAGAATGATGGGATAAAAGATCAATATTGAGTGAAACAGTCAAAATTTGAGATAAAATGTCAGAAATTTGAAATAATGAAGTCAAATTATGAGGAAAACAAAGAAATATTTGAGATAAAGGTCAACATTTTTGACTTTTTTCTTAATTTGACTTTTAATCTCAAAATTTCTTTAAAAAAAAAGAAAAGAAATCAGCAAAGTCAGATTTTTATATTATATATTATATTTATGTATTATATATTACATTATATTTTATATTTTCTATGAGCCAAAATTTGCATGATGGAAAATGTTCCCTAGTTTAAACAGAGGATGAGTGTTTTACATAAATGTATAGATCTTCTCTTTGGGGTTTTAGAATATGGTCACTGTACATATAAAAAATCATACTTTTTCATGTTAAAGTTAAATTTGTAACACTCCTACGTAAGAGATACATACCAATCAGTAATGAGGATCCAACCTGGCAGCAAAAACTTCCTCTCCAAAGTTCATTTCTTCTTGAACCAGCATTGACAACCCCTCCAAACCTCTGTTGACTTGAATATTTTCCTGACGGCAGCTGAACACAGTGTCAGCCATTGTCTCTCTGTCTACGCTCTCCCCCCTCGCTCTCTCAGTCTTGATTATATTGGACATGACAACACACTAATTAGATCTTCTTGTGGCTGACTGCAATAATTGCAGGGAAGTAATGCAATCAGACGTTTGTTGGTTAAATGTTACTCATTTCTTGGTGCTGATGTTTATTAGCTTTCCCTGTAATCAAGCTCAACTCCAGACTGTTATTTGATGTAAGGAGAGACAGTGTTTAGAATACTGTTTAGTATGTTCACAATCCTCAAAGCTTCTGTCAGGAGCTTTAAATGGTTATTAAACCCACTGAAATGAACACTAATGTCTCCTTGTGATGCATATAAGCAATCAAGACAATAAAGGACAATAAGACCATTTCTTATCTGCAATGTCTTTGTGCTTCTAATTATTGCCACCAGTTTGGTTTCAAATGAGACAATTTGCAACAGATAAAGCTTTAAATTAAAGGAGTGATGTTAAAAGAAAACAGGGTGAGATTTTTGATCAGTCGATGAAAGCATGAATAAAACCGGATCAGTAAAGAGAGAGGAGGTTCCTCTTTGTCCACAGTGGGTGCAAGCAAAACAATTTTTTTAACCTGAGCTTTATACTTTATACTTTTTATACTTTTATCTTGAGAGCAGTGGAGCACACAGACATTTTGAAGGGCAGGGGCAAAAGAAAAAAAAGGCGAATACAGAGTGTGTTTTGGCTCCCAAAAATAGGGCACTTTCGCAGGTTTTGGCTCTTGAGAAGACAGTTTATCATGTTTTAACCAGCCAAAGGGGCAGATAAGTGTGGTTTGCCAACCAGGAAGGCACTTTGCATGTTTCGGCTCTAGAAAGGGCACTTTAGCGTATGTTTTTCTCCCAAAAGAGAGGCATTTTAGAGTGTGTTTTGGTTCCAAGAAGGCCAGTTTATCATGTTTCATCAACAAAAATAGGCAGATAAGTGTTGTTTCCTAACTTGGAGGGCACTTAAGCATTCATTTTGGTTTCAAAGAAAGCAATTTAGCTCAAGTTTGGCACACAGGAGCCAAGCATTTTGGTACCTGAGCGGGGACTTTTGTGTTTTTTAGCTCCCAGGAGAGCACTGACGCACGTTTTGGATCCTGAAATATAATTTAGCACGTGTTTTGGCTCCTGAAAGGGCACTGTGGCTCCTAAAGAGGACACTTTACTGTGTGCTTTGTCTCCCAGGAGGGCAGTTTGTCATGCTTTGACCTGTTAAAAAGGCCAAGTAGTGTTGTTTGCCAACCAGGAGGGCACTTCTGCATTTGTTACAGCCCACAAGAAGATACTTTAGGGAATGTTTTGGCTCCTCAGAGGGCACTTAAGCGCCCATTTTTCAACAATAATGCCACTGTGCACACAACTACTCCAGAGGATAGAGCAGTGGATAGAGCAGGGAACTGGGAGAGAGATCAGACTGGAGGAATGATCTCAGGCTCAAAGCGAACCCAGACTGCCTAATACCTTTGCATGTAACTTAACCACCAGGTCAAACCTGCACCTGTGTCTTTAATTTTTCAAAAGCTACAAAATCGGAATAAAAGAACTTTTTTAGCACATCGCTCAAATATTCCACTTCATCTTGACATGAACAGAGCAACTGGAAACGTGAGCAGTACCACAAAGCTCAGACTGACGTGCGCTTCGAACAAGGATCCCCTTTTCTCTGTTGATGTCTGTGGGATGAAAAGATAACAGTGGCACAGTTTTTCCTGATCACCATCATCGCCGAGGGCATTGTGTCAGCTGCTGAGTCTTAGAAGGACCTTGTCTCCTCCTCTATCAAGATTAAAAGTGATGTTGGCTAATGGAGAGAATGGCACAGAAAATGAAAGAGGGAGTGGCAGAGAAAAAACAAGAGGACAGGCGACTGAAAGCTGGGGATGAAAGAGAGATTTTGAGATATCGAGGAGTATCACATGTAGCCACACAAAGCACTTTGAATGTGTTTTGTTTGTGTGCGCACCTCCAGGAACATCTTTTCTGAGCTCAATGATGCTTGAACGCATGACTACAAACACATGCACGTACACAGAGGTGTAAAAATACACACAAACACGCACAACCCCATCACTCCAACGTGCTCTTGTCACACCCACACCCAGATTAACTGACGCATATCTCAATCTGTGACTCACACAAGTCAGCTAAAACCGCGTTTATATATGCACAACAGTGATGTATCCATTTGAACATCTCTGCATTCTATTTCACAGCAATTTCACAACGAGTTTCTGAGCCCGGATTTCTGTGCTTGAAGTATTTTGGATCTAAGATAAGACCGAAAAATGAGGAGACAAATGATTCTGACAGCAGTGTGCTGGAAGAAAAAAAACAAAAAAAAAAACAGGCCTCCTTATGTGTGAGTCAGTATTCAGAATGAGTCTCCGGCCTGCTTGGGAGGAGCTTTTATACGTGCACAAACATAATCCTTTGCTTCAGATGAATCTTTAAGAGAACAAACAGTTATTCTTGCACCTACAGCTTCCTGTGTCTCCACTCAAACCAAGAGAAAATGTCTGAGAAAGGAAAACATTAGACTGTCCACATAACGTGCATGAACGTCTGGCTTATCCACTGTCAAAGGCCAAATTCAGAGAGTCTGCACATTTAATAGCTGAAATCTTCCCTCCTACACTCAATTCTTATTGCTATACAAACTGTGAATGATTTGTGGAGTATTTCAAATGAAAAAACCTGGTGATGGTTTGATGGTTTAGCTCACTGGACTGGTAAATACTTGGTGTGTGTCAATTCATATTCAAAGGCTCATTTAATTAAATTCTTGCTGCCCAGGTTGAGGTGATAATGATAACACCAGGGTAATAATGATTTCAGATTATTACGATCAGGACCACAGCCAAAAAATGTCAGAGTAATTTTTGGACCTGCAGTTCGAGTCAAAAACCAAGAGACAGAGCAGGAAATGTTATGTCGATAACCTCACTATTTCAAACAAAAAAGCTTTTTGTTGTTTGTTTGTTTCTTATGTTCTTAAATTTAAGGTGACTAAATGTGATAGAAATTCTCATGTTTCCAACTTTCCAATGTCATGAGCGCTGTCAAAGTCACAAATTGTGGACATTTATGTAAACATGTCCATGCGAATGATTTGTGAGTGTCCAATGATGCAAATTTTGCAGGGGTTTCACATGAGACAACAGACTCTCTGGTCTGTTGTCAACCAACAAGACAGGGACTCAAAACATTTTGTCTTGAGGCTGTTTGTGCTCATAAGGGAAAATGCTTAAGGCAAAAATGTATCTGTCACTGCGCAATCTGACAGGTTCCCATTTAAGTCAGTGGGCTTCATTCACTAATAAATAAAACAAGTGGATTCTCAAACTCTGTAACTTTAATGAGTGCACCGGCCAATATTATCCTGCTCACCTTGTCTTTATTAGTCAATCAGTTGGTGGGAGTGGTTGACAATTTAATTAACATCAATAATTTGACATATGAAAATGTACATTGTTGTATTTTAATTGTAATCTATCTAATTTAAGATTCAACATTTTAAGTATGATCAGGGTGAAAAGGTGTCAAGTTCATGTTTTTTTTTAAAATACATTTTAGTTAACACAAAGTTTTTCTTACTTAATTCAAACAAAGACTTTTTATTCTTTAACTGAAACAAGCCGTGTCAAAATCAGATTGTATAGAGACTTATCATCTGAGTAAAATGAGGATGGAGTCTCAGGTGTCTAATAGCTCTGCACAAATTATTTAATTGGTGTTTGGTGTGAACACACATTAGAGTGACACTTGACAAAATTAACTCATGTAATTCAAAACTATCTAGAGGTTATTTTGAGGGCATAATTAGCCAAGTGGATCACTTATTAAGATATATTTTGTTATTCTGGGGACTCAACCCTGTCATTCAGACTCTTCAAGGACACACACATACAGACACAGACTCAAGCTCACCATGACTGTTGCAGCGCTGCGTCTCCACCAGCCTGTTGTCCTGGTCGTAGCACACCATAGCCTGGTAGCGGTATCCCTGTCCACACTCTTTGATGTCTCCCTGGACCTTCAAACCCACCACGCTCTCTGCCCGGCCCCCCTCGGGGAGGATGCAGTCCGACCAGTTCCCCACCGGCTGAGCATTGTACTTGTCACACGGGCAGTACTGGGTCTCGCTCAGAGGATACATTTGGGTGTTCTTGCACTTGTCTTTCTTCTTGCTCCTCCCTGAGGACAACAGAGGGACAGAGATAAGCAGAATAGCCGTGGGAGAGGTGACTCCACAAAGTGATGGGGGATTTCTGTCTCTGATGGCTGGGGCAGCTTACTGATCACACTGGAGGCTGCTGTCATGGCCTTGTTTGGGATGGTGTACTCACCAAAAAGAGAGACTGGAGTTTTTGCCCTGACCCCCCCATTCATTTTTTGATACATGCATCAGGGGACAGCGACTCCTGATGATAGATTACACTGACAGAATGGATTCAAGCTGAGTGCTTGTTGCCTACAACAGCTTGATTTTGTTTTTGTCCTCAGATATGTCAGGCATCATTAATCATAGACGACTATGCATAAAGACCTTTCATTAGGAGCTTCACCCAATAAAAAAAACAAAGACAAGTCGTTCATAACTTTGTAATTTACTTCCACAGCACCCTGACCTGCAGGTGACGGAGTTTTTATCAAGCTGGTTTGTCTATGAATTTTTTTAATTGCAGTTAACTTTTGTTGCCAAAGTTGAATCATCAGACCACAGCTGCTCGTCACTAATTGCATTTCAGCAACAAACTGTGGCACACAAGCTGCTCTGAAGAGTACATTTAACTCAAAATAATGACAGACTATACTTCACACTTTCATGAATCTGCATTCGTTTTTGAAGCACAGTTTGTAATTTTTTTCCATTTCCACTTGCACAGACTCTTGTTTACAGACTCCTCTGGCTTACCATATGGACATCAGAGTTCTTGAAGCTTGCAGTTCACAAATAAATGTCAACACTTATGAATCATGATATGAATTTCAATACTCTGCTTTCCTACTTATTGCTGTGTTGAATACCAGATCTGGAATTATCAAACCCGCAAAATCAGAAGTGACATGCAACACATCAAATCAGTCAGAAAGAAGACATTCACATTTCATCTCAGCCTGTTGACACTGTGGCTTTTGTTTCAGTTAATACATTTATTTCAAAGTGCCTTTCAAGACACCCAAGGTCGCTTTACAAAGGGTAAAAGCACATAAAACAAAAAGTTGATATTTTAAGTAAGTGATCAATGTGGCAGAAACATCAGTTTAGGAAATAATGATGCGAGAGCAGCCTGAGGAGTGTCTGGACTCTAACCATCTCTGATTGGAAGAAGTGAAGCAGCATCCTGTCCTGCAATCCAGGCACCAGCAGGAAATTTGGTGAGAGCCCTGTGTCCACCAAGCAGTGTGGTATGGATTATTGGAGTTTTGTGCTTGTGTTATCAGTAAAGTTTGATCCTGTTTGCATTTCCACAGCCAAACGTGCCCTTCTTGGTAGGCGGAGTGTTAGCCTATTGCTTCGTAATAGCGTGACACAGGTAACCTTGCTAATAAATCCAATGAAGAAGGAAAAAGTAACACTCAACAAAGAGCAACAATGGAAGACATGACATTTTCCAAACGAAAAGAAAATCATCTTCACGAAGTCCGACTGGAGATTTATACATGGTGGGTTTATATGTGTTTCTTTTTACAAGAGGGATGGTGTGGGTCAGTAATTTGGGGTCCTGTCCCAGCTTTACTGAAAGGAAACACCATAAAATGTGTGCCACACTGAGAAGAAACTAACTGAACCGCCGGGTGGAAATGAGGCTTCAGCTATTGTAGAACTGTTCACTATGTGTGTAATGTCATTTGTCATCAAAAGCCAAAAATCAAAAATGTGTCAGTCTTTATTTGTAATGAACACTCGAATGTCTTGTGTATTATTATTTTTGATTTTTTTCAATATATATTCGTAGCATTTAAATTTCATTTGGCATTTTCTTCCATACTCATAAGGTTAAAACTGTTGCGACTTCATCTGTCATCCTTTCAGTTGGCATATGCTGATTCCCCTGGGCCTTCTGGGAAATAAAAGTTATATTACATGGTTGCACTCTAGAAAATCAAGTAATGGTTCCAGTTTGTATTGCTTTCTCCAAACCTACTAAATAATTCAAGCGTCCTTCTTATACTTCAAAATATCTCTCAAGAAGAGATTCAGCATGATGTGTAGCCTCATTTTACTGCGTAAGACGCATGAAGCAACATTAAAAGACAGCCTGTTTACTGTTCTGATTAACATAACATAACATTACATAATTCAGAACAGTGCACTTAAGTTTCCCATGTGAGATGCTTTGAATATAAAAGACCATCAGGAAAGCAGAACCAGGTCAGTCATCAAAAAACTGATTATGTTTTTCTATGCTGTTCTCTTCTCCTCCAGACTTATTCAGACTTCAAAGTTACTTGGATCAAATCGAACTTTTCTATACGCTAATGAAACTTTGTGGCGTTGTTTGTTGAGCTTTGAACTTTTTAATTTATTAGCTTTAAGAGTCTAAAACTGCTTCATCAGCTCTCTCCATCTTCCCCTCTCTCTCTCTCCTCTCTGACAGCTAAGATAATATGACAGCCTGTGTGTGAGTATGGTTTGTATGCGCCGCATGATCTTTCTGCTTCCACACTTTGGAGCGAAGGTTTCCAAATCTACTATGTGGTTCGTGAAAGTTGACTTTTTCCCCTCCTTACTAACCTCGTGTGCAGGTGCCGTAATGCATTGCACCACTCTTGTTTGTCATTTCGCTTTTATGGCTGCGATGCACGGGGCGTCTCTCTGGGGACAAACTGATGGATAACAAAGGCTGAGGAGTTATTTCAGATTTGTTGCTTCAATCCCACCGGAGCATTTAGCTGGCAAAACTATCTGAATAGATTTATGACCTGTTGTTTCTTTTTACTGCCAGTGTCTTGGAGTGTTACCATCAACATTAGGCCCTAAATTGCCTTATACTTCACCAACACTTTCACTACAGTGTAAGGAAAGCTCAGCAGAAAAAGCGGTTCAAACAACAGCAGCTCATTGTTAGTGCGGCGCCGCTCTCTGCTCTCACCTATCAATGCTCTCTTTCTGGTGCGGACGCCCACGCAGTCAGCTGTGCAGGAGGAGAACTTGGACCAGTTGGTCAGCTGGCAGTCATCTTGGCAGGGGAGCTGACAGCGCTGAGTGATGGGGGGCATGGCCCTGGCGGATTTCAGGCACTCGCCGATGTCGGCCTGCGTCCCGTCCAGCTGGCGACAGGACACAGCTGGAAGAAGGAGAAGACGAGGGGTCAGAGAAGCCTCATTAGAGTGTGGATGTGTTTTTTATTGTTTCAGCTGATTGATTGGTCGGCCGTGTCAGTGAGGGCGAAGGCAATGAATTTTGGTCAGTTGATACCCATAAGTACCTGCCACTCATTGCAAACAAGGTGACAATTAAAGTCCCATTGTTACTCTTAAAGACTTGAAGGCTGGTCACACAAATATGAGGAAGAGAGGCTAAAAAGCAGTGAATGAAGAGAAATGTTTCAATTTTTCCCTGATATAAGAACTTTGTGAAACTTTGGTTGACATTTTAATAATGTCCCCTTTATGCTTAACAGATATCATTAGCCCTAATAGCATAATTGCAGAGTCTTTTCATGCATATGTATTATTTTTTACTACCATTTTAAAATCATATTTTCATATCACCTATATTATTATCATTAACACTGATTTTATTTAAATTTCTTTGACTCGGGAAATCATGCTATGATGTGTTGTGGATTTTTTTGATTAAAGTAAGCAATTTAACCTACTGAAGGGTAAATTCTCAGATATCCTTACATATAGATGCCAGCTGTCGCGTTTGTCAGACGGCTGTCTCCAGGAGAAGACAAGGCCATAAACAAAAAATGTTGTTCTCCTGTGTCCAGGCTATTCAAAGCACACAGCAGCTGAGCTGACCCACAGATTTCTGGACTCTGACGATTTCAATGTTCTCTGTAATAGTTAAACTTGAACACATTCTGACAATCCTAACAGGTCCTGAGTAATTCTCTTAATTCCAGGTTTACACTGTCAATTTGCTGATGTTCATTTGACTTCATGGACCCAAACTTGTAAGATGAAATACCAGATATTATCTGTACCCCTCCTCATTGATCAGGTGGTATCCCGTCCCCCCTACAAGGCCCTGCTGCACCAAATGACAGCCAATCACCACTGGAGAAGGGACGTCCACAGGGTTCTTAAGGGAGAGGGGCTCTTTCTACAGAGGGGGTTTTCTACACAGGTTTTTGGGATGGAGAGGTTATGTTGGAAGACAGGATGAGGGTTTTTAGGCTAAGAGTTTTGTTAGAAGGTTTAGGAAATGCAAGCGGTTTCTTTTCAGTCGTTGTTCATGTTGTTTAGTGTTATCAGTTGGTACAGAATGTTAAAGTGCTGCAAATCTTTCAACCCAGAAGCTTTGTTAAGGATGGCTAGAGCTGAATAAACTTTTTCTGGATTCAAGCTAGATGAACTCTCCTGCTGATTTGAACTCCTCTTTTCATCATTTTTCATGGGTAAATGTCTTAGAATTAGGAGACCTAGAATGAGAAATTATGCAGTAGAAATGGGGGTCCTCCCCCGCCTTATATTAAAGTAACAGAAATAACAAGTAATAAGCGAGCCCGAAAATTAGATTCAACAGATGCTCACAAAATAATCATTTAAATTTTTACTATAGATGACTTAGGCAATTGTAGTGTTAAGCTAATGATATTACAATAATATATCCTTACAAAATCCTTTGTTAAGTCATCTGCCCCAAAATTACTTATCAATCAATGTTCTTTTTTTTTTTTTACAGTGGATGATGATTTTTTTCAACAGTCGCACTTTGAGTAAGGAAGTGTTTTAGTTGAGTAGTTTTTCAAACAGGTAGACATCCACAATGCCTTAAAGGCGGTATCTTTTAGGCATTGATTGCAGTGACACCTTTTGCCATAATTAGTAGCCATTTTAAGACTTAAAGACTCAGTTTTTCTATGAACACTATCACCCACTGTCATAAAGATGCAACTCTCGGGGCGCGGATGGCCTAGTGGATATGGCTGCGCACCATGAGGCTTGCCCTCGAGCGGGCGGCCTGGGTTCGTATCCGACCTGTGGCCATTCCCCGCATGTCACTCCCCACTCTCTCTCCCCTTTCCGACGCTATCCACTGTCCTCCTCTATCCAATAAAGGCATAAAGGCCAAAAAAATAACTTAAAAAAATAAATAAATAAAGATGCAACTCTGGTCAAGATTGGGAGTGCATTTGTTTTGGAGGCAAATGAATGAAAAGCAGATCATGTTTGTTTGTAGTTCTGTAGCGCTATTTGAAATGTGACAACAATCAAACTTTGAAAACTTATTCTGTAGTTTAGTGTCCAGAGAGTGAGCAGACTACCTGTTCAGTGTTACTCATAGTTACTCATAGCCTGATAGATTTATCTGGAATGTGAGTAGATCCTGTGATACCAGTGCTCATCTACCAAGCAGAGCAAACTAACCTGGCTCTTCATTTTACTGATCGACTCTCAAGTTTGAAAAGACCACTGCAGTAAAACCGCTTCATGTAGGTTGGAATAAACATGATCACAAACAGCTTAGCCTGTGTTCTAGCCAGGAGGGAACATCCAGTTTAGAAAAATGAAATGTAAGCAGAAGTGCTTAAAAGTGCTGTTCATTGAGAATCTGCTTGATGTTGGCTGCAGAAAGACCAGAAACCACATGCACACCAAGCCAAAAACGACAGACTTTTAAGGCATTAAAAAACACATTTACAACCTGGTTCATAAAACGGCTTGGGTCTGAAACGCTAATTCAGCGATCGGCACACATGGAACAGAGGGTGAAACTTTTTCCTAACTCAGTGGTTTAGAAGACATAAGGATCACAAGTTTGTCCAGTTAGAGACTCAGCTCATGTGAGTGATGGACGCCCTGTAGGAAACTCAAAGTCATATCCAATATGGCTCCTGCTATCAATCTGCTTCATTACTCTGCATCAGGAACAGACAGGTGACGTAGCGGAGGATACATTTATGTTTTATGGGTTTAAGCCTTCTTCTGCCCTGACGTCCTTTTTCTTTTTACTAGTTCCCAGCTTCAGTGTCCAACATTACTGTAAAATAAATCCAAGATATCCAAGAAAAAAGTCAGATCTTTCTTCTCACTGCTGAACTTTGCCATCTGGTCCATGTGCTATAAATGGATTTGTGTTCTTCCAAACCACAGACACCAAAGAATAGCTTTCAGAAACAAGTGATTTTGGCACTGATAATCTCTCTTTGAATTGTGGATTATGAACAGGAAAATGCATTAAAGTGAGACCAATGCTCATTTTGAATATTTCAAATTGAACAAATTTCCCTCTGAGTTACTTATCCAAACACATCTATCAGTGGTTAAACACTTGAAGTTTTCGGAGAGCATCATCACTACTTTTACATACAGAAACTGTCGTCCTTAAAGGAGGTGGTTCAAGTTCAAATCCATCCCACAACCCTTTACCTTTCATCCTTGCTGACTCTCTTTTTCCCATTTCCATGCGCCACTGACAGTCAAATTCTTTGAAATAAGGCAATAAAAGTCTTAAAATAATCCAAAGAAAGAGAGCATCAAGACAGGTAATGAAAATTGTACAATAACTGTATCACTCACACAAGACCCCACAGGCGTCTCTTAAACGGTTTCCAGCAGAACAGACACAAGTGCGTCTTTACCTCAATAGGTTTGTAGCCTACAACTCAATTTGTGTTGGCTTACAGCATCTTTTTCTTTGTTCTTTCAATAAAGGGTATTACTTCTGATGCTGCAATATTTCATTTTCCTGTGACGCAGACGTTCTGCAGGGCTGTACCTACAGAGAAATCAATCTCTCAGCACATTTCTGCTCAACCCCTGTGGGTACTGCTATTGGTTTGGAAAGTGTGGTGGTATGTGAGCTCGGGTTTTCACTCGATGTATATGTGTGTGTATGAGGGTTTATGAGTGCGAGACAGAAGCACATGCTGTCAGTCGGTCTTTAGTGCCACTACATTGTTCCCCTCTCAAAGAAAATCCTCAGCTCATGAAAACAATTCACTGTTAGAGAATGCAGAGCAGCTGTAAGTCAATGACAAACATATTTCTACCGTTTAGAGGTGCTAGATGTATAAAAAGAGCGCAGACAGGTCTGGACTTCAGGTGTCACATGATATCAAGTCAGGAAAAAGCTGCACAGAGTGTGAAGAAGTGTAGTGAACGTGTCTCAAGAAGAGCTACAAAGCGTTTTCATGAATAAATTGATTCTTCTGTCCATTACTGTTAGCTATTGAAGAAGAAACAGAAATATAAGCACTAATAATGGCCTTCTATAGGCGCAGGAACATAATGAAATTGATCATTCTGCGTGACCCCTTGAAATTGGATTTTTATGAAAGCCTCCCAGGACTATATGGCACATCCATCCTCTATAAAGAAGGCAGGAGGAAATCTGCTCTAAAGGAGGAGAGCCACAACTCCAGTAAAATACTTGTCACTTGTGCGTGAAGCCCATGCGAAGAGGAAGTTTGGCTGTCACAAGCTATAGGCAAGGTGCAGCCTTCCCTCCTAAATTTCAACTAGAGACATTCGATTAAAATTGCATGACAAGAGCCTGAGGTGAAAAAAAGCAAGCAGTGAAACAATCCAAACTGTCAAACGAGTCTCCAGAGGCACACGGTGAGTTGTGAACACACTTCCTTCCCAAACTCAGGAGGATTATAAAAAAAGGAACTAAAAAAAATAAAGAAAAAAGCTCCGTTGTTGATGTTTTAAGGGGTGTCAGCTTCAGTTTGTGTCACCTCTTCTTTAAGTGGGATGATTCAATGTGTGCTCTGAGTAAATAGGTCTTTTCTCTAAATCTTGGCACATCCGTCTGCCGGCTTATGGCCAGGCTCCAGATGCACCGCGATGAGCAAAAATTTAATTCATGGTGATTAGGAATGGTTGGATTGAGATGCAGGGGGGAAAGGAAGAGGGGGAGACTGATTTCTTTACCTCTGGTTTGAAGTCCGGGTCCACAGGTCTCCTGTGAGCCCACATTGTTCTGCCGCAGGAACCAGGGGACCAGCTGGCACTTCCTCCATTTGTGGGTTTTCCACC
The DNA here is from genome assembly GCA_008086565.1 of Thalassoma bifasciatum. Taxonomy (NCBI): domain Eukaryota; kingdom Metazoa; phylum Chordata; class Actinopteri; order Labriformes; family Labridae; genus Thalassoma; species Thalassoma bifasciatum. The sequence goes on along the minus strand of RPOG01000894.1, from coordinate 10,395 downwards.
TGGAATGAAAAATAACAATAAAGACATTAAAGCAGCGTTACACAGCTCGATGAAAGCATGAGATACAGTTCTTTAAATGGACCTTTTCTGTGAGAGGAAACATATCTAAATGGGATTTTTACAGACTGATACTTCTATTTATACAGCAGTGGTTTTTCATCTATTGAACAGCAGGCCTGTCTCCATAATGTTCATGGTATCAAATGAAATATAATAATAGAAAACACGAATAATTCTCTCTGTTGTGCCATGTATTGATTTGGAATCTTGATAAAGACCAACTATTTATAAATCTGGTCATGAAGTTTCAACAAATGCATGGATAGTTTGAGACAAAGCCACTGCTGGAAACTACTTTGAGAAACTCACTCAGCTTTACAGTCACAGGAAATCATGATACTCACACGTCTCTATAGATAATTTATGTATATTTATAAATAACTGATTTCTGTTTTTCTCTCTGGACATTTTCTTGTTTTTTCACAGAAACCAAAGCTTTTTTTCCTATAATAACAGATTAGTTTCCCACAGTATTTCCAGCAACTAAAGCTTATTTTCACGTCGTTTTCTGTTGAACCAAAAGCAAATGAGCTGGTCACTGTGATCAACCAGACCACTGCACAGCATGCAGCTTTGATTCTGCCCAGCAGTCTTTGATTTAAGATTTTGGAGATATCTTTTTGATTTAAGATTACTGATGTAGAGAAAAGTTGCTTCTGAAGAAATGAAAATATGTGAATACAGGAATATTTGAACATTCAGGGAAATAAGAGCTTCTTCAAAACAGGCTAAATAGAGATCTACTAACATGCAATTTTGAGATTTATCAGTTGAAATGAAAAGAATAATCTTTGTTTGTATCAATATTTAGATGTGTATCAATGTGTGTCTATCATTGGTGGTCTCAAAAGAAAGACAATCTGTTCACCTTCTTCTACACCAAAGTTAAGACAAAATACATCCGTCCAAAAGGTGCTGTGCAATATAGGTAGGTAGGTATAGACTTTAAGAGCTGCAGTCCCAATGCCCTGCCCCTCCCCGAAATCAAAACATGAGTGCGACTTTGGATAAGAAAGGAAAGATCCCACAGGTTGGATCAGTTTGAAGCAAACGAACAAAAAAAATCAGTTGTGAAAAGTTCAGAAAGTCTTGCAATAGCATTCAGAACTTCTTTCTCACCCAGTACGATTACATGAAGCCCAAGAAATCAAACCATCAAAAAATGCATGTAAACAGCCCAATTAGACCAAGAACAGACTGAGCTCCACTCCACTGACACACCTAGATAACATGATTACTATCAGACCCCAGTTGGATTCAGCAGGTCTCATCGGGGCATTCAGCGTGAGCAAATTTCAGCCAGAAGAGGAAGTAGATGACTATGACAAATAGGGTAACCGTGCACCAACACAACTAACAAAAACCAATCTTAAAAGAGTTGTGGCAGACCAAATTTTTTATTGAACTGAAGTGCAATAGTGAGCAAGAGACATAAACAGCTACAGCTGCATCCATCTCGATACACACACAGATTTGCTAATCAAAAAAGAACAGAACACACTTATTGAAGCAAATTGCACTGTTCTCAGCCAGAAGTCTGATTCTCTTTTCTTAGATCTCCTGCTGTGACTTTATGATCAAGCTATGACCTTAGTCAGACCACTGCATGCATGTAAACCCATCGACTTTTACTCCTATAACCTACTTAAAAATAGCCATTTGTCAGAGAGATTATCAGGGAGGATGGAAACCTGCTGTGGAGAACAAAGGTGAGAGCTGACTTGATCTTGGTTTTCAGTATGAATTCAGACCATTAAAGCGGAGCCTCATGATCAGTCTGACTTTTTGGGTTTTAAGCAGGAGGTGTCAGAAAGGTTACTTTTTTGGTGCCAAATCTTAAATAAAAAGTGAAAAAAAGAGAACAATAGATCAGGGGGAAATAAATATGCATGTTAGGAATCTAAATTAAAGACACAAACTATGTTGCTGGTGGTTTAAAGTTTGATCCATGTCCCATCTGTCAACACTGGAGAAGCAGCTGTATGACCTTCATTGTTGACAGTCAAGAGAGCACCTATTGTGTGAGCTTCACAAAAATCAGGCAAACGCTGGACTTTCATGATCTGATTAAAACATTTCATTAAAGTTGGAACTGTTGTGTCTTTTAGACATCATATCACTTGAACACTTCACTTTAAATATTCATGAAATAATTTCTATGCCATCATTACACACTCCTATGTCAGTGTTTTTTTTTCTTTTTAATAACAGAAGACTTTGGCTTAGGAGCATCTATCTCCAGCTCCATGTTTGTGCCTCCAGGGTTACATCTTCAGAACATAATATACCTCTCGTTTTAGAGTCTTTAAAATCAATGTGGAGTCAGTGAAAGCAGAATAAGATAAAACTGGATCATTAAAGCACTCTTACCTGAATCCTGGGCAGACTTTGGGGAGCTCACAGTCCTGCTCCTCCTCCAGCACCTCTGGACACTCCTGTCCTCCGTTGGACGGCTGCTGGATGATGAGACGTTTCCTCGATTGCTGGCTCTTCACGATGTTACCAGCTGCACAGACACAAACGATGCTTGGATTAAAATAAGAGCTTGTGTGGGAAAGTGATGAGGAACATGTCAGAGGGATAAGCTTGGCTGCTAACAGTCCTTGAAAGATGAACTTGAAGACCAAATCTAATTGGACAGCTATCGTAAGACAACATCTGATTGCTGGTATCAAGCGAACAACAATGATGTAGAAAAATCCCATTAGACCTTGGAATGGACTCAGATTGAATTTATGGTATTTACACGTGTGAAGATGCCCTCGAGTAGTTCATTAAGATGAAACAAGCCTCTGGATAGTTCTTTTTTAAACCTCAGCGTGTGGGTGGTGTTTGTAATTCTCTGCACAAGGTGAAGATATCAACAGCATCAAATTAAAATGCACAGCGCAGCGTTACAGCGCGCTCAGAATGAGGTGATATACGTCCGCAGTTCACATGAAGAGGTCATCAAAATATGGAGGATAATGATATCCAGTCATAAATCAATTTAATGTGTATGAGCGAGCAGCTTCTCGACAGCCTGCCTGACAGAGGTGACCTCATCTGAGCCGTGTTTTTCTTTCACTGCGCAGAACAACAACAACAACAAACCACAATGCACTAGCTGACACTTGTAGTCACGGGCGAGTCGGCACGCCAGGTCGGCCCAAAAGGTTGTCTTACAACCAGTCTGTCAAATTAATCATGTGAGGCAGAATATAAGAGCGGATCTGTAGTTAACGTGTGTGTATGTGCAGAAGATCCCAGCTCTGTAGTTTTTCCACACGGTTAATTTAAACTGGCTAATTATCATATTAGAGATCATGGTGGCTCCAACTGTGAAAAATATGACCCAAGACTTTCACAGCACAGTTCTCACCACTTAAACGTTGATTAAGAGCTAAAAATGCCAAATCATATTTCATTAAAAAGGTAAGAGAATACAAAAAGTCCTGTGACAAGTTGACATTTCTCTCAGTTTTGAGGCAGAAAAGAAAACCCCGGGAGTCCTTATATAAACCTTCACACTTTTGATATGATACTGATGTTGCAGCCTTGAGTATTAGCCGACAGTGTTATTGATCCAATACCAAGATTTTCAAGGCTTAAATAAGCCTTGGGGGAATATTTAAAGTTTAACTGTATTAAACTTCTCCAGTTCTGTGCCACCACAGGAAACTTGTGCATGAAAAACTTGGTACTCAGCTACAATGTCTTTTTTGGACTTTGACAAAGAGTATTTACACACATTCGACATCACCCCTACTTTTTAGTATTGTTTGCACCTTTGCGCACACCGCTGTTGTGATCATGTGGGCTTAAGCAGAGTCTGAAATGGATTGCTTCAATTTGAGTGCCAAAATCAGAAATTTTAGATGCCAGCTGATAAAACCTAATAGTCATTATTTTGTTGCTGATATTGGACCAATATCCGATATCAATATAGGATTGGGACATCCCTAAACTATACAGGTCAAAAGATGTCTTAAGACATCCACAAAGTGACCAAAATTTTCTATAATCATGCAAAAAACTATAAGGGACAGACTGAAAACAACATTAAATTTGATGCTTAAGAAGCATCTTGACTATTGACACTGAAATAGAAATACAGGAGTTGGTTATTTTTATGGTGTGATATTATATTATTTCTTTTTTAGTTTATTCCATTAGCTTCTGCAGCTATAAGCCTAAACAGGTGTAATAAAATCTTTGCTGTAAACCTAATGCATAGAATCTATGTAGCAAATTTTGGAACATCTGGCTTTCAAATTGAAAATGCAAATAAATAAACCAGGTTAAGTAGAAACAGCTTGATACTGCCTGAACAGCCTCACTGTTGTGTGTTTCTTTCTCAGTACCTGCATCACATGTAACAGGACACGGCATCCAGTCACTGAAAGGCGTCACGATGCAGTCTTTCTTGCAGGGCAGCTGACATGGTCGCACCGTGTTGGGGCGGGGGCCGTCTGGACACCTGGAGAACACAAAGAGACACAGAAGAGCTGGGTTACTCACTCATTTTGGAAGCATAACCAGTTGTTTGATAAAAAGCAAACACCAAAAAAAAAAAAGAAACAGAATTATGTTGACGCCCAGCAGAAGATTGCTTCCTAATAGATTTCTTGGGGACACCCGCCCCTCATTCTCCTGGTTAAATCCTGTTTAGCTAAATATCACACTGAAAGAAAATTGCTTTTCTTCAATCACAAGCTGCTGAATAAAAGCACTGGTTTCACCGCCCGACTCCTCACTGTTTGATTTTCCTAAACGCCAAATAAAACCTGAACGCACAGTTTGGATGTTTGGTCATTATGACTTTTTTTCCCTTGATGACAACCTGAAAAAAACAAAAAGTGAAGTGCAGCAGGTAGCTCTAGTATTTTAGCCTTTGTGTTGAAAACCAGTGATGGTGTTGTTATAGGTACTTTACCACCTACAGGAGGAAACAATCTGAGCACAGCAGGTGATACTGACCAAAGCATTCACAACACGCTTGTGTAAATCAGTGCATGCTGAGCATAAAAAGTACACAACAGGCTTCAAAATCTGTTATGAAAACAGTCACAGGGAAGAATTCAGTCGCAGATTCACTTCAGAAACTACATTACTGCAGCTTTTGTGTGGGTGTAATATGGTTATCCTAATGGCATAATTGCTTAACATTGCAATTATTTGTGAGCCTCATAACATGATTGACAGGGTCATAATGTGGTATAAACATAGGCGTCAAGTAAAGTGTTACCAAAAGTTCAAATACATTACCACGATGCCAAACAATGAACTTTGTCTGCCTGAAATTCACAACCATCACTTACTTTTGAATTGCAACTTGAACTGGGACATAAAAGCTTTAACCATTTGGTCAAACATCAACCAGGCTCCTCATGACTTCATTTTTATGGACCCACATCAGAATAAGACCCATCAGAATTCAAGTGACGTGTAAAATAAAGCTCCTCCAGGAATATAAACCATGATTTAAAGCTTTAATAAATTTCACTGTGGAGGTTTGGTGCACCTACCATCTGTGTATAGCTTGAGTACAGAATGTAATTATTCTCTGCACAATCCAGGGCAATAAAAACTGATGAAAACCTTGGTAATCACATCCAGTTTATGGCTGATGCATGCCATCTGGCTGACAGGACTTTAAAGATATAGAGAGAGGATGGTCATATGTCCCAACAAGCACCAGAGGAAATGTTTAGTTGAGTCTACATGAGGGGGTTTTGAAAGGATTTCTGTCTGCTGAGGAAACGGTAACACACTGGGCTCTTAAAGGCTAAAGCCAGCAGACTGTCAGACCGGCCCAGGACACAGACTCCCTTGTTTTAACTGGATTCTGCTATCAGTGAGTGATAATCCTTTTGATGGCACAGAATACAGGGTCAAGCTGAGGTTTTTTGAACAAGGGTTATGTTTAATCTTCAGTCATATGAGTACCAAAAGTCCCCCGTGCATGCTACACGGCCGGGATAAATAGGTCGAAACACTGGACCTGCTGGAAGACATCTTGTAATCTGATCTCTGCAACACTGCATCCAGAATGTCGCAGCAGGATGTTGCCGCTCTGTTTCCTCATCCTATAGCTGACACAGCGATCATCTGGGTCAGGTTTAATGTTGCTGAGAATGAGTGCTCTCCTCTGGGCGTTCAACTCGTTAGTATGGTGTTATCAGGGAAGTGATAGGGAGCCTGACAGGGAACATGTAATAATGTAACAGCAACACAAGGAGAGATTTATTTTTAATACCAATAGACAGAGCTAAATCCCTCTCGAGCGGAACAAATCCTCTGGTGTCTTCGTACAACTGGATGGTCCCTGGGAAAAAACAGCTGCCTGATGAAGCAGAGGAGGAGGAGGAAGGGTGCATTTACATTTTCTGCCTCCAGCTGATGTTCGCAATCTTGGAGACTTGGATGAACAGGTGTGTAGCTCGAGGACACATCAAATGATCCAGCCCATATGAACCTGAGAATCTCTGCAGCACACGCCGCGCTAACCAGCTTTTATCAATTTGTACACAGCACACTTTAAAGCAATCTTAATATGGAGAGACTGTAGAGATCAAGTGACGCTTTCTCAAGGGAAACCTGGCAGAGCGCACAGTGAGAAGATAAAAATAAATAGTGTACAGATATCTGCAGGATCTAAATACGACCACTGTGTATGAAAGAACAGATGGAAAGCAAATGATCAGAAACAAGCCAGTAAAGAGGAGGCAGATATCCACCCTCTAAACCTCTTGACGCTAACTGCTTCAGTCTTAGCAAAATAAGAAGAAAATGTGGTCATTTCTGTCTTGAAAGAACATGCTTAAGATAATTAGATCTATATTAAGCGTTGCTATGTGCTAGAAAGAGAGCAGAGTTCACAATTAACTCAAAATAACCATGACTTACTGCAGATTTTCTGCTGAAAGTTTGATGTTGAAACCCATCAAGATCTTTTATAAAGTCAACATGATGATGAAATTAAAACAAATACACTTTAAAGAGGGGGTACTCTACTCTTTCAGGTTTATAGCATGGGTATAAAGTAACAGCACTGGATGTCTCTTCTAATTGCATTCAGATTCTTTCATGTTTTCAAGAAATCCCTGAATCTATCTGTATCTTCACAAGACTTGCTAAAATAATCTTTAGTATCTCAAACTGAGTTTCATTGCAGCTCTTCTCTGTTTTTGCCTTTTTTTTACCACTTAGATTCTTTCTTTTGTAAAGGTAGATTTTAACCGTTTATCTCTTTGGTTGAGCATTGCTGAGTAACACTGGTGTAGAGCAAAAAATATCTGCTGAAGAAAATGTAGCTGATATTTTGACACATTCCAGGTTACATAAATATTTCACTGTCTGCGATTAGAATACCACAACTGGACATAATGCAATTTAATCTTATCTGTGATCAATTGCCCAGCCCTATTGCTATGAACCAGTTTGAAAAGGGTGTCAGAGGGATGGGCTTTGTAGGGCAGGAAGTCTTAAAGAGATAGCTGCTAAAAAAAATGTCTGACAAAAGCTGACACAAGATTTTTCTAAAACACTTGGAGGAAGAAAACAGCTGTAAATCATGCAAAGCTACTACAGGGGTACCAGAGAGACGATGGAAAGCCTTAAAAAACACAGTACCCCTTCTTTGAGTGTTCAAAGGAGTGTCTTGGAGCTTTATTTGCTTTAACACTGAAAAGTTTTAGTTTGAGGCAAAATTTGACGCCGTGAACAGGTTTCATTGCAGCTATATTTGACTCTCTGTTCTAACATCACCGGTTCTTTCTGAAACTTGTCTCATTAAAGTTATTCTCGTGCCCTACTTTAATTAGTCAAAATGCAGCATGACATCTTAGAGCATCAACACAGACTTCAGTGTTTCATCCTGTGTTGTTTCCTTGAGAAATTTGCAGCCAACATCCAAACCTCTCTCCACATCAGAGCACCGAGGCTGCGTTCAAAGCCATGATTGACTCAAACAGCTCCTCGACAAAGACAGGATTAAACCTTTGACCTTGTTGTACATCCTCTGCTGCTGACAAGTCATGAATATCTGAGGATGAGACACGCTTCACTGTCTGGGTATGATCTTTCAGAAACATGGGGGAGAGCTGGAAACTCCTACATAGATCAAATCTTACAGAGAGAGCACGACTTGACTTTCACCTTGGACTAACAAACCTTTTGGTTCTGCTCTTGCTGTATTCACTTACTCATGTCTTTAACAATGAAACAGAAGCTCTTATTGCTGGTTTAGTTACCTGAAATAACCTGTGGTTAGTTTGTCTTTGGATTTATTTTAAGGATAAAAAAGTGAAGAAAAGAGCGAGATTTAAGCCTGATGAAGGTTTAAAACTTAATTTAATTTCTGCTTTATTGCAGAGGGTTGGCTGCGCTGTTGCTGACAAGTCCAATACCTGACACAGTTTCCTTTTACATTTTGTGGTTCCTCTTCAAATATCATAGCTCCTACTTTGCACTAAAAGCACACAAGAAACCATTAACTAAACAATCATTTGGAGGCACATACAGAGAAATGTATTTGATCTTACTCTGGCCAGCCTAGAGAGCACTTCATTAAGTCCTCTTCACATTTGGCCACCCTAAAGACCACTTTATCACATTTATGATCAACGGGGACACCCAAAAGGGCACTTTTGGTTATCCAAGGGCTCAGAATAAACACTGCACTCCTATCAAACCATAACGATGCTTAGGGAGTGGTATCAAGTTGTTCCATAAAGATCAAATAAAGACCATATAAAGATCCACCACTAATAACCTGCTCTTATTCTCTTATTTTTTTCTCATCTTTGAAGGAGCTTTATCTAAACGCTTTATGCCTTGTGTATTCCAGAACTGTGAAACTATCTTTTCTTTCTTCCATGTGAGTCCAGGTCTTTCTCCTTTTTTGTGGACTTTCGTGACATGGGATTAAAGTTTGAGCTGTGAGGATTAGGGTTTGGGTTTAATTTTGGATGACTGCCATCGCACTCTTTCTCCATCTGTGACACTTTTTGAAGCTTTGGTTTTGCTCCTACAGTCCTACACACAGGTTGGGTGAATCACCGGGTCTAAATTGACCTTTACAGCAGGTATGTCCAAAGACAGAATGAGAGCAAACGGCATCCTGAAGTCCATCTTCACACAGCCCCCAGCTCTCATATTACAATGCATTAAGTATGTTTTCAGTAAGTTTTGTGTTTATATTTTGTCAAGTGAATAAAAAAACAAAGTATATCTCTATACTTTACGAAAGTTGGACTGTGCATAGACTACTTGTATGAAGCTAAAGCTCTTTACATTCTGCAGAGACCCAACAACTCTTACAGCTGACATCTGTAAATGTATGTGTTTATCATGATGTGAAAATGTGAGAGTTCAATAAACACACCACAGGACACAAAACTGGATTAAAGTTATAAAACAGTGCAGAAATCACAATAATTGGTGCATAAAATAGTTCTCAATGTAGGGTATGAATATTTGGGGCAAGTGCAATAATTACCTATAATTATGTCAGTACTCTGTGCAATATTTCATACCAATCTCATCATGTATATACCACACATTTAAGGTAAACTGTACATACTTAATGTTCTATATGTTTGTATTTTATATGATATTTTTATGCTTAGATTTCAATTTTGGGTAAGACACTTATGCTTTTACTTAACACTTATGCTTAAATTTGTACTTTCTTATATTTCTAACACTTTTTGAATGGGAGTAACTGTATACTTAAAAAGCAATTTCCCCTTGGGGATCAATTAAGTATTCTGATTCTGATTAAAAGTGGTATTTGAGGTTAAAATAGTTTGATTATGAATATAAGTGTAGTTATCATGATGTGCAAATGTGTTATAGTGTAGCATTAACAGAGAAGACCGGCTATTTCTGGCAGCCCTTGTAGGTTAAAACCATTAAAAAATCCTTCCCCATATCGCACCCTGACATTTTCCTTGGTCAGAAGCAAAGTTTGCTGATGTTAACACAGCACATTGTACTGTAGAAAACTGACCACTTATCAACAGGTATCAAGACACACCTGAGGGACAGGTGAGCTTTGATTTCATCAGTCTGTAATGATGCCACAAAGATGTTCGCCCACACTTATTTAGAAATTAATCGATTTGGTCACTGCTTCTCTGGAATTAATGCTGGAGGTGTTAGTCTTTGCTCCCAAACTGCATGCTGGGAGGCCCAGAGGAGTTGAAATGAGATCAGCTGGTGCTAATAAGGCCTCATTTCTGGGTCACTACCATATCTGACCTCTTGATTGGATTAGAGACGGTTTCTTTTATCTACTTCTAAACCTCGCTCAGTGCTGCTCTGACTCTTGATTTTTGAGTTCTTAGACTC